>JAHRHZ010000009.1:23948419-23966520 GCA_024137785.1 Ginglymostoma cirratum | reverse complement strand
TCATTTCTGATGAAGGGTCTAGGCCCGAAACGTCAAGTTTTCCTGCTCCTATGATGCTGCTTGACCTGATGTGTTCATCCAGCCCCACGCTTGTTATCTCGGATTCTCCAGCATCTGCAGTACCTTTTATCTCTGAAGAAATCTGGCCATGTTGTCATTACTGTTAATGGAAGGTGGCTGTGTGTAAATTGACTCACATCTCATGAATTATTCCAGTGACTAGACTTCAAAAAAATTTGTGCTGAGATGTCCTTGGGTTACATAAAGGTGAGTCTTCCCTTTTTTCACTAATTCTCCAAAAAAATTAACAGATTTTACCAGGGAAGAAGGGAAGACATAAATCTCCAGTGATGAAGTGTATACATAATATTACAAATCCCAATTTCCTACACATAACTGTACCCTCTCTACTGGAGAAATGTGAATGGGAAAAAAAAATGCAAAGGATATGGACGTGTTGCTGAATTTATCAACATGATTTCAGCCACTTGCATACTCCAGAAGATCAAGGGGAGGATGAGGGTGAGGGAAGTGATTAGGTTAGGAGACTATGATAATGATCAGGAGGGACACAAAGTGATGATTGTGGAAGGCGTTGACCTGACAATTGGTGGGGCAATGGGGATTCACAATATTGATTTGAGGTCAATGTGAGTTGTTTGGGTAGGGATTTTGATTTGGCTAGTAGAAGAAGGCGGTTTTAGCATTGAAATAAGTACAACGCTCTTTAAAATGCATTTTAAAAGGCATTTCTTCCAACTTGCCTTTACGGCAAAAGCTTCCAATGATCCCTTTGAAGATGTTTACCTAGGCTGCATGTGGACCAGGATTTTCTGAAAGTAACTAGCCAGTGTAGGTTGTATCTAGGTCAAACCTATTTGGTAAATGAGATGTCACGCAGTCATTATGTCTCTTATCTGTGATTGCAAACAGCCCTAAAACCTATTTTGGGTACTAGTTCTCAACTGCATTATTAATGTTTCTATCGACATGATGGTGATACATGCCAAACTGGATAATTTGGAACTCATTTGATGCCTGGGAAATGAATGCAGCATTATCAATTACATAGGCATGTACGTTTTTGGCCTAGGTGCTAATATGCTGAATCTTTGTGTCAAAACTGAGAGCTGTGTATGTATTTTGAAGTCGGGCTGCCTTGGTTTAGAGGAATATAGATCATACAAAACTCATTGTCCAGGCAGCCCCTGCCTCTAGCTAGATCAACGGGACCAAGTGTCTCATGCCTGTAAGGCAAAATCTCATAATGACAGAGGGAATATCAGAAGGACAGGAGACCGATTTCCTCTGATGCACTGTCCAGTATTAAAGGGCAGAGAAAAGGTCATCAGAAAGTACTCTATGAGATAGGCACTAACTTTAAAAAAGACATGAGATAAATACATAGAATGAAAGACACACAAAATGAATATTATATTGCGATACCTAGTGCGGTTCATTCTGAAATGGAGTACTTAAAGTACATATCAATCTCGAACTGGCATTTTAATTTCAATGTCAGATACCACTAGCAGAAAAGGGAAATCATTCACAGCAATGAAAATAGAAAAAGGGGACATTTGTCAATAATAAGCCCTGGCAGCACATTAGACAATTGATTAATAGAGTGCTTAACTGAAATTTTCATAAACACGTCTTTCCTTGCTAAATGAAATGTGCAGAAAACATTTCTGTACTGCTTGTTCCAACAACCAAAATGTTATATAAATATTAGCACAGCCTGACTATCAAAGATAATTTCCTCCGACATTAACATTACCTTATCCTCTACATTATCCTAAGTAGGTTCAAACCTTCTTTAATTCAACCCTGCACAATATTCTCTTCCATTTATCTCAGCATGCTTAGAAAATTTGCAAGTATTAAATATAGTTCAAAAAAATGCTGACTTATTTGATTTTATCTCTTCTTCCCTTTGACTCTCCTATTTGAAAGCCAAGAGGATTCATTAAATTGGACCTTCTAGGGAGAGGGTGAATGGAATCATATTGGATCAATCACTCTGACTTGCTTCCTCCACAATCCCAAAAAAAAAAATTGGATGGCACCTACTTCTTCTTCCCTGCCAATTGGATGAGAAAAAAAGCTTACTGTGTGGGCATTAATAGGTTGGCAGCAAACTAAGTTGCCAATGTTTTGCATTGACACATAAGTCATGCCATCCTTAATTTCAACTTGTGCGATTCTTGTTTTCTCACCCTCGCTCTTAATTTTATGTGCCACATTAAGCTTCTGCCACCTGTGATACACCCAGCAACATCTCCAAAGAAAACATCCCAAAATTTCATAAACACACTTTTTCTGCAGAAACATCACTTTCTCTTTTAATATGTGGTATAGAAGTAGAGAAATGATGATATCAGATGGAAAATTTCTCCAAGGATGAGCAGGAGAGAATATCTGAAGTATTGTTCTGAACCATCCTAATTCATGTGTACTTTTGCTCTTTGCATCATTCCCCATAAAGGAGCTGCAAGCATACTTTTACCAGCATTATTCAGTGATCCGAAACATGAGAAAGACAAGCAGTTGGAATTTCTCTTCTCCACTGTGAAGGGACAATGCTGCTTCATACTTCTTGCAAATCAGTCAAAGCACTCACCAGTGTGGGATGGTGATGTGTTCATTCAGGGAGTCTGAGGTGCTGTAGCAATATGCAATTTTAGCATGGAAGTTGTAGTCTGCAGAGCATATGATAGTTATGGATAATGCTGGTAGAGGCTCAAACATTGTTTCTGCCACATAGCTGGCTGCTGCAGCCTGCAGTTAACACATTTTGGAAGGGTTTGCAGGGTTGATACTTAACCTGTTTGGCTTTGTTATAATATACGTCTTTTAGCCATCAAGTGCTGGGGTGGTACTCAAACCCATATTTTCTGGCTTAGAGGCAAAAATATTAACTACTGCAGCACAGGACTTCGATAACTTTCCTTCTCCTTGGATGCTGTCTGACCTGCTGTGCTTTTCCAGCCCCACAGTTATTGACCCTCACAGGACGTTCACATCCTTATACTCTTTTGGCGTAAAATAAAAGCCAAGAGCTGCAGATGCTGCAAATCTGAAACAAAACAAAAACAGAAATTGCTGGAGAAACTCAATAGGTCTGGCAGCATCTGCAGAGAGACCAGCAGAGTTTACATTTTGAGTTAGCACCCCTCCTCAGAGCTATTGTGCGGTATTGTCAGTGTACTTTTCACAGAAATTGGTGCTTGTTGATATTATTATAAAGACTTTGGAACCCATGCATACATAAATATTGTGAAGAAATGGATGCACCCTAAGCTATTTTGTAATAAAGAAGTCAGAAAAGGTTTTGCTGTGTTGTATATCAGGGATTCAGATTTCAGTCTTTTTAAAGATAATGAGCCTATGAGTGAGTTTTTGAATGGGTTAACATCAGGTCCAATTAGTCTCAGCAGACTGTTGTAATCTGCGTCAATGCATTGAGATAGTCAGGATAACATTCAGTCATGGCTCTCAGTCCTGATTGATGTCCAGTGATCCCTGCTGGAAGTGAATATTGGGTTCAAGCAGGAGCGTATTGGCCCATAATAGTTCATCTCTTGAGATTCATAACACAAGAAATACTTTCCTACTGAAGGACTACTGTTGCATCACATCATGAGTTATGAAGCTCCAGGGACAGAACAACGAGAGGAAAAAGGGAAGATCAGAGAAGGAAATTACATAAGTAGGAAATCATGGACTCTTACAAAGGAGGAGAATTACAGTTGAAAAAATGGATCTTTTCGAGACATCGACAGCTATTAATAGTAATGCCTTTTTATATAAGCTCATCTTGTGATACAGTTGAATGAACGAGTATATTGATTTTTTTCTCCTCTTGACAGCACTGCAGTGTAAATGGAAAATATCAGACGCAGCGATCACTTAAATCATGTGAAAATTTCATAGACTGAGGAGTATTTTAGTGTGCCCTCAAATGACCAAATAGAAAGATTTCCATGTTTCTGCAGATGTGCTCTTTGACAGCTGGTGAAAACAAACTTCTTTCTGTTCTTTGTAATAAGCTAGTAAGTCTTTAGTCGAGGCCTGATCCAATGCTTTTTCTGTCACAAACTGAAAGAAGATGGAAGACCTGGACTTGTATAAATGGCCTTGCTGAACCATCAGTCTTTTAGCTGTGCAAGGCTGCTGTGCCATTTACATTAGTTTGCGCACCAAATAAAATTGAAGCAAGTTAGCTGCGACCTTGGCTTTGACAGTTCAAGTAGAAATGAACTGTACTGACAACAGAATTGCACAGTGACAAATTTGTCAACTTTATTCATCCTGAACGTACAGAAAATTCAGACACATTTCGAAGTGCTTTTTATTTGTGTTGAAATTTGTTTTTTTTTAAATTTGGTTCAATGAAACTAGGTAAATCTAGACACTGATGTAACATTTGAGATTATTGTCAAAAATACATCAAGAGAATTTTTAAAACAAAAATTAATCCATCGAGTTGTTCTGAATTAAAAAGCACTGGAAGGGTGGTGGAAGAGGATTGAACAGTAACTTGGAAAAGGGAATCGGATAAATATATGAAGGACAAATATTTGCATGGATTGGAGAGAGGGCGATGGAGTGGTAGTAATTGAACGTATCTTTCAAAGAGGTGACAAAGGCTTGATGGGTGAAATGACCTCCTGTGCTATGTTGTTTTATTATTATGTGACTTCCTGTTATCAAGTATTCCATCCCCTTCTTGAAACCTTTTCTTCTCTAAGTTTTGGAATGGAGGCAGTGCTGGTCATATCGCCACCCACCCTTTTCCAATTTATTGCATGCTACACAGGAATGTTTTCACAGGACTCCAATCTCAGTTCTAGAACTGTGAGACAACAATTGAACAGTTGTGAAATGTGGGGACTTTTGCAACAACAAAATGTCGTATATATTATTGCAACAACATTGTAATAAAGGGAAAGCTATATTCATGTCAGGAAAAGGCCCAGGCAATGAGCATTCCAGAAAAGAGAGCCAAAACATCACTTCATAATATTCACTAACCACTCCCAAGTCAACTATAGTACGGTGCCTGTTCATAGAGTCATACAGTCATACAACACGAAAACTGACCCTTCAGTCCAACTTAGCCAAGTTTCCCAAACTAAATAGTCCCATTTGCCTGTGTTTGGCCCATATCCCTCCTTTAGCTCTTGATGAACTCCCCAATCCATTAAATAAAATAATAGCAGAAAGTGCTGGAGAAACGCAACAGCCCTGCCAGCATCTGTGGAGAGAGAATCAGAGTTAACATTTTGTGCTCAATATAATTCTTCTTTGTTTTTATTTCAGATTTCCCAGCATCTACAGTCCCTTACTTTTACTCGATTGATATAAAGTTGTTTCTGATGCAAAGAAGCCCCTTTTGCCAACATTATTGTTCAGCCCTCATATGCAAACATTCACAATGAGAACACAATTTAAAGTTTTGTACCTTAGCCCTAAGCTCAAAAAATTTGAATGCCAGTTTCTATACAATAAAGCTATAAAACCACTCTGATAACCCTGCTGATATTAATCCTAAAGTAGAACATTGAAAAGCTTCCACCAGGACCTGCCAAACTTTATCATATACAGCGATCAGACAGAAATAATTTTCATCCTATAAGTATGGCTGAATTTTAACCTAGAGGGAAAACAGCAGCGTTTAATTCATTGCAACACCTGGTCTAATTTTCGCTCGGTGCCATCTGCCCGGTATACTGAATGCTAGGTCATGTCTGATTGGCATCAACAGAAATAATTTCAGAAAAAAAAAGATGCACTGTAGCTTTTAGTTTGTCTTCTGTAGCAGCCTCTAAGGACATCTACGTTGCATACAAAAGTCAGAAGTGATGTAAAGAAAGGGAAGCAGACAACGCGAAAGGACAGAAAGAAAATTGAACAGATGGCCCCTGTCCTGCATGCATCCAATAACTGCATGTAAAGTTTTTGAACAACTCCCAACCCCTTAATGTAAAGTTGTCTTAGATGCGAAGAAATTGCACCTTGCATTCAGTATTGCTTTCCTGATTGTCTCTGTAGATCAAAAATTCACCAGTCAAACTGAAAATGAAAACTTTGAGCTGAATATTCTCATTTGCTGTTAAATGTGATAGCAAGCGAGTTTCACAGCGTCTGGTTCAAGGCAAACTTTATCATGTGGTCTTTCACTTTTCATCTCATTAGTTATCCAATCAAGATGGTAGGTATGGTTTATCACAAGTCACAAACTTGGAGAGGTGGAAATGTTTGCCATCGCCAGGCCTTTCTGACTTATATGCCTCTGGTGCCATATTTAATGCCCACTTCAGACACTGAAATCCAGGAACTACCTCTTGCACTGCAATATTCAGCCCTGAAAAAGTCATAAAGGAGGGGCGGTGAGGAGGTCTGCCCTTTCTCATGCTGACGACCAAAAGAGACCATGCCAACTGACCCAGTTTGCCTAGATATAAACTGCAACATGGGTCAGTGCGGCATCCTGAATGAAAAGGAATGACCAGCAATGCCACATAATGCCATCAATTTGCTGAACACCTCATGTGTAGGTGCCAGCTTCTTCTCTCTGCTACCTCTCTCTCTCAGGGGTCACTAATTCTGCCACTGAACACACCTCTCATCAAGCATCATGGACTACAACCTTCACTATTGTACACAGCATGTCCTCTCAAGGGCTCTCATCCTTCCAAACAACTAACTGTTCCATATCCTACTCACTCAATGGGGACACCTCACCATGCTTCTACATCACCAATAACATCTCTTCAATCCACTTTCTTCTCACTTAATGACATCTATTTTCTCCTTACAGAATAAACTGAACAACCTCTGGATTCCTGCCTCAACTGCACTTAACTAACCGACTTATAATACCCAGATTGCTTGCTTTTGACCTACAGGATTTACTATGCTTTATCCCTAAATTGCAAAGACTTGGAACCTTGGACTCTTGTTGGACTATTGCCTGATTACCATGGCCAATCCCCTGGATTGTAATCATAGAAGTCCCTTGATTGAATGAAGTGGTATCTTGGTTGACTGTCTTGCTTCTTCACTCCATTCAGGACCTTTCTCCTATGATTTTCACACATCACCATTAGCCTGGAGCACATGTAGTGCAGTAGCCATGTAAGCTGCTGGTATATGCAGCAGCTCTGAATTAATGATGCATGGTGCTGTACAGCAATATACCTACCCCATATATGGCTAGTAGATTGATTGTTCAGTGCTCTCCTCCAACACAAGCTCTCCTGACTCTCCATCTGCACAAAAAATCAAGCTAAACTTCAGAGACAGAAGCTCACTAAGAAAACAATTTGATGCAGGCTAATGCTGGCAGCCTACAAGCAAGCACTGAAGCGAGTGAGCACTAAGGAAACAAGCTAAGAGACATTACGTATGTGTGTCCACATTGGTGTAAAGGCATCCTGTGTACATACATGAGATGCACAGATGTCTATGTGCAAGAAGGCCCAGCAGAAACACAGGCCTTATACATCTCCCTGAGCACCATAGTAAATTAATGAAGGGCTCAAGTGTTATCTGAGTTGGTTCAAGTGCAGGTATGATGGTGGTTTGCTGATACAGAGTTGCAGGGCTGAAGGGTCAAGTGGAATGGTGGCCATATAGCATGCAGGGGAATGCTGAACAGAAGAAACAGCAGTTTTATAGCCAGGACCGGCCTTTAGTGAGCTGCAGCCATTAGATACTCAATTTACCTTTGGAGAATTTGTGGCATGTAGATTCTCAGTGGTGGAGAAGGGCATTGTAAGTGCAATATAAATAGGTCCAGTTGGGAAGGGTGTTCAATGAGGTGCAAATGATCAGAAATAAGCTACTTGTCACAAAAGTGCATGGTTCTGAAATCGCTGCTTAAGGATTAGAACGAAAATCAGGAGAATCTCTCTCAGAACTGCAAATTTGGATTTTTTCCAGCCTCACAGTACACCATCATCTTTCTCGCCATTACGCTAGCCACACCAGGGAGGGAAAATTTCAACCCATTGTATCATAAACCTGGATTTTCTATGAGACATTCTTAAGCGGCTGGTGGCAGTCAATATACTAACTCTTTATTTTGTCCTCATAAATACAGTCACAACAACATCACTGTGCTCGTGACGTTTGTCGTCTGCCGTGTCATTAGACTTATTATTAATATTTTGACTGGTCTGTGCAGAACTAAGAACAGCATAAGTTACACTGTGTGATGCCCTGCAGTTTTAAAAGACAAAGAAACCCATCTTACATTGTTCCTGTTGAAGAAGTTAAATAACAGGATCGAAGATTTATCGTAAATATTAATGCTAGAGAAATGCAGAGAATAGGGAAAGATGCAGTTCCTGGAAAAGTGGACAAGTGTCTCCTTCTCTAACATTTAGCCTCTATGACATTTCAACAGAGTACATTCCCTTCATTATGAAATGTCAAATATGGATTTGCAAATATTGACATTTCTGAAATTCTGACACAGATTTTGAAGGGATATCCAGAAAAGAAAATGTTTCATCTGATCCTTTAAGTGCTATTTTCATGCAAGGACAAGGGATTATTTGCTTACGGTGTTGGTTTGCTATCTTCATGTTATTGTTAGCCATGGCTGGGTATCAGCTGTGATTCAAATGGTTGAACACTCACCTCTGCATCACAAAGTTCTGGGATCAATCCCACTACAGGAACTACAGCACAAAAATCAAGGATGACATTTAGGGAGCACTGCACTGTTGGAGGTCTGGTCTTCTAAGTGAGATGTTAAAGCGATGCTCCATCTGTCTGCTCAAGTGGATGTGAAGATTCCGTGTATGATATTTTTGGTCAGCTATCGTCAGTGTCCTGGCCAATATTTCTCCCTGGATATGCACCTGGAGATCCATGAACTCCTGGGGTACAGGCCAAGAATTGGAAAATGGGCTTAGGCTTGGTGACAAGTACAGACTTAGTGACATGTACAGAATTGGTGCCAGTACAGACATGACGAGCAAAATGGCCTCCATCTGTGCTGTAATTTTTTCTGTTTTGTAAATATTCTATTGTTCTGAAAAGAAAGTGCGGTATTATTGTGCAGATTACAGAAAGGCAGAGTGCTTTTCAGAAAGCGAGAAGACACCATGTGACTATCTGATATAAAAGTGTTTGTCTCACATTCAAAGCAGTAGCATTTGCAATATGTAATCATTGCCATGTGTAGTGTTACAGTCATGTGATGTCTTCATGACATCAGTGAGCATAGAACTCAGACCATGTGTAAGTCAGAGGTCTTATTATTGTGTAAAAAATTAGTATTATTAGTAATCTTCAAAACATGTATCTCAACAAGAATCTTGTCTTCATGGTATATGTTATATGGGCAAACTTATTGTTTGACCCAAGAAAGCACATCTGAAAAATATGCAGGAATGTGAAGAGAGGACAGGGGGCTGGCAGGACATGAACTGTTCCTTAGGAAAGACATTATGTCACAAGAGATTCAATGACTTCTGTGATGTAATAATTTGTGATTCCATGTTCAATATCATAATCAAATTGCTATTTGTTGAGTGTACATTAGTTGCCATGTTTCCTGTGTTATAACAGTCACTGTACTTCAAAAAGTCCTTGGTTGGCCAGGAAGCGTTTTGAGATGTCCAATAGTCGTGAAAAGTGCTGTAAAAATGCAAATTGTTGTTTCTCTTTTTTCCCTCATGTGCATAAGACTCACAAGCAGGGAATCCCCTAAGGCTGATTCAGATATCCTGTTACATTGCAATAAAGAACACTATTTAGAATATTAAGTTGTCGTTGTCGTTGCCATTCTGTCAACTTGACTTGCAGGTTAGTTCTAAATGTGACAGTATCCAATTTGAGCATTAACATTCATCCTTCATTACACAATAAATAGTTAAACAATGGTCTTATTTCTGATTATGAATGCAGAAATTTAGAATTGTGCAGCTCGGAACACAACCCTGGTATGGCACCACCAATTAACTATTGGATTCATCCCTGTATCTGTGTAAATCCAACATTAGATTGATTATCTAACACTATACTTTACCACTTCGTTTAGAATCACTGTCACTATTCCATTTACAGTTTCTGTAATAAACAAGAGAGGAATCCTGAGTCTGTACTCCCATTGCATATGCTCAACTATAACAGTCAACGCCAATGCATCATTCTGGCCAACCTAGATAAATGTATGATTTATCTTGTAGTACCTGCACACAGATTTTCTTAAAATATAAGAAAAAGGAGTGGTTGTGCCATTGGGTACTGGAGAGTGCTGAATTTTGGAGCGTTTGATTAGGAGCTTTGTACTAATATAAAAAGTTCACCAGTGAGGCATCACAGCAAGGTCTGAAATATGCCATCCATACTTTTCAAAATACAAGCCAATGTAAAGTAAATCTTCTGTAAATCCACCTTTTGCACAGTTTGATTCAAAGTAATCAACTGGAACCACTAACACTGTTTATGCTGCCTGACCTGCTGAGCGTTTCCAGCCTTTTTTAAAAAAATTGATTTAAGATTTCCAGGATGTGCAGCATTTTGCTTTTATATGTCTAGAGGGCCTTTTGAAATACTAGTTTAAATAAAAATGAGAGAGCACCAGGGTTAAACTGGTGAGTTACGGGGACAGATAACGAAAGACATTGATATGACACAAGTCTCAAACTTGTGGCAAATGTTACTGAGAGATCTGTAACTATAAAATATCAGATCTTCTAATACCTCTTCTTAACGTGTCTTTGAAAGAACAACATTCAGTGTTTCGAAACAATTCCTGTTGCCAAGCAGTTTTAACAAAAAAGCTAAGTTACTATATTTAGCAATTAGTTTGATACCAGTGAGATGCAGAGAGTTAGATATTTAGAGTGAGAAACCATTGCAAACCAAATGAACTAAGGAAAATTTACACATAAAAGCTCCATGTTTGAGACACTCGGGTCTCTGTGTGAATTTGATCCTACTCTTCAGAAAAATGACTCCCACTTGGTAAACTGAGCAATTTAGCATTACTTTGGCATTAGAGTGGATTTAATATTTTCCCTTTACAAACCAAGGTTTGATTTAATTGAACTGTCATCCCATTGTGGAGTTGTTGCTCATTTATCCTCTGCGTCATTATTGTTTTTAATATTGTAATATATAACCTTGGCCTGCAGTTTCATGCAAGGCAAGTATTTGCAATAATTACATCTCTCTTTTAACCTTTGTCAATCCATGTTTCACTAGACCAGATTTTACTTCTTTAAACTTGGAACTAAATTGCGCTCTTGATTCAACTCATGTATTCTATTGTCTGCTTCGCTATTAAGGCCCAAGCATGTTGCAGAATATTTTCTTTTTCACAACCTTTTGTTTGTCGTTTCCAGTTTCTCTATTGATCACATTAATCTCCAAATCCAAAAGTTCTTCCTCCTCCAAGACCTTTAAGAGATCTGGATTAATTGGGTCAGTGTCTCTACACCTTGTTATCTCAGATTCTCCAGCATCTGCAGTTCCGACTATCTCTGGAAAGACTGGGACATTTTTCCCTGGAGCATAGGAGGTCGAAGGGTGACCTTCTAGAGGTTTCCAAAATCATGAGAGGCATAGATATGGTGAATGACAAGGGTCTTTTCCCTAGGGTGGGGGACTTCAAAACTGGGAATTTTATTTTTAAGGTGAGAGGAGAAAGATGTAAAAAGGACATGAGGAGCAATTTTTTTACACATATAATGGTTTGTGTGTGGAATGAATTGCAGGTGAAAGTGGTATATGCAGGTATAGTTACAAAGTTTAAAAGACATTTGGATAAGTTAATGAATAGAAAAGGTTTGGAGGGATTTGGGCTAAGTGCAGGCATGTGGGACTAGTTTAGTTTGAGAACATGGTCAGAGCGGACTCATTGAATTGAAGGGTCTGTTTTCATGCTATAAGATTCTATGACTCTATGTCCCCTATCATCTCTCAGCCATCTAAACAGCCCACCCTCCATTACTAATAGCTTTCAACTTTTGTCCCTTTGAAATAAATTATTACGGTTCATATAATCATCAAGCAGTAATTAAACCGTGGGCCATTTACTTTTGATTTTTCAAAAAAAATTAACTCTATTATAACATACAATGAGACCTAGCATCACATTATCTGTTGATTTATTTCCTGTTTTATTCGATTCGTCTGATGTTATAAAAATATGGTAGCATGATAAAATACTTTAATGATATGGACATTTTAGGCTTTCCACCTATTTTGTACAATTCTTGTCTTCAACTGAAATTGACCATATTCTGAAGTATTAAATTAGTTATTCTACTCCATTTATAATTTGATGTACTGATGTACAAACATTAAAAATACTTCAGAGCTTATTTGCCCCAAGAATTCCTCCCACCCTAACTCTCAGACCACAACTTTGTCTTGTTTCCCCAACTCCTCTCACGTTCTCTCCAGGCACCTCTTGTTCTGACTATTTGCCTCATTTCCACTAAATTATAAAATATTGAACTTTCCTTTCTGGTTCCCACACCAGCTGAAATTGTAAACAGCCCTCTGCCCTCCTTCCTTTCAAAATGACGGTAATTGTCACATCTAAAAGGAAGCAATTTCCTTGGTCATCCGTCTCTTTTCTCAACAGTGTAATTATCCAACGACATAGGATTGAGACCCACATGTATGCTTGATGGCACAGTGCTGTACCCCCTTACCACTCTTTACCTTAGCACCAGCTCACTGCCCAGCTTCAAATCCTCACTTTGACACCAACTTTCTAATTAGTGATTTATTTGAGAATAATTTGCTACCACTATCCCTTTTACTCAACTGGTTCTCAGGGCTGACAAAGTTTACAATAGTGGAGGAAACCACTGGAGAGTCTTACTGAGAAAAGGCTCTTGTCTTAAACAGGATGAACTTTATTGCATGAGAGTAATTAGGTTGAATTTACATTAATATGTTAGACAATTGTTAGTAAAGTTATTAGGAGATTTGTGGATGTAGGTCCTCACCCTGCAGCATTCCCCACCCAAGTAATTAATAAATTCATCAGATTGGGTCCAGTCGCCAATGTTAACATTTTCAGAACGTTTACTTTATGCCACAGTCAGCGCCAACACTTTCAATCAGCACCAATCTCATTCTCAGCATCAAATCCCTGCCTTATCACCACCTCTTTTCACCCATTCATCACCACTGTGTTATCCAGATTACTGTCCACTATCCAGTCGTGATGTTTCATTGATAGACACTTGAGCTATCCTATTACATTATGGTGTTGTGGGCTATGAGGCTGAATAAACGTGCTACTTTCTTCCATTAGTTATGCATCAACCCCATTTCTTTAGGTCACTTCATGCAGAGATGTATTTTGCTGAGAAGGTAACTGGTGACAGCTGTAGCTGACATATTCCTCTCCAGGAGTTAAGGAAAATTAAAAAGATCCTTTTTAATACTTCACCGAGCTTATTAATTAGATGTTAATTGTTAATTGTGTATTTAATTGATAACTCAGTATCCCTTGTGGTGAACTGACAATGCCCTTATCTTTTGGCCAGGAGGTCTTGGTTCAAGTCCGAGCTGCCATATAGTATTGTAGGATGTCTCAATAGGTTGGTTAGAAATAATGTTTTTATATAGTATGATAAAGGGTTATAAGAAAAAAAGACTATTAAGGTTTGGCAGCTTTAATTTAAAACGGCAGGTAAATACTTTATGGTTTTGGTTCTGCAAAAGTAATGCTGGAGGTGACAGTAGGTCAGGCAGCATCCATGGAGAGAGAGCAAGCTAACGTTTTGAGTCTATATGACTCTTTATAGGAGCTGAAGATCTGATGAAGAGTCATCTAGACTCAAAACGTTAGTTTGCTCTCACTCCATGGATGCTGTCTGACCCACTGTGATCTCCTGCGTTTGTTGTTTTCACTCCAAATATAAAAGACAGGGCAAGTACAGGCAAAAACCTAAGTCTGTGTCAAGATAGCCATTGCATTCCACCAATGTAGGGAATTGTGCAGCAATCTGCACACTGTGAAACTGGCAATCAAAGAGCTAAACTTCACGGGTAATTACATGTGCATATACTGGGATTTCTTCAGGTTACTGAGAAACATCAGTGACTTGAGTTGTTTGCCTCTGCCCATTCTGGTTGTGGCCACCTCTAGTCCCTTTCAATAAAATATTGTAGTCAGTACATTGAGGAGATGCTTCAAGTAATAGAAGCAGATTTCAGACAGGTAGTCACAATGCAGTCTAGGGACATTGAGACAAAAGGAATGGGTGACCACCAAAGGCTCCAAGAGGACCAGGCAACAGTGTAGAAGTCCCCAGAGGTCCTGCTCACTATTTGGTTTCTGTTTTGGATATTGGGTGAGGGTAGGGTCCTCAGAAGAGCGCAGTCAAAGACAAGTATGGCATCACAAACAGCTCATATGTACAGAAGGGAAAGAAGAGGAAGGGAAAAGCAGTAGTGGCAGGGAATTCTTTACTTTCGGGAACAGGCAGATGATTCTGTGACAGTCCACATGACTTAAGAATGGTATATTTTCTCTCAGGAGACTGGAAAGGAGATTAAAAAGCAAGACCATTAACAGTAATCTCAAGATTATATCTAGATCATATCATTAAGTGGGCATAGAAATAGGAGAATTGAACAGTTGAACACATGAAACCTGGTGCCAAAAAAAGGGCATTGGATCTCTGAAGCATTGAGACCAGTTCTTACTGGAGAACAGACTCCATCTTATCAGGACAGGGACTGACATCCAAACAGAGAGGTTCACTTTGCTGTTAGAAGGGTTTAAACTAAATTTGCAGGTAATGGGAACCTCAGTGGAAACTCAGAGTCAAGGGAAGCAAAACCGTTAAAAGAAAGTGAAAAACAGCAAGCAAAAATGGAGGACAGATGACGTGCAGACAAACATCAAATTTGATAGAATAGATAATAACGTTAAAAAAATCAGAATGAAAGGCATTATATTTGAATGCTATGATCTCAGGTGATGGTAATACCAGTTTTGAGAGTGAAACCTGATGGATATGTCATAAATGTTAGTTTTGCAATTCGGTTAATGTGGTGGTCAGTCACTCAACATATTCACATGAGATTTTTAACAGATGAACATCAAAGTTTACTACACATTAATCGAATGAAATAAAAACTCAAATTCCTTTACATTATAAAAGGGCTATTTGAAATGGTCTTATTACAAATTTCAAAAATACAGGTGCAACATTTTTTTACTCTCAATAGTTACTCAAACCTCAGAGAAGGGTCACTTGTTTCCACGTTAAAGTTCCTTGTTCATCCAGGAGTAATTATGCTCAAAACCTAGACTGACTATATTCTCCCTTGAATTACTGCTCCCGTTTGACTTTCAGGCTCGGCTACCTGTTTGCCACATAAGCTGCTAGCACGTGCTTTATGTGTGACATAGATGTTGCACCAAACAGCAACATTTCTACCTCTTTGACTCTTCAGTGCTCCGAACTGTGACAAGCTGCCTTCCACTTCCACTACACGGAGAAGCAATGCCCAGCCACAAAGAATGGCAGCCTCCAGGTAGCTGCAAAGTGAGGGAGTGCTAAGAAAACAAGCTAAGAGCCGCAAGGTGCACCCTGTGTGAGATGCAAGGAGTGCCTGTGTGTCCCTGCACATAGTGGCCTGGCAGAAGTATGCAAGATTGAAGGTTTGCTGACACCGACTTGGGTAGGTAAAGGAGGAGGAAGTTGGTGTCCATGAAGCATGCAAATATGTTGCAATGAAGCCACAGTCAGATGAAGGCCTCAAAAAACAAGCATTGAGCTGCTGCCTCTAAGTAACTCTCTGACTTTCAAGTCAGAAATTGGTACTGTCTAGTTTCTCAGAGAAAGACAGGACAATTGGAAACTGAAGGGAAACGAGATGGGTTGGGGTATTAATGAGATGCAGTTGTATGGAAAATCACAGCGGCTACAAGAGCAGGTCAGAAGCTAGGATACTGCAGCCACTAACTCACCTCCTGACTTCCCAAAGCCTGTCTATCATCTACAAGGCACAAGTCCAGAGTGTGATGGAATACTGCCACTTGCCTGGATGAGTGCAGTTCCAACAACACTCAAGAAGCTTGACACCATCCAGGACAAAACATCCTGTTTGATTGGCACTACATCCACAAGCATCCACTCCCTTTACCACCGATGCTCAGTAGCAGCAGTGTATACTGTTGACAAGATGCACTGCAGACATTCACCAATGATCCTCAGACAGCACCTTACAAACCCATGACCATTTCCATCTGGAAAGAAAAGGGCAGCAGATACATGGCAACACCACTATCTTCAAGTTCCCCTCCAAGCCATTCATCATCCTAATTTGGAAATATATTGCCATTCTTTCACTGTCAGACTGCTGGAATTTCCTCCCTAATGGCATGCTGGGTCAACCACAGCAGGTGGACTCCAATGGTTCAAGAATGCAGCTCACAACCACCTTCTCAAGGGCAGCTAGGGATGGGCAAGAAATGCTGGCCAGTCAGCGACACCAATATCCCACAGGTGACTAAAAAAAATTAAGGTATTTGGTACTCAATAGCAAGATTCTGAAGCTGTTATTTAAAACTTAAGAAGAAAATTAGATTTTTTCCCCCAGTGTCTTGTCCCTGGCTTTTTTTTTCATTTTCTCATGTTCCTCACCACTTTTGACACTGCTCAAGGGAATAGAAAATTTCCCACCCCCTCCCACAACTGCGCTAATTGTAAAATTGTAAAAGCCTTTGACTACATTCTCAATCCACTGCCAAGTTTGAGCTTCACACTGATACCGTTTTACAGTCATTGTATGATCTTTTCTCATCGTGTTTTTGACTGGCCTTTTTTATTTTTGAAAAATCGTTGTGACATAGAATTCCACTGACAATTTTGACAACTTCACAGCTGTTCATTAACAATCATCAAACACTGAAAGTACAAAAAGAAAATTGTCCTATCATGATTAAAAAGATGCTGTCCATTTTTCAGAATGAAGGTCACGGTAAAAATGATCAATATTAGTGGCAATGACTAGTGAACAATTCAGATAAAAATATGGATCGTGTTTCAGAATCAAATTTCATAATTTTTGCAATTGCGTAGACTCAACAGTGTGCGGCTGCTTGTCATTATCCTATTAATATCAATATTGTTAATTATTTAACATGAAAACAAATATTTCATTATACATTTACTAATTTCAGGATAAATAAAATATGTCCTGTCGTGTTTGTGTTTAGCAGGTAACTGAAGATCAATAATACCAATTATTGAAAAGGGTAACAATTTGTCTTGCTGTTGAGACTGCAAAATTGATTTCCAATGCTTTTCATTTTCCACACTTAGATTAATCTTACACCATTTGGTACAAAAAATATACATTAAAGAATTCAGTGAAATCTACAGCTTGAACTACAGCACTTTCAGACTTCAGACATAATCGTTTCAGCATTATTATATAATATATATAACTGGAATTGAAAATGCAATATAATGCAATATAACTTATGTGTATAAATGCTTGCTATGTTTATAAATCTGTATCCTCTGAAGGCGAAATAAGGGATATGAGTTTAGAAAAGGACACAAAGTTGAAGTAGATGATCAACTGTGATCATATTGAATGGTGAAGCAGGCTTGCTTGGACTCCTAGCCTACTCCAAATCTTATTTCTAATGTTCTTAGGTGCTGACAGCTTCAATCAGGATCAAAACAATAACGTCAATAATAATAATGAGGCATGGTTACCTACGTGAATGGAAATCCATGTTTGGAGATAACAAGCATGGGGCTGGATGAACACAGCAGGTCAAGCAGCATCATTGGAGCAGGAAAACTTGACGTTTCGGGCCTAAACCCTTCATCAGAAATGGGGGAGGGGGAGAGGGTTCTGAAATAAATAGGGAGAGAGGGGGAGGCGGATAGAAGATGGATAGAGGAGAGGATAGGTGGAGAGGAGGCAGACAAGTCGAAGAGGCGGGGATGGAGCCAGTAAAGGTGAGTGTAGGTAGGGGGGTAGGGAGGAGATAGGTCAGTCCAGGGAGGACGGACAGGTCAAGGGGGCGGGATGATGTTAGTAGATAGGAGATGGGGGTGTGGCTTGAGGTGAGAGGAAAAACC
>JAHRHZ010000009.1:23913066-23948019 GCA_024137785.1 Ginglymostoma cirratum | reverse complement strand
GAGGTGCAGTTGTTTGTTGCGAACTGAGCGCAGGTGTTCTGCAAAGCGGTCCCCAAGCCTCCGCTTGGTTTCCCCGATGTAGAGGAAGCCACAACTGGTACAGCGGATGCAGTATACCACATTGGCAGATGTGCAGGTGAACCTCTGCCTGATGTGGAAAGTCTTCTTGGGGCCTGGGATTGGGGTGAGGGAGGAGGTGTGGGGGCAGGTGTAGCACTTCCTGCGGTTACAAGGAAAAGTAACTTGGCTCCCATGGATCCTAAAAATAATGATGCTATCTATTACTAATTTTATTGGTGTGTCATTTATTTATTTTCTTGATTTCATCAGTACTAACTCGCAATTTAAACTATTACAAGCTTCAACTTATAGGTAACACTGCTTAACCATTTACATATTTAAGTGTCACTGTGGTTAGCCATTTTCTTCAGCTTGCTAAAGCTACTCCACCATGTATGGAAAGCAGATTAAGTTGTGCTCAAGTACATGTTGAAGGTATACTATTTTGACTTGGACCAATAAAATAAAGAAAATGATAAAGTATATTTGCTGAATAGTTATCTAATAGTTCAACATCTGTGGAGTTGTTTTCTAAAGTAAAATATGAGTAGCTACATCATGAAACTAGACTTCTACGTTTCAGAACCACAATAAAGCAGTCAATACCATTATTTGGCACCCTATAAGTGTGTCGGAGCAGGAAAGAGATATTCAGTCCTTTGAGTGTGTTTCTTCAATGAATAAAGTCGTGTCTGATCTGTGACTTTAAAATTACATCTTGAATTCTAGATATTTATTTGGGATTGTATACTGATAAGAACATAAGGTAAAATAACATCAGTATGCTCTCTAGCTCTTCGAACTTGGTTCACACGCAATATGATCATTGTTGATTTTTTATTTCCACTCCCCATATTATTCTCACTTCCTCTAACTCTCTTCATATCTATCAATCTCCATCCTCAATGTGTTCAATATCTGAGCAAGCACAGTTCTCTGGAATAGAGCATTTCAAAGATCCACAACTCTTTAAGTGAAGGCATTTTTTGCCATTTCCATCCTAATGTGATAGACAATTTCTAATCATTTTAGGGCCTAGGGTTATTGAGATAAAGGTGGAAAGTGGAGTTGAGAATTATCAAATCATGATCTCATTTAAGGGCAATGTGGACTTAATGAGCCAAGTGGCTTTTTCTCCTTCTATGGTCTTACCTGACCAACTCCTTTTTTTCTGAGACTGATCTCTTATTCTTTGAATAAAATACTTTGTATCTGTATTGACAAAGGAGAAGGATATGGTGAACGGTGAGTCTATGTTGATATTCAGTATATGTTAATATAAAAAAGGAGGAGGCGTTGGGTGTTTTGAAAAGCATTAAAGTAGACAAGACCTCAGGACCTGATAGGATTTCTCCCAGAATACCGAGGAAGGCAAGGAAGAAGATTGCTGGCACCTTGCATGAAATATTTGTATCCTGTTTAATCATAGGAGAGGGCTCAGAGGACTGGAGAATAGCTATTGTTGTTCCTTTGTTTAGGAAGGGCAACAAAGATAATTGGGGAAATTACAGGCCATTGATCCTTACATCAGTGATAAGGAAATTATTGAAGAAGATTCTTAGGGACAGGATTTACTCACATTTGGAAAAACATCAACTTATTAGCGTAAGGCAGCATGGTTTTGTGCAGGGAAGGTCGTGTCTCACAAACTTGATTGTGTTTTTTGAGGAAGTGACAAAGGTGATTGATGAGGGCAGTGCAGTAGATGTTGTCTACTTTGACTGTAGCAAGGCCTTTAACAAGGTCCCTCATAGCAGACTGATACAGAATGTAAAGTCACATGGGATTCATTCTAAGATGGATACAGAGCTGGCTTAGTTATAGAAGACACAGAGCAGCAATGGAAGGGTCTTTTTCTGACTGGAGATCTGTGACCAGTGGTGTTCTGCAGGAATCAATGCTGGGACCCATTGTTTGCAACATATAAATAATTTGGATGAGAATGTTGTTGGCCTAATTAGTAATGTCGGTGGTCCGGAGAATTGGGCAGGGAAATGGCAGATGGAATTTAATCCAGGCAAATGCGAAGTGATGCATTTGGAAGGTCTAATGCAGGAAGGATGATTAGTGTAAATGGTAGACCTCTTAGAAGCGTTAACATACCGAGGGATATAGGCATACATGCCCACAGTTACCTGAAAGGGGTAAGACAAGTAAATAAAGAGGTCAAGAAGTTGTATGACGTGCTTGGTTTCATCAATCGGGGCATAGAGTATAAATATTCATAAGTCATGTTGCAGCTGCATTGAACTTCAGTTAGGCCATATTTTGAATATTATGTATAATTCTGGTTGCCACACTACCAGAAAGATGTGGAGGCTTTGGGGAGGTTATAGAAAAGATTTACCAGGATGTTGCCTGGTTTGGGGGGTGTTAGCAAGGAGGAGAGATTAGACAAGCTTGTTTTTTTTTTCACTTGAACATTGGATGCTGAGGGGTAACTTGCTGAAAGTTTACAAAATTATGAGAGGGATGGATAGAATGGGTAGTTAGAGTCTTTTTTTCCAGGGCAGAAATATCAATCACTAATGAACACAGATGTATGGTAAAAGGGGGAAAGTTTAAACGAGATGCAAATTTTTTTACGTAGAGAATGGTAAGTGCCTAGAATGTGCTGCTGGAGGAAGTGATTAAAGCAGAAATGACAGCAATGTTTAAGGGCATCTTGACAGATACATGAATAGACCGGAAATAGAAGGATACACACTACGTAGGGGCAAAAGCTTTTAGTTTAGAAAGGCGTAATATGTTAGAGCAGCCTTGGTGGGCTGAAAGGCCTGTTCATGTGCTGTACTGTTCTTTGCTCTTTGTTCTTTGTTTTTTATTAGCTTCAGTGCCAGATGAAACATCCTTCCAGCATCCATTTTAACTAGCTATTAAAGAATTGCATGTTTCAATGAGATCATCTCTCATTGTCCCAAATTCCAAGGAATGCAATCTCCGACCATCTATCCTATTAGGGCTATCCTCTCATTTCTGGAAACATCTCAGTAAACATTTATTGCACTTCCTCCAGGGTTAATATATCATTTGTTAGGGAAAAAACAAAATTGTATACAGTACTCCAAATGTGACATTGAGAAGGACTTATGCAATTGCATTGAGACTTCCTTTCTCACGTAAGAGCTGTACATGTTAAAGGTAAACACAAATGGAAGTGATTGAATGCTGCGTGAAATATGTTGATTTCTGAGTTTCTTGTAGCCATGTCACACCAAGAGTGCAACAAAACAAAGACACATGACATATGACCTAAGGTTAATGTGTATGCTCACCTTTTAGTTCAGAACCAAGCAATTGTGACTGGACCCATTGAACTGTTTTAATGGCTGTCAGCCACACAGGCATGGCAAGAGAATGCCTTAGATTTTGCTTTATTGTATCAGTCACTCGAGTGCAACTTAGTTTTATGGTGTGATATGTTCTGCAAAGAGATACAACTTTCTCAGTGAATTGTGGTTTGGCTTTACAACTTGGAACTACAAAATATGCATTTACATAGTTCATTGGTATGTGTATGACAAACTGTAGCTACAACAAATCTTTTAGTTAAACAGTCCATTGTTAAATTATCAAAATATTTCATTCAGATTGCATTTAGAAGTATTTTAAAGGTAATTAATCAACTTAACAACCTCTTTCTTCATAATCACTATATTTTGTCTGAACGTCACTGCTGTAAATCTGTGCCTGCTAATTAAAATGGAGATCTATTAGCGAGTACACAAATTAAGTTCTGTCATTGTGATTGCTTTGACTATTGGTCATTTCTAAATGCCTTTTTAATCCCCTAATTTATATATTAAAATGCAATAGCTTTGCCGTTTTAATCACTCTGGGATCAAATTTATCATTAGCAACAGGAAACCAGATGGTATAATTTTGATTTACCGGAGTTAAGCATGAATTAATGTACTGAGTGCCGATAATGAATACATCAAACCTGATATAGCCGAATCTCATCAATCTGGCATATTGAATTAATAATATGCACTATGCATGGACTGAACATAATCTCATACACAACTGAAAAGCAATTTATTATAGTATAACATCATAATGTTTTTCGGTCCTACTTTTGGGACAGCATTTAATCATCTTTTCAAGCACAGTCCAGTGAAAAATAATATGAACACAATAACATTCCAGACAAAACAGTTTTGAGGAGACACCGGACTACAGCCTACTTTTGACACAACATCAGAAGTACATTCCTGAATCTCATGCAAGACTAAATGTTATCCTATTATCATTTAACACTGTTGCGGGTGAGTTTAGTTTCAGGAACAAATGACATCAAATCTACTGAATAATTGATGAAGTCAATAACATTCTCTGCGGTTGACAACCATTCATCCGCACAGCCTAAATTGATTTTCTTTTACTTTAATTTTTGCTGATAGTATTTTTTTTGCTTGTTGGCTTCTTATGCTTTCCTATTTGGTAAACTCTCCTGTGGTTAAATAAAAACAAGTAACCATCAAAATATATTTGAAAAGTTTTATATGATTCTATCCAACTTAGAGCAAATTTTGACCTCCCTTCCTGCCTTAAAACCTGGAAGGTAATACTGACCACAGCAGTTCCACAATCATTTCACGCTCCAGTGACTGTTTATTGGCTTGATACGGTCCTTCCAACTCTTACTAAGTCCCACCTTAGGGAGCTGCTAGCCAATCTAATTAATTGGCAATTCTGTTGTCTCAGCAGCGCCAGTGGCAGCAATGGCCAGGATTTGGGACTACGAGCCATCTCTAAATTCTAAATCCAGAGTTCAGGACCAAGTCAGTGCATGGGATCACATGGCAGGGAAAGGAGGTGATGCCCAGGGAGTGGTGGGCTGGGGCCTTGATGGGAAGTGAATGGAGGAGGAAGCAGATGCAGGGGATGAGGCATTGCCTGAATGTGGGCACAAATCATTTTAGAGAGTTGCCACCTTACTTTCTTCCTGAGCAGAGTGACTTGTCAATCACCCCTCCTCACTCTTAAATTCCTTCCACAATTCATTCAATTTGAGTAGGAAATTGCCCTTCAGTGGTCAGTAATTGGTCACTTAAGGGTCTGGATTCTGCTAAGGATAGGTAGGCCATCACAAGTTTCACCACCTCCCTTAAAATTGTGGACATGTTGGAGTGGTTGATATGGCAGTGACAAAACTTTATATGGCCATTTTATACCTACCATCTGCAAGCCTATCATAGAATCATAGAGTCATAGAGTCACACAGCATGGAAACAGACCCTTCAGTCCAACCAGTCCATGCTGACCTACATGCACTTGGCCCTTATCCCTCTAATCATTTCTGGTGAGCAATGAAGGCAAGTGTGCCAAATGACTTCTCAACCACCCTGTTTATATGTGATGCAAGCTTCAAAGAATTATGGACCCGAACTCCCCTAGGTCTCTCTGTTCTACAACACTACACAAGGTCCTACTTTTAATTGTGTCAGTGCTGCCTTTGTTCGTTTTACCAAAATGCAATACCTCGCATTTATCCAAATTAAACTCCATCTTCCACTCATCAGTCTATTGACCCAATTGATTGCGATCTCTTTATAATCTTAGATAACCTTCTTCACTGTCCACAATATCGCCAATCTTGGTGCCATCTGCAAACATACTAACCATGCGTCCAATAATCTCATCTAAATCATTTATATAAATGACAAACAAAAATGGATCCAGGACCAATCTCTATGGAATGCCGCTGATCACAGTCTGAAACACAACCCTCCACTATCACTCTCTGTCTCCTATTGTTAAGTTAATTTTGTATCCAGTTGGCAAGCTCACTCTGAATCCCACATGATCTAACTTTACTAATGAGTCCACCTCGCAGAACTTTGTCAAAAGCTTTATTAAAATCCAAGTAAACAATTTTTACTGCTCTGCGCAGAGACTGTAAAATTGTGCCCATTGACAATGATGTCCGCTCCTGAAAGTTGCTTCCTTTATTTTGCTTATGCTTTATATTTAAACAAAAACAATGTTGAAGAATAGATGTTTTGAATCCCTGCTAGCCTAAATGGAGAGTTGCAGAAACTAGGCGGTCCCTTTGATCTGTGCTAAACACAAAAGATGATAATTACAATGCAGTTTTTTCAGTGCTTTAAGCAGTTAAATTGGAACACAATTCATTTAGAAGTTAAATTCACACCCAAATGAGTGAACACAAAGACTTTTATCCTTTACTATACAAGGCTACTTCATTGTAATTATAACAGAAAGTGTTGGAGAAACTCAACATGTCTGGCAGCATCTGTAGAGAGAAAAATGAAGTAAATATTTAGAGTCCAGTGACCTTTCATCAGAACCAAAAGCAAATGACAAATGATGGTATTTATGCAGATGACCAGGAGTAGGGTTTGGGGAGGGGCAAGGGCAGAGGCAGTAAGAGGAGGGAGTGTTTTGAATAGTTGGAAACAGTGCCCAGAGACAGAGTGTGCAGATTTGACTGAATAATAACTCCACCCAGCTCAGTTTCATTGGACGAGTTGCCAGAGAAGTCCTGTCTGGACTTCTGCACCTGCATGATTATGCTCTAGGATGGTGAAGACTCATCCTTTTGATGAACCTCCTCATTTTCATACTTGGTACAATGCAGTGGGTGTCACAGTCCCTCACTGACTATCATTTCTCCTCGTTGCTACCTCCGATCATTCAAAGCAAGACATGCAAGGATCATATGGTGGCTTCAGTCTGTAGCATAATGCAACTAATGTCCAGACTTGGGCAAGGGGGCAACACGGTGGCACAGTAGTTAGCACTGCTGTCTTACAGCACCATGGACCCGGGTTCGATTCCACCCTCGGGCAAATGTCTGTGTGGAGATTGCACATTCTCCTCATGTCTGCGTCGGTTTCCTCCTGGTGCTCCAATTTCCTCCCACAGTCCAAAGATGTACAGGCTAGGTGGACTGGGAATGCTAAATTGCCCATAGTGTTCAGGGATCTGTAGGTTAGGTGGGTTATAGGGAGATGGGTCTGGGTGGGATGCTCTGAGGTTCGGTGTGGACTTGTTGGGCTGAAGGGCCTGTTTCCACACTGTAGGTATTCTTTGATTCTATGATAAGCATGGGGAAATGAAGAAATGGGAGAATGAAGGGAGTCAGAGATGTACCGTGATGAAGTGGTGAGGCTGGTGCTTAACCAACGTCAGCCTCCATAAACAAAGGGTAAATTGGGCACTGCCTACTGAGTGTACTCTGAGGTATTGAGGAATGTTGGACAAAGTGGAACCCTGGAAAAGATGCCAGTAAGCTGCAGCCACCATATTACAACTCTGACTTTCAAGTCAGAAATTGTTGTTATCTGGTTTCACTCCACTGCCTGGGAAAATAGCAACCTGCATATAGATGAGGCGCCATGACGAGTTATTGATATATGAATATAGGCTCTTTACTGCTCACTGGTGAGATTTTCATCCAGCCATTGAAACCCTACGTACAAACTCTGACTTGATGCCATTTCTCTATTCTCACCATATTTCCCCAGCTCTCTCACAAATGACCATGTCATTTAGGGCCTGGGAAGGATCAGTCCAGAGTTCACATTTCAGTTTGATGAGTTTTCCTCAGAACAGCTTTCCAGGATGGATTCTGATTCCTCTTTCTGCAATGAATTCATGATAATTGCACGGAACACTTTGCATCATATGAAAATGCTATTTAATACCAAAGAATCACAACCATGTCACGATACAAGGGAAATTTTGAATCTGTGAAAACTTGTTCATTCCACATTTTATTGAATACAAGGCATGTTTTGAAATTGCCTGGACATTTCTCAGTGCGTGAGCAAATTTTCATAACAAACCATGGCTGACTCACTGTTATATCATCACTGACATGAATTTACTTAAAAGTTAATTATCTGAAAAGCAAACTTCTACAAGTTTATGTACCATCTGCCTTTTCCAAAATGCTTACGGTCATATATCACTCCTATTGGAATGATTACTTTGACCATATCCTTGTTGACACTTCTCTTTTGTATCTGTCAGCATATAATTGTAAGTAACCTAAGAAGGAAAACGTCAGTGTATTGCTATTACAGTGTGAATTACAGCATATTCTGGCATGCTAGCTAGATTCCACAGTGCATTGCAAATCAGCACTATCTCCATTATTTACAAAGTAGATTTAGTATTATTCCTACTTTCTACAAAGTATATTTCTGTATTAGTTATGTCTTCTATAGATTATAGAAACTAGCTCAACACTATTTACTATCCATCTCGTGATACTATTTGTTGTGTCATTAGCAATGCATGCAAAATTTACTTGTAATGTTGCGATATTTTTTATCTGTACCTAACACCACATTTCCCGTGTCGTTCTTTGGAGTCTTACTGATACTATCACACTTACAAATATTTTTACATATGAGACACAGTTCCTCAAGGAGAAGATGTGTTCTGGAGACTAAGTTTCTTTTTACTTAACTGATAGCTACATTTTTCATGAGCAGGGGGTTCGTTGTTGGGCATGCAATTGGGATCTCACCAGCTTTGTGCAGTTTTATTCTATAGAATTCCAATGCTAAGTCTTAATTATTACTAACTTCCAACTGAATTCTTTGAGATAGGTAAGCAGTTTGTGTTCATCATGAGAACAGGCCCTCTAGCTGGAACACACAAGATCAAGCAAAAAAAACGCATAGAAATTATTCGGGAAGATTTATGAGGTGCCAGTGATGGAGTCCCATGTCTCTTGATCTTGGGCAGCATTGTAATATTAGCCACAAAGATCAGCGACCATTTGGAAGACCTCGAGCATCTCTATTATAGGTATTACAGTAAGTAAAATTTTAAAAAATGAATCAAGTAAAATCAAAATAACCTGATTTCCACAGTAGACAGCATTCCCTTTAGAAACCATTAGATAAGCCACAGAAGAATAGATGTGACCACACAGAGCTTTCAGGGCATCGTCCATGTATATTTCTTTGTGGATATCACACAAGGGTCTTGAAACAATGCAGTTATTTGCATAGTTAGTTTGGGGCAACACGACTTTCAGGCCTCTAGAAATGCCAAAAAAAAAGAGCAAGGGCTAATACATTTGCAGCATGCTGCCTTTGCAAGTTGGCTGCAATTCCTTCTAACCAGAAGTTAGGCAAATGATTTGTTCGTTTTATGTCTGAATAATTGCTACCTTGTACACCTAAAGCCATACCCTTCCCTCCAGCTTCTCCCCCCCGCCTCCGCCACCACTCCATTTATTTTGGGGGTCCCCTCCCTCTCCCCAGTCGTGATGAAGAGTTCAACCCAAAACTTTGACTTTCCTGCTCCTTGGATGCTGTCTCACCTCCTGTGTTTCTCCATCTCCAGATTTGTATTTCCCATACAATTTATTTGAATAGATTACTCTTTATGTCAGCAGGACCTGATTGTATATTATCATGATTTTCCTTCTGTGCCTGAGATTTGGCTAAGCAAATAACTCATAACAATTTAAATGTTTTTCTTACAACCACATGCTTTGTCTTTTTGAAAGGCCAGAGAACCCCTTCCAAAAATTTCTTTTCCTCAGTGAGATGAGGGTTTACCCTGAATCTGTCTCCAGTATTGAAACATTCCTCTTGTTCCTCTGCTTATTTTCATCTTTTTGAAGTTCCCAAAAGAGATACAAATGTTAAGAACATGACCTTACCAATTAATGGGATTGTTCAAAGTGGACAAGTGTGATATAAGTTACCTGACATCTATCTATTTTTAATATTCTTTATTTTATATGTTTTGAATTTTGAGTTAGTAATATGTGGGCTTTCTGTGTACTAATAATTAACTTGTAAGTACTTCTGTAGCTATGGTGATGTCTTTAAGTCAATTTATGAGGGCTACTTTTGTTTACTTTAGGATTTTAAGACCTAGCAAGGTAGGCAATTGTACCTCAAGGTTTCTGTCTGGAATTTCTGCATTGGAGAATACGTGGCCACTTTTAAAGGTCTTTTAAATGTTCATTAATTTTGTTTGGGGTTCTATGTATAGCTATCCTGTCCAGCACTTTATAGGTACATGAAGAATTTCTGTTTGGCTAATGTACAGAAATAAATAGACTGAGATAATTTGTGCAGATTAGTACAGTTTCCAGGTGTTTGCTTTTAGCATGCAGGGGCAGCATCAAAATACTAAGCCTCTCTTTCACTTCCTTGAACTTATTCACAACACGTGACAAAAACAAATAACATTTTTGATTTTGTGATGTAGCATACAGGATGGATTATTGATTGAATTATTTATTGCTGGTCACATTATGTAAATAATCTCCATTACGGGCTGGTATACATAGACATTAAAATGTCACTGTGAAATGCTCTTATTTAATACGTGGGCTCTTCCTGTTGATTGGAAGTTAATGATTGTTGGGTGCAGAGGATGAGTTCTATTTTATCCCTTAATGTCCCTCATAACTACTGGGCTAAATGTTAATGCTGTAAAACTGCAGATCAAGAAGTTCAATGAATATTTGTGATCTTAATTTTCCAGCAAACATCCTTGAAGTCTGAAGCCTCTGAATGTACTAACACAGTTGAAGCATAAAATGCTTAACATATTTTATTTGATGCATCCAAAGAAGTAATTGTGAAGCTCGGAGGCTGATTCTTAAATTGACCATTCCCAATACTCATATGAAGACAATCAAAACAGGAATGGGCGAGGAAGATGTGATTGCAAATGGACACATCAGAAAAAGAGTAACCTTGCTTCACGAATTAGTATAGAAGTCATGTCTTTGTTGTCCTTGATAGCCTGAGAATAGTAAAGCCTGCAAATTATTGAGAATCTACCATTTTATTTACCTGTTTAATGGTCAATAAATCTGCCTCCTAGTTTAGAGTTTGAATTATAGTCTGAAAGAACATTTATTCTCTGCCTTCCAAAGTCAAGGGCATCATGCAGTGGCAAAAAACGCACGTAGTAAGTTATTCAATGTACAGTGATAGCATTTGCTGTTTCAATCTTTAGCATTAAATTTATCTTGATAGTGGACGAATATGTTACATAATGAGATACATTTCCCTTAAGGGAGTTGTCAGTAACACTGAGCCAAGAAAATATCTGGAATGCACTAATTTTTTTTGTACTCACTTATGTGATCTGGGGGCTACTGGCTAGTGACAATGAAGAAGTGGTAACATAGTTCAAAATCAGGATGTTACGTGGCTTCCAGACCTGAATCGTCAGCCTTTCTGCTCCTCTGATGCTGCTTGGCCTGCTGTGTTCATCCAGCTCTACACTGTGTTATCTCAGATTCTCCAGCATCGGCAGTTCCTATTATCTCTGAATCAGTATTGAAGGTGGATGGGTAGGGGCACTAATCAAGTAGGCTACTTTGTCCTGGATGATGTTGAATGTTGTTGGCACTGCATTCATCCTGGAAAGTAGAGAGTATTCCAGGTCAGACAGCATCTGGAGGAAAGGGGCACTCAACATTTCGGGTATTACCCACAGTCCTGAAGAAGGATAATACCCGAAATGTTGACTGCTCCTTTCCCCCAGATGCTGCCTGGTCTGCTGTGTTCTTCCACCGTCCAGTTTGTCTACCTTGGATTCCAGCATCTGCAATTTTTTTGCCTCTAACCAAGTATTCCATGTTACGGCTGATTTGGGCCTTGTAGATAGCCTGCAGAATTTGGGGAGTTAGGAGGTGAGTTACCTGCTGCAGAATTCCTAGCCCTTGACCTGCTCTTATAGCCACAGTATTTATATGGATGGTCCTGTTCTGTTTGTGATAATTGCTAACCCCAGAATGTAGATAGGAGGGGATTCCCAGACAGTTACCACCTGGAATGTCAACAGACAATGTCTGGATTATCACTTGTTGGAAATGATTGTTGCCTGGCATATATGTAGGACAAATGTTACTTTTCATTGAGCAGCCTTAGCCAGATATTGTCCAGATCTTGCTGCATTTGGAAACTGGCTACTTTGGCATCTGAGTAGTGGCAAACAATGCTGAACAAATGAGTAGTCATTAGTAAACATCCCCACATCTTATCTTAGAATGATGGGAAGGTCATTCGTGAAGCAGCTGGAAATGCTTAGGCCCAGGGCACTGCAGATAGGTCCTGTGACCGAGAATGTCGCCTTCACAACCAAAATCATTTTACATTGCGCTAGATATGACTCCAACCAGCAGAGAGTTTTCAACTAGGTTTACATTTAATCCAATTTTGAGAGACATCCAAGATGCCTTACTTTGTCAAATGCTGCCTTGATGTCAATGATAATCAGTCTCATCTCATCTCTTCAGCTCCTTCTGTCTATGGTTGAACCAAGGCTGTAATGAGGCCAGGAGTTGAGTGGCCCTGGTGGAACTGAAACTGACCAACAGTGAGCAGGTTATGACAAAGCAAGTACTGCTTGATAGCACTACTGATGATTCCTTCCATCACTTTGCTGTTGATCAAGAGTAAACCAATTGGTAACTGGCCACGTTAGATATGGTTTGCTTTTGGTAGACAGGGTATAGGTGTGCAATTTTCCATTACAGGTAGATGCCAGCAGTTGTACTGGAACAGCTTGACTAGGGGTGTGTTTAGATCTGGAGCACAAGTCTTCAGTACTATTGCTGGAATGTTGTGGGGCTCATAACTTTGCAGTGTCTAGTCCTTCCATCCATTTCTTGATATCACGTGTAGTGGGTCAGGTACACTGATTTAGTGACCTCATCATGTTACTGATCGCTGAGTTGAAGTAACTGGATCAGAAATTTCTGCAATCTTCATCTGTAAAAGCTGAAGTAAATCTAATTTATGTACCGATAGTTTCCTGGTACTTTAAAGTATGTCTATCATATTTAATCCCTTATTACCTATTATGGGTGTAAGAGGTGAAAAATAATGTTTACTTATTGATTTTCTGACAAAATACTGCACTGTGGAAATATTTTATTGCAATCACTATGGCTGCTTAAAAGAACCACATAAAGTATAACTGTCTGATATGAAAGCAGTTGTTCAGTCATTTTGCAAGTTTGAGTTATGGAAAATCAAATAATAGGTCATACTGTCCCTACAAGATCAGGAATTCTAGTTTCCAATGTTGTCCATGCTTTGAATTCTTTAATCAATTTGCATATTAAAAACACTTTACCCAAGTGTTCTTGTCTATGAGTCAGACAAAGGGACACAGAATTCAGTTTGCAGCTCAACTCAATTTTCCTTATTCCAAAATATTCCTTATTAAAAGCATTATGTAAGAATTTCCAAAATTCCCACATTATTTACTCTCTGTCCAGCTCTATCATCTGAGAAAGGATATTAAAAACTGAAAGAACTGCGGATGCTGGAAAGCAGGAACAAAAACAGAAGTTGCTGGAAAAGCCCAGCAGGTTTGGTAGCACCTGTGGAAAAAGATCAGAGTTAATTTTTAAGCGTCACTGGACCCAAAATATCTGATTTTTTTTCTTCACAGATGCTGCCAGACCTGTTGAGAGAGGATATTACCCTCACTGATCCACCTGTTTGAGCTGGGCCTTTAGCGTCCTTTTCCTCTCTGACATAGGGCTGGTTCTCGTCCATGATGGTGGGTCTCACAAGTCAAAGTGGATCTTTTCCCATGTCTTCTTGGTTTGCTGCATGGTCTTCCACCTCTAGTCTTACTGCAAATCTCCTCTGAGTGTCTTCACTGAGGTGCTGGCTTCAAGGTGACCCCTTAAACTGAACCTTCCAGAATGTTCTGTGGCCTGTGGCCAATGAGGTCATAAGCTGGATTGAAATCGTTCCATGGGATCACAGAGTCATAGAGGTGTACAGCATGGAAACTGACCCTTCCATCCAACTCGTCCATGACAACTGGATATCCTAAATTAATTTGCCAGCATTTGGCCCATATCCCTCTAAATGCTTCTTATTCACACCGAGACTCTTCACTATTGGCATGTTGGGAGGTGTAAAATGCACATACTCAGGCAGTCAAGCTGCCAGAATATCTGATCAACACTTCTCTAATACAACAGGTTGGTTTTAACAGGTTGCCCTTGAAACTTCGTTACCTCTTTGATTTTGGTCTCCACTGTTCTCTGTAGCTGATAGCTGCTGTTTAATTTAATTTGGCCAATTTTCTAACAGGCCTGATTTTTCTGGCTGTAGGTCAATTTAGAATGTCCAATTCTGGGTCCATGGTTGCTTGACCACGCCACTGACCCTTGGTGATGTACAATAAGCATGCAAATATAGACACGCTAGACAATTAAATGCTCTGGGTATGCGCTGCAAATTGTGTTCAACAGTTGCCAGTTAGATCATGCAGAGAACACGTCTCACACTCACACCTCTTTAAATGGGAATCCATCATTCAGCTAAGTTTTGCTTTAATTTTGCTTTGTGTGATTCCCTATGCCAATCCTAATCTGACAACAATTGATCTGTTAAGTAGCAGTTATAAATTTTCATCTTGCAGCATTGGAATGTATATGAAGCTCCAATGACAATAGGGCTGAATCAGGAGATTGGTGAAATTCGGCCTGTTCTGGTCAGATGGCTTTGCAAGAAGGTCCCAGTCAGTGCAAAATGGGTCAAATTTGAGGGGGAAATCCGTTAGTTTGGCACAAGGCATTATGGGAAAGTTGGGAAAATACAGTCAGGATTAAAAAGATCAGAATCTCCGGAGTGAGGAAAACACCCCATTTTCCCCTCAAGTCATAAATTGCAACTTCACAATCAGTTGACGATAATCTTATTTTAATGCATTCACAATTTATTAAAATCTCACTCACCTTATTTAAATGCCACTTCTCATTCTCCTCTCCTTCCCTCAGAAACAAAATAGCTTAAAATTTCAAAGATTCTGTCAAAGTAGGGTAGCTGATGATTGCAGCTCGCCAAATGCTTGTCCTGGCCATCATCCAACTGCTTCTTCACCACAATGGCCCTGCACACTCCATGGCCACCATCCTCCTTGACTCTTTGTCACACAAACTTGCATCTTCAAACGACATCATCATGCCTGTTCTTGGACCAACTCTCAGAACACCTACAACTTGCATGCTTTCCACGGTGTTTTACTTGCAGAAACACACAAATGTCTCATACGTAGGATGCATCTGATCACTCTTCACTTGTTTGCTTAGTGTTCACTCACGTTGAGCTTTTGCGGTGATTGCCACCCTCCATATCCTTCACAAAGTTTTTTAAACACACAGTGTCTTCAGTGGTCAGTTACAGGCTGCAGGTCCTTTGTGGCTTGTGTTAATTTTAGCTCAGAGAGAGAGGCAAGCAGCTTGTCATATAAGGGAGACCCTAGTACATTCACAGCTACGCCTTGATGCTATACTTTTCAAGGACCAAGTTTTCGTCCTTTAGAAAATATATCATGATATTAAAAGACCTTGAAGATGAAAACTCTGAAGAGTCACTTTATGTTGGCCTGGCCAAGGCACAGCACAGGGTGAAAGGTCATCTCAAAGGAGCACAAGACCAGTAAGAACAGATCAAGGCTCTGTGGGCTGTCCTAAAATCTTTTAGACAATCTTCCCCAAAGCCTGAGGGAGCAGGCCAGTGACTTTATTTTTTTAACAGTTAAACAGTTAAGAACAGATAAGAGAGTGGGCATGTCGTTGTGTGCCACATCAACATCTCATCTGCATCATATGTCAACGGTTTGAGTGGCAAACACACTGCTACATGCTCTTTGAGCAAATGGCCATGTGTGAAGGTCAAAAGGTCCTTAATGAGGAAAAGGGAGCTGCAGTCATTCTGTGTGAGATATCCTCCAGTGCAGTGCAATGCAGTGAGCAGTGCCCTTAAGGCCAGAGAGGACAGTCTTTCTTATACTCTCTATTTGTAAAGTGAGTTCATAGATCCATTGAGATAACTAGGCATAGAGCTGGATGAACACAGCAGGCCAAGCAGCATCAGAGGAGCAGGAAGGCTGACGTTTCGGGCCTAGACCCTTGGTCAGCCTTCCTGCTCCTCTGATGCTGCTTGGCCTGCTGTGTTCATCCAGCTCTACACCTAGTTATCTCATATTCTCCAGCATCTACAGTTTCTACTATCTCTCGTAGATCCATTAGTTTGGGATGCTCAAATCGTTAGATTTTTTAAAAATTTGTTGCCAGATCTTTTCTGTCAGTCTTTCTTTTGTTTATTCATTTGTGGGATGTGGGGGCCACTGAAAGACCAGCATTTATTGCCTGTTCCTAGTTGGCCTTGAGAAGGTGGTGGTGAGATGGCTTCTTGAACCATTGCATTCTACCTGCTGTGGGTTGACCCAGAATACCATTACGGAGGGAAGTTCAGGAATTTGACATTATGGCAGTGAAAGAACAGCAATATATTTCCAAATCAGGATGATGAATGTCTTGGAGGGGATCTTGCAGGTGGTAGTGTTCCCATACATCTGCTACTCTTGTCCTTCTAGATGGAAGTGGTTGTGGGTTTGGAAGGTGCTGTCTGAGCATCTTGGGCAAATTCTTGCAGTGTATCTTGTAGATAGTGCACAATGCTGCTAATGTCATCAGTATAACATTTTGCAGTTTCTACAATCTGCACATTTACATTTGTGAAATTTGTCTGTAGTCTTAAATATGCAACCCTTTTTGGACAAAATCTCATGCAGCAAATGTCTATAATTTTAGAATAAGAAGCTGCTACAGTGATTGAGAGGCATCACAGAGTGCCAATTAGTAATGTTCTCATTCTAGTGGGGATGGTAAACCAAAATAATCAATATTACTGAATGATTCCCAAATAAAGGTGTGCATAGAATCGCTACAGTGTGGTAATAGACCCTTCAGCCCAATAAGTCCACATCAAACCTCAGAGCATGCCACCCAGACCCATCCCCCTGTAACCCACCTAATCTACAGATCCCTGAACACTACTGGAAATTTAGCATGGCCAATCCACCTATCCTGCACATCTTCAGTCTGTGGAAGGAAACTGGAGCACCTGGAGGATACCCATGCAGACACGGGGAGAATGTGCAAACTCCACACAGACAGTCACCCGAGAGTGGGGTGGAATTGAACCCAGGTCCCTGGTGCTGTGTGGCAGTAGTGCTAACCATTGAACCACTGTGTTACCAGCAAGTTTTCACTTTATGTATCTTATACTTTAATATCATTCAGAACTAATGTAAATGAGACAAGAATTAACAGAGAAATGATAATTTAAATAAAAGAAATGTAAATTTTATTTTAAATAGTCTCTGGCAAAGATATGCTTTTACCACAACAAGCACATATATCACTCCCTGCAGGCATGTGGAGCTACATAGCTGTACAGCTTTTTACATAATTCTTTTTATTCACTCAAGGTACTTCAGGAATCTTATCCAATTTCACCCCAGCTTACCGTTTGGCATTTCCAAGCTTTTCACACATATTTACAGGCTTTAGACCTTTTTAGTCAGCTTTCTCATTGTCTCCAAGAGTTCCTGAATAATTGTATGCCAAACAGGAAAAAAAACTCTTCTTAAAAGTGATTTTCTTCTCTTCACAAGAACTTTTTGTGTTGTTCTTTCGTTTTCTGTCTGCTTTCCTTTTTTGTCCACATGTGGGCTTTTGCTCAAGCTCCTCTGTTTGAAACTTTCTTTTGCATCCACAACCTCCATCATTGCTAAACAATGTCCAAATTTTAATTTCCCTTCCTGTTGTTACTGATACCAAAGGAGGGTTTAAACTAGATTGGCAGGGGTTTGAGATTCTCAACAGAACGGAGACAAGTGTGAGGCTGGAAGGAGATACAGTAATCAGAAATAGCAAGTTCAAGACGCAGGTCAGGCTGGAACAGGACAGGGAGCAAGGAGTGCCTGTTGGAGTAAACTGCATTTATTTCAATGCAAGAGGGCTGACAGGTAAAGCCAAATGAACTGAGGGAATGGATAGGTATATGGGGTTGGAATATTATAGCCATTACAGAGACATGGCTAAGGTAGGGACAGGATTGCCAACCTAATGTGCAAGGATACAGATGCTTTGGGCTGGACAGAGGTGGAGGAAGGAGGGGTGGGGGAGTTGCATTTTTGTTTAAGGCAAGTATCACAGCAGTAGTCAGAGATGAAATAACTGAGGGATCATCCAGTGAGGCTTAGTGGGTGGATCTAAGAAGTAAGAAGGAGATGGTGACGTTATGGGGGTTGTACTATACGCCCCAAAATAGTCAACGGGAATTAGAGGAACAAATATGCAGGCAGATTGTGGAGACTTGCGGGAGAAATAAGGTTGTCATAGTGAAGGATTTTAATTTTCCTAATATAGACTGGGACTGCCATTGTGATAAGGAGTTATATGACATGGAATTTGTTAGATGTGTTCAGGAAAGTTTCTTCAAACAGTTTATAGAGGGTCCTACCTGGGAAGGAGAAAAACTTGATCTACTCTTGGGAAATAGGGAAGGACAGGTGACTGGGGTAACAGTGGGGAAGCACTTTGGGACCAGTGACCATAGATCTATTAATTTTAAGTTAGTTATGGAGAAGGACAAAACTGGCCCACAACTCTAAATTGAGGCAAGGCAAACTTTGGTAGAATTAGACAGTTGCTTCCAGGGGTTGATTGGAGTAGCTTGTTTTCAGGCAAAAGGACCTCTGGCAAGTGAAAGGCCTTTAAAAGTGTGATAGCTGGAGTTCAAGGTCTATATGTTCCTTTGAGGGTGAAGGGCAAGATTGGCAGGAGTAGGGAATCCTGGATAACAAGAAATATTGAGGCTTTGACCAGAAAAAAGAAGGAGGCATGGCTCAGGTACAGGCAGCTGGGCTCAAGGGAATGCCTGGAGGTAAATAGGGGATACATGAGTTGACTGAAGAAGAAAATCAGGCGGGTTAAAAGGGTGCCTGAGACAGTGTTGGCTGAGAAGAGTAGGGTGAACCTAAAGAGATTATTTAAGTATATTAAAGGAAAAAGAAAAACTGGCGGGAATAGGACCTCTCAAGGACCAAAGTGGACATGTATGTGTGGAACCACAGGAGATGGGCGTGGTCCTCTATGAATAGTTCTCCTCTGTGCTTACCATGGAGAAAAACATGAAGATTTGGGACCTTGAGGAAGTTAGTGATGATATATTGGGGTCAGTTCATTTCACAGTAGAGGAGGTGTTGGAAGTATTAGAATTGTATGCAGGTGGATAAATCTCCTGGTCCTGATCAGATACATCCAAGAACCCTGCAAGAGGCTAGAGAAGAAATTGTGGGAGTCCTAGCTGATATATTTGCATAATCATTAGCCATGGGTAAGGTCCCGAAGGACTGGAGGGTAGTGAATGTTGTGCCTTTATTCAGGAAGGGCTGCAGAGAAAACACTGAGAATTATAGACCAGTAAGCCTAAAACCTGTGGTAGGTAAGTTACTTGAGAAGATTCTGAGGGATAAGACATACATGCATTTAGAAAGACAGGGTTTGATTAGGAGTTGTCAGCATGGCTTCGTGCATGGAAGATCACGTCTCATAATTTTGTTAGAATTCTTTGATGAAGAGACCAGGAAGTTTGATGATGATAGGGTGATAGATGTAATCTACACACATTTCAGTAAGGCCTTTGATAAAGTTCCACATGGTAGGCTGCTCTGGAAGGTTACATCGCATGGAATCCAGGGAGAGTTGGCAAATTGGATACACAACTGGCTTGAAGGTAGGAAGCAGAGAGTATCAGTGGAAGGATGCTTGTTGACTGGAGGCCTGTGACTAGTGCTGCGCCTCAGGGGTCGGTGCTGGGCCCATTGCTGCTTGCTATCTATATCAATGATTTGGATGAGAAAGTACAAGGCATGATTAGTAAACTTGCGGACGTCTCTAAAATAGGTGGTATCGTGGATAGTGAGGAAGGTTATCAGAAATTGCAGCAGGATCTTGATAGCTTAGGAAGTGGGCTGAGAAATGGATAACTGAATTTAATATAGATAAGTATGAGGTGTTGCATTTTGGAAAATCAAATCAAGGTAGGAGTTTCGTGGTGAATGGGAGAGCCTTAAGGAGGGTAATGAAACAGAGGGACCTTGAAGTGCAGGTGCACAGTCCTCTGAAAGTGGAGTCACAGGTAGACAGGACAGTGAAGAAGGCTTTTGGCACACCAGAGTCTTTATCAGTCAGGGCATTAAGTACAGAAGTTGGGAATTTATGCTGCAGTTGTACAGGACATAGTGAGGCCAACTTGGTATTGTGTTCAGTTTTGGTCACCTTGCTATAGGAAGGAGGTTATTAAACTGGAAATAGTGCAGAGGAGATTTACAATGACATTGCTGGGACTCGTGGGACTGAGTTGTAGGGAGAGGTTGGACAAGCTGGGACTGTTTAGTTTAGAGCGTAGGAGGCTAAGGGGCAAATCTTATACAACTGTATAAGATCGTGAGAAGCTTGGATTGGGTGAGTGCAGCGTTGGGGAATCGAGAACTAGACATCTTCCATTTAAGATAAGGGGGAAAGAATACATGGGAACCTGAGGGTCAACTTTTTTACACAGAGGGTGGTATGCATATAGAATGAACTGTCAGCAGAAATGGTTGAGCCCGGTACATTAATAACATTTAAAAGGCATTTGAATGAATACATGTACAGGAAAGGTTTAGAAGGATATGGGTCAAGTGCAGGGAAATGGGTTGGTGTGAATGGACATTATACTTGGCTTGGACCAGCTTGGGCCAAAGGGCCTGTCTCTGTGCCGTAGGACTCTATGACTCTACCAGGTCCAGTGTTAACAGGTCACATTGACCAATATTTCTCATTAATAATGACTATTACAATTGCTCACATTATAATTGATAGGAACTTTTCAATCATTCTTAAAGGACTTTAATGTTGAACTTTTAACTATATTTCCTTATTTTTCTACCCCTTTGTTCTTAAGATTTTGTACATAGATACCTTTGCAACAAGAATGATGACATTGTACACTTTTCACTTTTAATCCCTGTACTTAAGCACACGTGACAATAAAATCTAATTCTAGTTCTAAAAAAATTGATTCCACAAACATTGAGAGAAATTACATTTTTTTCTTAATGGTACTGCTTTCAGGTGAAAGGTCATCACAATAAATAAAATTAGTACCAATTTCAAGAATGAGTTCATGATTCCAAATTAGCAAAACTGGGAGATGAGTTTGAATCAAATTCAGAGTTTATTTTCGCCGCACAAAGGTAAAAAAAAATTCTAGATTGTTGCAATTGTTGATAGGAACTATCAACATGCCATCAAAATGCCATCATTTTTTCCAGTCATATACACAGCGACTCATCTGGTAGAACTCTTCTCACTATCTTCATCCTCCATACTTTGTGTCACTGTTTTGCCAATTGTAAACACTTGTGACAATGCAGTTGGCAGTACGTTATTGAGTTGCTGCGTACATTTGGCAGTGTTTTTAGCCTGTTAAAAACTGGCTTCAAGAGACGTCCTTGTATTCAGAACAAAAGCTGACCTGGTCATCGGACCCTTTATTTTTTCTTCTTTGCCTCCCTCGAAGGCTCATGGCCTGTGTCAAGTTTTCAGCCATGTGTTGGGATGAACGTGTGTTGTGACTTATTGCAGAGGATATGACCTTAACCTACCATATAGATGGTCCCAGAATGTTACACAGTTAATAACCCATACTGCTTGATAGAGATATAGCTCAATCCACCAATTTCCCACTGCCAGAGAGGCTAAACAGGAATTTCAGAACCAATAGATTAAATTACAAATATATGCATTTAAATGAAACATTACCTATACGAAATATAGTTTATATTGCTGTGGTATAAGAATTATGTTTCTAATGTCTAATCTGATATAATTCCTGTCAATTCCATGTCAATTTGTTGGCTTAGTCAAAGTCGACTGCTTTTTGCCGTCTTCATGGAATTATTTTTGTCCAAAGAATGAGATGTGTAGAACACACAAATCTTTCAGTCACCAAAGATTGTGATGCAATGCTACAGCATATTTTGCTGTTTGGAGCTCTGATCATTAGGTTGCTATTGTGTCATGAGTTAGATTTGAAGAATTAATATTTATAGCATGAAGGAATACGTATTGATTAGTCGGGCACAAAGGTCTGCTCATTCTATAATACTACACTTTTATTAAAACTCCATCCAAAGGACACCTGTCCTGGTAATCCACATTTCCCTTGAGAGTGTACTGCAGTGTCAGCCTAGATTATTTACTGTCATTCCATACAACATTTGAAGCCCACAACTTTGCAATACTGAGGCATAACCTTATAATTTAAATATCCTAATCTTCATAGGTCCTAAATTTTGGTTTCCTCTCCGCGCATCTCCACTTCTCTCTGATCCTTGTACCTATCTATTTGACTAATCCAATTCTAATGTTTCCTTTTGTTGATCAATGTCAAACTTTGTTTGAGAACATGCCTGTGAAGCAATTAGGAAGTTTACTGCATTAAAGGTGCTTTAAAAATGCATGATGTTACTGACCGATGAATAGATTGCCTATTTGTGCCTCACCAAATGAGTACAGTGAAAAGTTTACAAGTCTCTACTTATCGCGCCATCTTAGGAACAAGGGTTCCTAAGTACAGAATCATAGGTACAGAATCTTAGGGACTGCACAGATAAATATCAGACATTTGGTCCTGAAATCTATGGTGTTCTGTCAATTCCCACTGGGGAATTTCCATGGGAAATGAGAGGATGATGACAGAATTTCATGGGCAAACTATTGATTACTATAATGGGGGAATTTTCAGTCATGCCTGCTAACAATAAAACTAAAGTAACCATGTATAGCTTGTGCTTCCAAAGTTGCTATGAATTAATATGATTTCTTTTTTCAATAGGCCATCATTAACAAATTAGCTCTCTTAACTGCTCAAAGGGCTGATATACGGTGGTGTAGATCCATACAAACCAGTAAAACTTTGGTTCAACAACCAATATTTCAGAGTTAACTGACCTCAGCTGCTGCAATATTTGGGTATTATAATTGTTCATGGGCAAACTGCAATGAAATTCAATCAGGTCAACGTTCAAAATAAGGGACTTTCCATTAAAGATGTGGGTGAGGGGTAATTTCTTCTCTGAGAAAGGGTGTAATCTTTGAATTTCTTTACCCCAAGGAGCAGTGGATGTTGTGGGTCATTAATTATATTCAAGGCTGAATTGGACAAATGTTTGATATATAAGTGAATCAAGAATTAGGGCAGCAGGAAGATGGAGTTAATGCCACAATAAGTTCAGGCATGATCTTACTGAATGGCAAAGTGGCCTCCAAGTGTCAAGTGACCTAATCCTGCTCCTATTTCTTACTTCATACATTTATGTCAACTTATGACTCTTTGTGTAAAGTATGTACACAAAGGCAGTGAGAAATGGTAAGCTTAGCTCAACTGTGATGCTTCCTAATGGTTTGAAAACTTAATGCTGACACTTGAACAATGGTCAACTGAGTGATATAGGAGAAGGCTGCATATGCCATGGGACTGCATCCCAAAGATGAGTCAGTTCACCAAAAATAATAATGAAATTTACTATCTGACAAAATTCGATTGCTTAAGCAACTGGATGTGGAACTCAACCATATTAATTTTATCTTGTAGTTGTAAAATTTAAAACTAGTGACAGTGACCATAGCAAAATCAAAATAGTTTTAAGGAAGTAAATCAGTGTTTTTTCTACCTTGTTTCTCAATCTTGGAATCAGAGAATGGTACAGTATAGGAGAAGGCTATGCTGGCCCTTCAATTATCTTTTGAGAAATATTCTAGCAAATTCCACATCCTTTTCCTTTCCCATGCCTCTGCAAACTTTATGCTTTAAGTATTTATCCAATTCCCTTTTTGGAATCTACTGTCAAATTAGCTTGCAGATGTATTGCATTAGAAAAAAGTTCTTTCTCACATCTTATCTAGTTATTTTGTCAATCACCTTGTAAGTGCTCTCTGTCATTGGAAACAGTTTTTCTTTGTTTACCCCATGCAAAACCTTTCACAATTTATTACCTCTGCCTTTTCTCCCATTAATGAGACAGAGGACAACTCCATCATCTGCAACTCATCCAAGTAACTGTAACCCCTCATTCCTGGAACTATTCCAGTGCATCTCTTCTGTAGCCTCTCCAGAACCTTCATGACCTTCCCAAAGTATAGAACCCTGAAAAGACACAATACTCCTGTGGATGCTGAATTCATATTAATATCAAGCAAAAATAACCAGCTATAATTGCAATATATGCTGCTTTGCATTAGATATCATAACAACTTCTGGACTTCACCTGACAAAAGAGCAGAGCTCCAAAAACTTATGATTTCAAATAAACCTATTGAACTATAACCTGGTGTCATGTGACTTCTGACTTTGCCCACCCAAGTACAATACCAGCAATTCCACATTCGGAATTTCTGGAACCAAAAGCTGCTTAGCCAGCCATTGCAATGGACATGAATTCAGTAAGGGTCTGGTGATTTGATTGCAAACTCTCTTGTGTCCCAGTGGATCCCAGACTTAACCATTGTACTCATGCCAAGCCAGTGATCTGGAAATCTAAACATCTGAATATTCTTCCCAACTTTTTAATTAAAATTCTTATTATCCTATCCTTCCAATAAGGGGCCAAAAATGATTGCTTCTGGTGTATACAGTCTATTTCTTTATTTTTATGCATTATTAGTTGTGGACTGAAATGGGAATATAAATAGTTTTAAAATCAAGGAATGCTATATATTTTGAGAATAAGTAACCTGACACTTGTAAACATCCTCTGCATAATCATAGAATCCCTACAGTGTGGAAACAGGCCCTTCAGCCCAACAAGTCTGCACTGACCCTCAGAGCATCCCACCCAGACCCATCCTCCTATAACTGACCTAAGGTACACATCCCTGAACACTATGGGCAATCCAGCTAGCCTGCACATCTTTAGACTGTGAGAGGAAACTCATACAGACATGGGGAGAATGTGTAAATTTCACACAGACAGTCACCTGAGGGTTGGAATTGAACCTGGGTCCCTGGTGCTGTGAGGCAGCAGTGCTAACCACTGAGCCACTATGCCACCCAGTATGATCTGCAGGTAAGCTGGAGCCAAAGGAAGGGTCTAGGCATGAAACATCAGCTTTTCTGCTCCTCTGATGCTGCTTGGCCTGCTGTGTTCATCCAGCTCTGCACCGTGTACAAATAGAGCTTTGGTTAGCAACAGGAAGCTAATCTGTCTGTGGACTAGTGACCAAATTTTGATGGCAAAGGCATTCTGCCTGCTAACAACTGTGTGATTGGTCCTCAGGTAGCTGAACAGCTTAAGGCTGCGAACAGGATAGTGAGAAGGCTTTAGACTTCTGCAAGCTCAGGAGCTTGACCTGCTGTCTGCGATGAAAACCACTTTAAACCTGAGGAAACCAGTTTATTTTTCCTCCAGCAATTGCTGCAAGCTTTGACTTTGAATAAATAAGTCAGAGATCTTTTGTAAGTGAACCAGCCACCCTACATCTCTTGCAAGCCAGTGGACTCATCCAAAACAAAAACCAAGAAGCAGCATTCTGAACAGCACAAGAAATATCTCAGCAGATCTCTGGACAGAGGTTACTGAATTGTTTTCCCAATTTCCAATCCATAGGATATCTTCTTTTACATGTCTGCTTCTGTCTGCGTGTGTGTGTTTTGTGTCCATGAAGTTTGTAAGGAGGTTTGCATTTTAATTGATAGTTATATGACTGCGGTTAATAATTCTTTACCTGTAGCTACAGTGTAATTAATTCATAGAATCCCTTCAGTGTGGAAGGACCCAATTCGGCACATTGAGTCTGCACCAATCCTCTGAAGGGCATCCCAGGCAGACTCAGCTACTTCCCATCCTACCCTTCTAACCCCACATTTTACCATGACTTGTCTACCTGGCCTGCACACTAAGAAGCCATTTAGCATAGCCAATCCACCTAACCTGCACAGCTTTGGATTGTGGGAGACAACTGGAGCACCAGGAAGAAACCCACACAGATGCAGGGAGAATGTGCAAACTCCAAGCAGACAGGCACCAAGGCTGGAATCAAACCAGGGTCTCTGGCACTGTGAGGCAGCAGTGCTGACCGTTGAGCAACCATGTTGCCCTAAATTGTAACAAATATTGAATTTTGTTAAGTATGCCTGGTTCATGCTTTCTGTCAACCTGTGTCAAAAACTCAGGTGAATTTGAGAATACAGAGTACTTTTAAAAATCTTTAACGTTTGCCACAACTCTGAGAATAGATGCTCAGAGGAGGTATAGTCTTGGTTGTTGGAACCTTGCAAGCATGGTGCTGTCAAGCTGCTGGTCCCTGAGCGACAACTGGGCTCCCTCTTCCAATATGTGTGGGTTGTCTGCTTTGTGTGAGTGTGAGTTCAATCTGCCCTATAACAAAAACAGAAGTTGCTGGAAAATCTCAGCAGGTCTGGCAGTATCTGTGAAGAAAAAATCAGAGTTAAGGTTTCAGGTCCAGTGACCCTTCCTCAGAACTGAGGGTAGCTAGGAAAATGTAGGTTTATATGCAGAAGATGGGGAGGGGAATGGGGTAGGGAGTAAATGATAGGATAAAAGGTAGAACCTAAAGAGAGAGAGGAACAGTTGGATAAACAAAGGAGTTGGTAATGATTTGGCGAGGAGGGTGAATAGCCGTTAATGGGGACTGGTCATGGCTAAGAATAGGTAGTGTATAATGGTAGGCTATGTGATAATAAGCCCTGTTGTGTCGGGTAGGGGGCAGGACATGGGAGAGTTTAGGCCCTGGAGTTATTGAACTCGATATTGAGTCTGGAAGGCTGCAGTGTCCCTAAGTGGAAAATGAGGTGTTGTTCTTCCAGCTTGTGCTGAGCTTTGCTAGAATGGTACAGCAAGCCTGAGACAGAGATGTTGACCAGGGAACAGGGTGGTGTGTTAAAGTGGCAGGCAACAGGTAGTTCAGGGTCATTTTTGTGAGCAGAATGTAGATGTTCTGCAAAGTGGTCACCCAGTCTATGCTTCAATTCCCCAATGTAGAGGAGACCACATTGTGAGCAGCAAATGCAGAGGACTAGATTCTGGGAAGTCCAGTTGAAGTGTTGCTTCACCTGGAAGGTATGTTTAGGCCCTTGAATTCGGGGATAGGGGAGTTAAATGGGATGTGTTACATCTTCGTTGGTTGCCAGGGAAGGTGCCGTGGGGCTGTGGGGGGGTGTTGGGCGTGAAGGAAGAGTGGACCAGGGTTTCCCAGAGGGAACCGTCCCTGCGGAAGGTGGAAAAGGGAGGGGACAGGAATAAATGTCTGGTGGTGGCATCTTGTTGGAGGTGGCAGAAATGGTGCCTGATGATCTTCTGGATGTTGATGCTGGTGGGATGGTAGGTGAGGACAAAGGGAACCCTATCGCTGTTGTGAGAGGGAAGAGAGGGGGTGAGGGCAGAAATGTGGGAGATGAGTCTACCCCACAATATTTCTTTTCTGTTGTGCTTGCTCATGGCCCAGCAACATGACATGTTGCTTTAGTGCATGGGAAAAGTTGGGAAATTATGTTCACAATCTACAGTCTGTTTGCTTAGGAACAATGTGATTTTGTAATGATATAGAGCTATAGATAAGTTGGACTAAATGAAAGTCTTCATTCTTTCTTGGTCTTTTAGGCTATTATACACTGTTGGCTTGAGGGTATCCCAGTGGGCTTGCAATGCGGATGAATCCAAATACCCCTGATTAGCTGGAAAGAATGAGAACAGCAGAGTATTAACTGTCTATGAGTGGCACAGATAGAACAGTTGAGACAAGGTCCTTGATAACATGTGAGATAGCAGGCACCATGCAGATTTCTGCAGCTTGGGTGAGACCAGGAAATAATCAAATATCCTTGCTGGATCTACTGGAGGATGTCGAGACACAGAGCTTGTAGAATCCTGCTATCCTGGTGTACTTTAATGGATCCTAGACAAGGCCATCCACGTGACATGTGGTGCCTTTCATTACACTGAATATGTAGGACATAGTCTGTTGGAAAGGCACGGGTATGGTCATGATGCCAAAGGATAGGCAGTTAAACACTCAGAGGGTGTTTGTAATGTAGTCCAGCGTTTGGAGTTCTTATCTAGGGAAAGTTACTGGAAGAGATAGTAGGAACTGCAGATGCTGGAGAATCTGAGATAACAAGGTGTCGAACTGGAGGAACACAGCAGGCCAAGCAGCATCATAGGAGCAGGAAAGTTACTGGAAGCCATTGTTTGAATGCTGCTTGGTGAAGATTGGGCTGTTTGCAAGTTTATTTAGCGTCTTTTATACAAATGCCATCAGATACAACTATCATTATACTGCCTTGTTCAAATGTATTAAGTCAACAGAAATTCTAACGGATACATTCAGGCTGGGAAATGGTACCAAAGCAGAGAAACATATACTCACTGCCTGATTTTTGAAATATGCCCCTGTTGAAGCAAGACAGCAATGTTTTCATCTTGTTTCTTCGTGAGTGTGGAACGTTCCTGGGTGTGATCAAGCAGATGGGTTTGGCATCGAATTTCACTGTGATATGCTATGCAGTGTTAAGTTTCCCCATACCTTTAGAGGTGTTGAAAATTATTATTCAAATGCATTTGCTGGGTCCTGGTGATACTTTAGGAATAAGGTTAAGGCCTAGGTAAACTCTTCTGCTGAGAAGTGATAATTGATGATGTAGTTAATGTTCAGTTATTTTTACAATTTCTTTGTTTTTGTGTTTTCATACTATGTGAATATGGCCTTTGATATTGAGACTGGGCTGTGACATTGGATGAATTAAGGCTGCAAGGTGAACAGTCGCAACCATTTAAGGCTGCTCAACTGAACAGTAACACTAGCTCCAGAGTACTGGCTATTGACGGTAATGTTGGCATTCCAAAACTGTTCATCATGGGCTATGACCTGCCCTGTAGAAATACTTTGATGTATGGATTTACCCATGTTTTCTGATTATAGGCTTATTTTTAATGAAAACAGACTGTTGGGACCAAAACCATGCCTTTTGGCAGTGCGATGGACAACTCTTCCATGCTGTGGACCTTTTCAATGTTATCTCGGAAGCTAGAAAAATGATGGTTGGCATCTTTCCTTGTGTGCTTCCCCTGTTGCTATTTTGGCAGGCCAACAGTACCACATCTTCTATGACAATTCTGCTCTTGTTTAGCCTGTATGGGCCATTCAGCAACTTATTGTGGATAGGATGGGTAGAATTCAATACTTGCTTGAGTTGAAAACCACTTCTGTGCTGCTGTCTATGTTGGCCAGCAGAATATTCTGCTGATCAGTTTGCCCTAAGGTCCTTTGCCCACTACACTGCACTGCCACTGGGTTTCTATTCAGGTTTCTCCCCTTATTCTGTAGTCATATTACTGGTCTTATCCTTCACACATAATACTATAATATATGTCCTTCACCAGACATTTTTGACAGTTGCCTCCACTTCTGTGGGTGTGGTCACTTTAGCCACCATCTAGAATGATCAGGTCTATGCTGAAATGAACGAACATTGACAATGTTTATTAAGCACAACTATGTACAATGGGTGGAAAGAGTGGACACCTTTGGAAACTTACATACTCAGTTCCCAGTTCCATGTGACTTTACATCGCATCGCTCCCAAGTCCATGCTTAGTACTATGCTTGGACTAAAGGAAAAGGTTTCCCTTTAGTCCACATACCTTATGAGTGCATCAGTCTGCTTCATATTTTGACATCTTTTGTCAAACGTGCATATAAAGTCATTAATATGTGTACTGCCATTCTGTAAAGTGTATTATAATCTGGCTTTATTGTGCATCAGGCAGACTCATAGAATCCCTACAGTATGGAGACAGGCCCTTCAGCCCAACAAGTCCACACTGACCCTCAGAGCATCCCACCCAGACTCATCCCCCTTATCTACACATCCCTAAACACCAAGGGCAGTTAAACATGGCCAACCCACCTAGCCTTGGACTGTGGGAGAAAACTAGAGGACCCGGAGAAAACCCGCACAAAACACATAGAACATGCAAACTCTGGACAGACAGTCACCCAAGGGTGGAATCAAAACCAGGTTCCTGACACTGTTAGGCAGCAGTGCTAACCATTGAGTTACCATGCCACCTGTGATGTCTAGTGGTTTAAAATATTTCAACTCAAAGTCCATGATTTTAAATCCCAAATAGCTTTGAAAGCTCAACATTGTGTTAAAAGATTTAAAGTTATTTTCTGCCTCTGTGAGTCAGTCATTCATTTTCTTTCAGTTCCTCTGCATTTAAGTGTATTTTTTAATCGCATCATGGTGCTAATAGAATTCAAGAATTTTATTTTCTTTCAATTCTACTGGAAATGAAGTAGCTTCGGTTTTGCTTGGTGGGTGCTCGCATGTCAGGAGTTGATCACCATTTACCTCGTTAACAGACTCCATGATATGAATCTATTTATCAGAGTACCACAGCATTTTTCTCAGTATCTTCAGTATTGTTGCATACACAGAAAAATTACTGATTCTTTCGTTGCAATAACTTATCTGCTGTCAGTTCATTAGTGCAGATAATCAAGGAAAATGAGATCAGTGAAAAATATGTCATATTATTACATGTTAGAAAGCAGACTGCGAGCAACAAATTCACTTAAATCGACGTGAAGAGAATGGTTCTTGACCATGTTCTTTGCAAGTTCACATTTGTGAAACTAAGCTTCTGTGACAGCTCTTCATATTTTTTTCAAGCAAAAATACAGTTCCCAATGAGAAACTGCTTGTGTGAAAAAGTAGTTTCACAGATGGCAGATTAATAAATAAAATGAATTTGTACCTAAAAGAGTGTCATTTGTTAAAAGGAAACTATACTCAGGGGGTAAAGTCATCCCCATTCTTTTATTATTCATTTTCATTCCCTGATTATTCCCTTTTCCTCAGTTATAGAGTCATGGAAACAGGCTAGGCGATCTAACTCACCCGTGTCAACCAGACATCCTAAACTGATCCAGTCCCATTTGCCAGCACTTGGCCCACGACCCTAAAAACTCTTCCTATTCATGTACCCATCCAGATGCCTTTTAAATATTGCAATTTTACCTGCTTCCATCACTTCCTCTGGTAACTCATACCATATATGCACCGCCCTCTAAATGAAAAGGTTACCCTTTAGTCCCTTTCGGATCTTTCCCCTCTCACTTTTAATCTATGCCTTCTAGTTTGGACTCCCCTAACCTAGGAAACTTCTGGCTGACTACAGTGCCACAATCTCCACAACCGGTAGGGCAAAGAGGCAGGCACTCAGACCACCCCAGCCAGAATAAATATCGGAACCTGTACTGCTGGCACAAATCTGATTCACAATGACTATCCATCCAATTGATCCCAATCTCCACAAGGGGACTGAGTTGCTGTGGCAAATGCTCTCTAACTGGCAATGATAAAGGCTCTAATTTTATTTTTTTTCCATCTCATGGCTAATCAGGAATCTGTCCTGCTTTCTTATCATCTGCCATTAGTGTGTATTGGAATGATTAACTGATTCTCAAAGCATTCGGCTACATTATTATCGAACCTCCCATGGCTATCACGGGACAAACATGGAACTTCTAACTCAGTTGCAGGGAAGATACTGCTGCACCAGAAGACTTCCATGTTCTTGATTACTGTTCACTTCTTTTGTCATATTTGTAAACAGCACTGCAAATATCTTTTTTAAAGATGAATTGACTCCATGTCAATATGAAACACTTTATTATTTGTACTCATGCTCCAAATGTTTGCCCTGCTAATTTGTACTTGCGACATAACTAAATTGGGCTCAATAATTGAGATAACAAGGTATAGAGCTGGATGAACACAGCAGGCCAAGCAGCATCAGAGGAGCAGAAAAGCTGACATTTCTGGCCTAAGTCCTTCTTATTGGGTTTTATGTCTTAGAGATTTGAAAAGACAACACCAGATTCTATGTCAAAGCAGGAGTTTCATTAACAGCTTTACAGATATGACCAATATCACAGAGCACAGAGATACTCAACAGCGTGGTAGATAATAGTTCAAAGCAAAATAAAATGTCATGGTGATTTAATGGCAGTAAACCCATTTGCTTGTGTATGATTGCACTTCCAATATATAAAAATGAAACTCAACAGACACAGATGATCAAACACTGAACAATTGAATAATTGATTAATACAACCATGTTAAATGTTTAGACCACAACTAACTTTATCATAGCTAGTTTTTTGACCATCAAAAAGGTATGAGCATCAAATCATGACTGAAATTAGAGTACTACATTAATTTTAGTTGACATTAGTACTTGCATTTTTAATCCCATCAATGTTACAATGGTAGAGCCATTGAGAGAGAGAGACAGAACCACTTAGAGACAGCCCCTTCGTCCATTTGTAATACCTTCACACAGTTTTTCCCTGGATACCAACAAAGACAATGATGGAACAACATCAACTTTAGCGAGGCTTTTAATTAGTTTATTGCACCATTTTGTAACCTGAATGCTATTCTTAGATGTTTTAACACCATTGGCAAAATCCTGTGGGAAGAACTTTAAACCGTGAAAAATGTCTCAAATGACCTTGTAATTAGATTCAACCAACCGGAATGAGTCAAATGGGCAGCTTCCTAAAGGGATATCCACTCATTTGAATTTCTAGAAAATAAAAACAGGAGGTAGTTAATGCATTGTTGACATACCTTAGACTTTCTGCACTTTATGCTTTAAATCTTCTGATAAGAAACATGCTTGAATTATATATTTATTAAATCCCTACCCACTCAAGACCATGTTGCAGGAATAACAATATGCTTGACATTTTCACTTTTCATTCATGTACACTTTAATGTACTCTATTGATGGACAGTTGAAATATCATCATGAATAGCTACTTCAGTACGATGCTGCAAAAAAATTTACTGGATAATTTTAGAACAATTAGTTCAGCTTCTGTATAGCACACCAAACTCTTCAGATATACTATTATGCCATTTTGTTGATATGTTTATTTGAAATTTGTATATTTAAATTGTAGTGTAACCTGCCTAAGGCAAGCCCTTTGCTCATTTCTCCATTCCCCATGGACTTGCATTTTCATCTTCAATATTCCAAGGAGCCTCCGATTTTTTAATTTCACTCAACGATGAGTAATATGGCTGGAGAAAAAAAATGTGTGAGGAGTTTCCTGTGGCCTTCCTCATATGTGACTAAAGAAAGTCCACTTCCCACAGTAACTCATTGTTTTACTTGATATTCTGACTCTGCTGCCATCACCTCCAATAATTTGCTTGTTCCCCAGTTAACTATGGGTTGAATATTGAACATTGGAAACTTGGGCCTGTGGTGGCTCAATAAATGGCAAGGAAGACTACCCCTTGAGGTCTTGAGTGACTCTGTTATCATGTAGGTATCTTTACATATAAGATACTTTTGTGATATGCTTTGTAGTGCATATAATTAAAAATACTGTTAAAGATAATATGCATCATCACAGGAAATGATGCAAGGTAACATGTAATACAGCAGCTGTAAGAGATGTAGATGCCCCGCCTGAGATCATGGATAACTCAGTGTGGAGCTGGATGAACACAGCAAGCCAGGCAGCATCAGAGGAACAGGAAAGCTGATGTTTCAGGTATTCTGAAGAAGGGCCCTGACCCGAAACGTCAACTTTCCTGCTCCTCTGGTGTTGCCTGGCCTGCTGTGTTCCTCCAGCTCCACACTGTATTATCTCTGACCCTAGCATCCGTAGGTCTTACTATCTCACCTGAGATCATGTTATTTTTCAATTATGAATAGTCATAGTGGTCCACAGCACAGAAAAAAAAATGCCCTTTGATCCATCGAGACTGTGCCAGTCAAAAACAACCACCTAACTATTCTAATCTTATTTCCCAGCACTTACCCCATAGCCTAGTAAGCCTTTTCATCACAAGTGCACATCAAAACACTTCTTAAATGTAATTAGAGTTTCTGCCTCGACCATCCTTACACTCCGTGAGTTTAACATTCCCACTGCCCTCTAGGTGATAATTTTTTCCTCACACCTCAGCTGAGTAAAATACCCCTACCTAATCAGAGCCATCGGTCCCTTCACCAAGGGGAAAGCTTTCTTCCTGTCTCCCCTATCTATGCACCTCATAAATTTATGCTTCTCAATTATGTGCCCCCCCACCCCCCAGTATCCTCTGCTCCAAGGTAAATAACCTCAGTTTATCTACTCTCTCTTTATAACTAAAACTCTCCAGTCCAAGTAACATCCTTGTAAATCTCCTAAGCACCCTCTCCAGTGCAATCACATCTCTCTTATAATGTGGATTCCAGAACTGCATGTAATACTCTGCCTGTAGCCTCACCAACATTTTATATAACTCCAGCAATTACCAATTACTGTCAGACCGTTCAGCAGGTTTTTGTTAAGAGCAATGAGCCCAATACCCCCAGGTATATTATTTTAACATTGATACTATTTTGGAGTGGTGAAAACAATGGCCCACAAGCAACATCCAACCTGTGGCTATGTAACCTTTGGCCCTTGCTCATTTAGTGCATGGCCAGGTGAACCAGGAAATTGATATTTTCCAATCAACCTGTTCAGAGATGTTATTAGACACCTCTGGAGCAGGATGGAATTTACCTGGCTCAGAGGTAGAGGAACTACCACTGCACCACAAGAGCCCCAGACCCAGGAACCATCTTGAATTTAAGAATTGGAGAGGAGAATGAACTAAAGACTACTTTTTAAGTGACTGTCAATGAATGACCACAGGAAGTGGTCCAGACAAAATCAAAGAGTAGTGGCTGAAGGTGAGTTGGAAATTAATTCTGTTGCTTTAGAGGAGGGATGAAGACCTGGGTAGAAACAGCATCAAGATTTACAATGTAAGTAACGTTGTAATTATCTCTTTCTTTCTGCTTGATGATAAATACTGGATCAGATTTAAATGATAACAAGCATGGGGCTGGATGAACACAGCAGGTCAAGCAGCATCATAGGAGCAGGAAAACTTGACGTTTCGGGCCTAAACCCTTCATCAGAAATTCATCAGA
>JAHRHZ010000009.1:23897104-23908066 GCA_024137785.1 Ginglymostoma cirratum | reverse complement strand
GTGAGGACGAGGGGGATTCTTTTTTGGTTATTATTGCGGGGACGGGGCATGAGGGATGTGTTCCGGGAAATGTGGGAGACACGGTCGAGGGCGTTCTCGACCACTGTGGGGGGGATGTTGCGGTCATTGAAGAATGAGGACATTTGGGATGTATGGGAGTGGAATGTCTCATCCTGGGAGCAGATGCGGCGGAGGCGAAGGAATTGGGAATAGGAGGTGGCATTTTTGGAGGAAGGTGGGTGGGAGGAGGTGTATTCCAGGTAGCTGTGGGAGTCGGTGGGCTTGAAATGGACATCAGTTTCTAGGTGGTCACCCGAGATGGAGACAGAGAGGTCCAAGAAGGAGAGAGAAGTGTTGGAGATGGTCCAGGTGAGCTTCAGGTTGGGGTGGAAGGTGTTGGTGAAGTGGATGAACTGTTCGAGCTCCTCGTGGGAGCACGAGGCAGCGCCCATGCAGTCATCAATGTAACGGAGGAAGAGGTGGGGTTTAGGGCCAGTGTAGGTACGGAAGAGGGATTGTTCCACGTAACCTACAAAGAGGCAGGAATAGCTTGGGCCCATGCTTTTAACATGGGAACTTTATTGAAGTGAACATAAGGTGTCTGACCACAAAATGCATATTTCATAGTAGAGGTAACATCACTATGGCAGACTATAGCGACATTTATATCTGACTGCATTTCAATCAAAACATTCCCCTCTTTGATACAAATAACAGAAGAAAATGCCATGCTTTACCATGTACATTTTTAGTTACCCAAGTTTCCAGAACCAGAAGTCACAGTGTAAGGGCCTTTTAGGACTGGGATGAAGAGAAATTTCTTCACTCAGAGAGTCATGACTCTGTGGTTGACACCAAAACACTAAATGTTTTCAAGGAGGAGTTAGATATAGCTATCGAACCATAGGGTCATAGAGTTATACAGCATGGAAACAGATCCTTTGGTCCAACTTATCCATGCCGACCAGATATCCAAACCCGATTTGATCCCCTTTGCCAGCATTTGGCCCATATCTCTCTAAACCCTTCCTATTCATGTACCCATCTAGATGCCTTTTAAATTGGACCCACTTCCACCATTTCCTCTGGCAGCTTGCTCCATATACACATCACTTTCTGCATGAAAAAGTTGTCTCTCAGGTCCCTTTTAAGTCTTGCCCCTCTCAATTTAAATGCATGCACTCTAGTTTTGGATTCCCTTACCCTGGGAAAAATACCTTGGGTCTTCATCCTATCCATGCCTTTCATGATTTTATAACCCTCTATAAGCCCACCTCAGCTCCAGGGAGAAAAGCCCCAGCCGAATCAGCTTCTTCCTCTATCTCAAACCCTTCAAACCTGGCAGCACCTTTGTAAATCTTTTCTGAACCCTTTCAATTTCAACAACATCTTTCCTGTAGCAGGGAGATCAGAACTGAATGGAATATTCTAAAAGGAGACTAGTTAATGTCCTGTACAGCCACAACATGACATCCCAACTCCATTACTCAAGGCACTGACCAATGAAGGTAAGTGTGCCAAAAGCCTTCTTCACCACCCTTCTTGGGACTAAAGGGTTCAAAGAATATGGGAGAAAGCAGGAACAAGGTACTGAGTTTTATGATCAGCCATGATCATACAGGATAGCATAACAGGCTCGAAGGGCCAAATGGTTTACTCCTGCTCCTATTTCCTATGTTTCTATGTTTACCAATGATATACAAGTACTATTCTCATGCATTAGCAGCTGCTTGTTATCCCAGCTAGTCCCACTTTTGTTAGTTTATGTACAGACCTGTCACATATTGTCTTTGAAATGCATGTATCCTGTGATGGCATACATGTGAGTTGTAGGGTTTTTCTTCAATGTCTGCTGATTGGAAGGATGCGCTCTCTGGTTTGGTTTCAAAGCCTTCTAAACTGACTCTGCAGATTTATGCTGCTACCTTGGGTACATTTTTTTCCTCTTAGTTTTTTTGGCTTGTCTGACAAGCGAATCTTTTGTGACTTCTGCATCAAGACTCTTTTGTGTTCCTGCTGTTGGACCCAATCTGTCTTGCGCAGCTTGTTTGTCTGTCCATCAGTCGATGCGACCTGTGAACCATTGCAAACCTCTTTGAGAGCATTGAGGGTTATCAGTCAAGCTTTCAACTTGCTTCCACTGAGATGAGTGGCTTTTCTCCACATTGTTGCATGTGTAAAGTGTAGGATTATAATCTTAAATGATGCAATTGTCCAAGCTGCTTCTCCAAATTGTGACAAACTTTCCTATTCTCCTGTGTATGTACTGTAGCTGTTGATTTACAAGCTCAGAGTTTCTACACATGTATAAAACTTCAAGAGCTAGATTCTCTTCTCTTTGCAGTTGCACTGTCATGATTATGCCTAAGATGACTCCATCTTTAATTAGCTCATCTTTTAGTCAATCATATTCCCCAGTCACTATGAGCTGTGTTAATGACGTCATGTTGATCGATGGGCTCTTTACTTTTGTCCCTTGGTCTCTAACACTGAACAGATACCATCTATGCATAACATTTACTTGTATGTTCACTGTAAATGTGTCTTCAAAGCTTTCAAATTCCTGTCATGTGTTCTTTTCTGCTGTAGCAAGAGATTTATGGTGAAATATATTCTTAAACAATCGCTTCCCAACAGTGTTAAAAGTGACTTTCACATGTTCTAGTTTGCTCAACAAGTCCATGTATTGCTGCCAATCTTCATGGAAGAATTCCCAATTCTGCCTCACATCCTCAGGAATTTGAATAGGAGTTGGAATAGTGAAAATGCAGTGATTTTCTGTTAAGCAGTGCTTTAACTGTGGCTTGCTTTGTTGATCTATTCTAACAGCAGTTCACAGCTCAGCACATGGCTGTGTCTCCTTGTCTGTAGCTGTGCTTTCTTACAGTCTACAACACTCACTTCCATGCCTCCCCTGACACTTCACTTCAAGTGTACAACATAGCAGTGTGTTTAGCATGAGGACTTTATTGAATGAACTCAAGTTGTTTGCTCACGGTGTATGCGTGTACATCTCTTCACAATGGTCACATGAGTATGCCAAACTAGGACAGATATTTGTACATGACTGCACTTTAATCCAAAGAAGTGTTGTACGCTCAAGGCTACTGGGTTATTATTGAAAATAAGCTGAATTTACTGAAACTTAAATTCAGCTCCTGGTGGCACAAAGAAAACAAAATAGCAGAACTTTCACAGCAAAGAGCTGGATTCATATCAACAGTCTCTCTATTCTGTTATGAAGAAAACTGCGAGAAATGAGTTAATCTTGTTTAAATTGGGTTTGCCAATTCTTCCAAAGAGCAAAAGCGATGTTTTTTTTTAAATGCTGCAGTTCAAATTGTGTCAAACTGTTGCAAATTGTTGCACATTTTGGTAGCACAGGCTGGAGAAAGATAATTCTGACTTGATGCCATGTGATCAGTTCGGTTTCCTTTTCATTGACATTTCCTTTCAAGATCAGTCTGGTCTAGCATTCAAAATCTCATAGGAACACCAAGCATTCAAAATCCCATGGGAACAAGAGGAGACCTTTCTGTCCCTTGAACCTTTTCTATCATTCATCAAGACTATGCTAATAACTGCAATAACTACCTCCTTGGCTCCTGGACACTCAACGTACTCGTCTGGCAAAAATCCATCACAGCTATTCTCCTCTGGTCATAGCAAGCTGTTTTGTTCAAATCAGAGAAGCAATCCAAAGAGATACAACCAATTTGGAATCCCTGAAAGCAAGAGAAAAACAGGTCAAACTTACCGGATGCATTTTGCCTCAATAAAACACTAAGTACTAAAAACAAAATTGGAAAATAAATTCTTTCTTTGTAAACAAGTATTAAATAAAAGTTAGCTTAGTTCTTATAATTGCAATATTTTTAATGTGTCCAATGTAAATATGACTATTCTATGTCCAAATACTACAGGAAGCTCAATAAATAGTAAGGAAAAGGTAGATATTTTTGAACATGCAAGGAGTTAGAGCTCAGAATTAAGAATTATCTGAGATGCAAGTGATGAAATAACTGTGGATGAGATTGATAGCAAAAATGGAGTAATTTGACAGTTGAAGAGAAAAAGTTGAGCTTTGAAATGAGCTTTCCTTTAGTGATTCACAGGGAAACCACCTAGGATGAAGGAGATCCATTCATGTGAGGTTGAGTTTATTGGTCCTAGATCCTCTCGAGTTGAGAAGAAATGAAAGGTGATCTTGTTCAAACATACAAGACTGTAAGGCAGCTTGACAGGGTAAAACACAAAAAGTCTTGTGGAAGTTCAGCACGGAAGGCACAATCTTGAGAAGAGCCAGTAATTTAGAAATGAGATGAGAAGAAATTTCTTCACTCACAGGGTTGCGAATATTTGTAATTCTCTACCCCAGACGGTTATAGATGATTCATCATTGAACATATTTCTGGGGAGGCAATGGCTGAGTGGTTTTTTTGCTGGACAGTTAATCTCAAGATCCAGGTAAAGGTCTGGGGGCTTGGGTTTGAACCCTGCTATGGCAGTTGGAGGAATGTGAATTCACCAAAAATCTGAGATTAAGAATCTAATGATGGCTATGTATCCATTGCCGATTGTTGGAAAAACACATCTGGTTCAGTAATGTCCTTTGGGGAGGGAAACTGCCATCCTTACCTGGTCTGACCCATATGTGACTCCAGAGCCATCTGGTTAACTGTGAACTGCCCTCTGGGCAATTAGGTATGAACAATAAATGCTGGCCTAGCCAGCGATGCCCTCATCCTGTGAATGAATAATAAAAAATATTAAAACTGTAATAAATGGATAATTCACCTGTCAGAGAATCAAGTGATGTGAGGGATAGTGAAGTTAAAACCAGTGATCAGTCATGGACATATTGAGCAGGCCAAAGGACAATGGGCTTGTCTGCTTCTGCTCCTATCTGTTATGTCATTTTACCAATCATTCCCTCTTATTCCAGTAAAGTCCCTGTTACATTTTATGGTAAATTTTATTCATTCATAGAATTCATGCAGTGTGGAAACAGGCCCTTTGGCCCAACAAGTCCACACCAAACCTCAGAGCATCCCACCCAGACCCACCCCCCCAACAACCCACATAACCTACACCTCCCTGAACACTATGGGCAATTTAGCATGGCCAATCCACCTAATCTGCACATCTTTGGACTGTGGGAGGAAACCAGAGCACCTGGAGGAAACCCATGCAGACACAGGGAGAATATGCAAACTCCACACAGACGGACACCCGAGGCTGGAATCAAACCCAGGTCCCTGGCGCTGTGAGGCAGCAGTGCTAACCACTGAGCCACCGTGCCACCCTTTATGTTAAGAAATGTACAAAGCTCCTGGTTAACTACATTCCCAATGGTTGTACTCTTGTTGCAGGCTGACAGAGCAATTTGTTCCACACAATAATGTTCATGTTGAGTGGAAAATATGAGGCTGGGTGTTTTATTGTGCTTGTGAGGCATAAAATTCACAAAATTACTTATGGATTGTACCAAGCTCATCACATGAAGCATTTTTTCAGTCTACTTTCACGGACTATGAAATATTCACAAGAATGCAGAAACAGGTATATCCATCCATGTCACAATGTGGATACTTCTGTTGTATCCCTGAATTGCTCTGTTCTATTGTTATGGGGAACAATTGAATATTGAAGAACAACATTGAAGGAACACCCATAACTCTCACACACTCAGACCACAAGACTGACTAGCACTCTACATCTGGGATATCGAAGGTCAGGCCTTATTTGTAGCTAGATGGTACAGACCTGATTCTTAAGTTCAGTTGTTCTCTTGCCAAAGTATTGAGTAACTACAACAATGACAAATTCACTACCATTACAATGAAGGTGGCCTGCAATATCATAAGTTCTCTGGCAAAACATAATGATCATACCCAATAGTGACCTTATTGATAATAGGAGGGCTGCTGTATCAAGCCATTTCCTGTTAATTAATGGCAGCAAAGTTGCAAAAGCAAAGCATAAATAAGTGGTGTAACTTTGGTGAGCAGTAGATTGTGACCAACCATCACAGCAAGATTTTAAGTCAATACATATCATGGTTTTTCTGTTGCAAAATAAATATTAATAATTGAATGTTCCCTGGATGCATAAGGAGCAAAATAATTTGAAAATTAGATAGTGGATTTTGTTAGCACAAATAAGACAGTTTTTGAAAATTAGTATTTGAAAGTTGTGAAGAAATAGGACAATTTATGGGCACAGGTACACAGCCCACTAAAAATGGTGATGTAGTTCAAAAAAATAATTAAGCCAATAAAGTACTGACGTACATTTCCAGAGGATTATAATTGAAAAGCAGAAAGGTTGTGTTAAATGTATAACAGAGCTTGATAAGATCATGCTGGGAGTGCTGTAAACCGTTCTGGCCTCTGGAGAGCAAATAGAGACATGAGGCAATATACAGATGAGATTTACTGGAATTAGACCAAAACTAAGGTTATCGGGAAACATCAGAAAGATTGGGGTCTGAACTTAGTTGGACATTGGCTGTTAATTTACTGCAAGTTTCATGGAGATTCCACAAGCCCTAATGAGTTTTCTTATGTTATCTTTCCAAACTTGACAAACTGCCTCTGCACCATGCCCCTATGTTGGCCCATTCGTTGCACTTTCCCACTCCTTGTGGTGGAAATACTCCTCACTGTCAGGACATCCTGAGATACCTGGTGCCATATGCCAGGGCCATACTTAAAAGACAGTCCAGAGCTGCCTTGTCTTGGAAATGTCTGGGGCAAAGTAAAATTAGCACTCCACTTTGCAGACAGAGGTCCTGGTTAATAAACGGATGCAGATGAGATCTTCCCTTTTCCTCTAGGATCAGCAGAGGATACCATAACACTAGACCCTGCAAGCGGGGTTCAAAGCTGCCACCTCAGTCAGTGCAGGGTCTACAGATTGGAGGAAATAAGCAGCAATGCTGGGACGAGGTCAATGAATGTCTCTAATCTATGATGGTAAGTGCTCAAGTCTTCCATCTGCTACCTCAAATTCATTTGCTCTCTGCTACTTCACACATGTCTCCTCAAGGCTCATAGTCTGTCACTCGCACCTTCGTATGCAACATCTCCCCTCACTCACTCACCAGCCCACAATGCCACAAACCTTGGAAGGCCACTGCATTACCTGCTCACTCACTCTGGTTACCCTTTTCCCCACCTGAACCAGTATGAACAGATATACCACACATTTTCATCTCATTCCTCCCTTTCCCTCATTCCAGGACAGTACAGACCATAACAGGGTAGAGTAAGCCCAGATCAGTGGCAGAGAGCCTAATGTTTGGCTCCTCATCCTCTTTTGAGAAGAGTTTCCTGACCCTGGCTGAGGAGAACCACAAATGGTCCTGTGGAGAGGCTGAAGCATCCATGTCTTGGTATGACTCGTTGTTAATTGTTGCCCACCACTGCCATTACAGTCACTGTGAAAGTCCTCGTAACATCTTTAAACGTCTACCTCTTGTTTACAACACATTCTCTTTTGTCTCTTGTAGGTATCCATCATACCTGCATATCTTGGCAGCCAAGAAGTTGGCTGGCAACACATTTCGGCCTCTGCCTCTAAAGAAGAAGCCACTGAGCCATCAGCATACAACAGCAAGATTGCCTCCTGATCCTCGACCAGCTCAGATTCTGATACCTGTGTAGCTATTTTAGCTTGGATAGAGTTGGAAACACCTGCTGATAAGCACATCCTTGCCAAGTTTCAATAGCTGGTGGAGGAAGAAACACTCCAGGTCACTGGCACTCAGGACCACCAGAGACCAGGCACCTCTCAGATCCAGGTAGAAGAGGGACTCCATGGTATCAACAACTTAGAACTCCAGTCAAATGCAAAAATAGACACAAGAGCAGCAGGCAGAGGTACTGAGCAAACTGACTGAAAGATTCCGAGACTTCACCAATGCTATTTGTACCAAGCTGTTTTTCTAGCATGCAAGGGTCTGACTATCCCCATGTACAGGTTCATAGTTGCCACTGAGAGACCCTGGCCCAGCGCACTCAGTGTCTTGTTGGATATAGTTCAGATCTGCTCAAGGAGTATTGGCAAGATAACAAGGGAAAAAGGACCTTGAACTCACTCTGGGTGTCTTTTCACAAGGAGACAGGACAACGCCAGTTGGCACCCAGCCAGAAAAGGAACCCAAACACAGGCACACCCCCACCCCTAGAAGTCTCCTCTCGGGACCTTCTAGCAGTGGCCAGGCTTTCCGCCTCCGCCCTATCTGCCACACTCAAGCCTGTGGGAGTTCAAGCCAAGGAGGGTGAACCTGCATCTGCATGCCTGGTTGACGCAGTATGTTTGACACAAATGCTGCTGAGACATATGTGCTAAAAGGCACGTCAATATATATGTACTGTTAGTCTGCAGGTTTTGGCTGAAGGCATAAACCACAAAAAGGCAAAGCAGAGACGCTACTGGCATTCAAGTAAATGAAGTGTAAGTGAGCACTAAGAGAGTAATTGAGGAGCTCTGAGATATACCCTGATCCAATCCATGGGTTTACTACCTATCCCTGAGTGCAAAGTATTCTTGAAGCAGTATTCTAATAAAAGTTAATAGTGCAATACAAAGTAAAAGACTGAAGCGCAGAACCATATCATACATTGACTGGCAGCATCCCAAGAGTGCAGCGAGGCTGCTACTTGGATATCAGTCTCTGTGGACGGGCAGTGTGGGCCGTCATTGCCCATGAAGCTGACCCAAAATGCTTGTGACTGTTGTCTAAGATTGGGGTACAGAGGATTGAGTGGGTAACCATTCTGACTTCCACGTCAGGAGCTGTCGATATCTAATTTCTATCAGGTTGGTGGGAGAATGGGAAACTGTACATCAATGAAGACAATTAATTCATTGTGAGATGTTAAAACACATGAACAGAACCTTCACTACTCATGAGTAAGAATCTCATCTCACTGTTCAACACTTGGTTTGAAAATGGGAATTTTGCCCTCAAAGTTTGACAGCTCCTCACTGCCGAACACATGAGATTTTCCCAACTTTCTCTGCAATGCTGACATTTTCCAGGGTCTGGGAAGATTGCAGTCAGGGTCTCTTTTTCCCCAAAAACAGAAAATTGAGAGGTGACCTGGCAGAGACATTCAAAACTATGAAGGAGTTTGCAGAATAGATATAGAGAAGATGTTTCCACATGTAGATGAAACAAGACCTGGTGGCCATAAATATAGATTAATCCCGTAGGATACAAATGAGATATAGAATCTGCTACTACAATGAGTACTCAAGATGAACAGTACAGATGCAGTCGAGGGGAGTCTAGGTAAGCACATGAAAAAGGAATCAAAGTATATAATGATGCAGTCAGAAACAAAAATGTGAGGACCGGCTTGTGTGGAAAACAAATGTCATCATGGACCAGGTGTAGAGCTGGATAAACACAACAGGCCAAGCAGCATCAGAGGAACAGGAAGGCTAAAGTTTCGGGCCTAGACCCTTCTTCAGAAATGGGGGAGGGGAAGAGGGTTCTGAAATAAATAGGGAGGGAGGGGGAGGCAGATAGGAGATGGATAGAGGAGAAGATAGGTGGAGAGGAGACAGACAAGTCAAAGAGACGTGGATGGAGCCAGTAAAGGTGAATTAAGTTGGGAGATGGGGAGGAGATAGGTCAGTCCAGGGAGGACGGACAGGTCAAGGGGGCAGGATGAGGTTAGTAGGTAGGAGATGGGTGTGGGGCTTGAGGTGGGAGGAGGGGATAGGTGGGAGGAAGGACAGGTTAAGGAGGCGGAGATGAGCTGGGCTGGTTTTGGGATGAGGTAGGGGGAGGGGAGATTTTGAAGCTTGTGAAATCCACATTGATACCATTGGGCTGCAGGGTTCCCAAGCAGAATATGAGTTGCTGTTCCTGCAACTTTCGGGTAGCATTGTTGTGGCACTGCAGGAGGCACAGGATGGACATGTCGTCTGTGGAATGGGAGTGGGAGTTGAAATGGTTCGCGACTGGGAGGTGCAGTAGTTTAGTTCGAACCGAGAGTAGGTGTTCTGCAAAGCGGTCCCCAAGCCTCCGCTTGGTTTCCCCGATGTAGAGGAGGCCACAGCGGGAACAGCGGATGCAGTATATCACATCGGCAGATGTGCAGGTAAACATCTGCTTGATGTGGAAAGTCTTCTTGGGGCCTGGGATGGGGGTGAGCGTGGTGGTGTTGGGGCAGGTGTAGTACTTCCTGCGGTTGTAGGGAAACGTGCCAGGTGTGGTGGGGCTGGAGGGGAGTGTGGAGAGGACGAGGGAGTCACGGAGAGAGTGGTCCCTCCGGAAGGCAGATAAGGGTGGGGAGGGAAAAATGTCTTTGGTGGTGGGGTCAGATTGCAGATGGCGGAAGTGTTGAAGGATGATGCATTGGATCCTGAGGTTGGTCGGGTGGTACGTGAGGACGAGGAGGATTCTGTTTTGGTTTTTATTGCGGGGAGGGGGTGTGAGGGATGAGTTGCAGGAAATGCAGGACACACGGTCAAGGGCTTTCTCAACCACTGATGGGGGGAAGTTGCGGTGCTTGAAAAACGAGGACATCTGAGATGTTCAGGAGTGAAATGCCTCATCCTGGGAGCAGATGCGGCAGAGGCGAAGGAATTGGGAATAGGGGATGGCATTTTTGCAGAAAGGTGGATGAGGGGAGGCGTATTTTAGGTAGCTGTGGGAGTTGGTGGGCTTGAAATGGATATCGGTTTCGAGGTGGTTGCCAGAGATGGATACAGAGAGGTCCAGGAAGGAGAGAGAGGTATTAGAGATGGTCCAAGTGAACTCAAGGTTGGGGTAGAAGGTGTTGGTGAAGTGGATGAACTGTTCGAGCTCCTCGTGGGAGCACGAGGTGGCGCCGATACAGTCATCAATGTAACGGAGAAAGAAGTGGGGTTTAGGGCCAGTGTAGGTACGGGAGACGGATTGTTCCACGTAACCTACAAAGAGGCAGGCGTAGCTTGGGCCCA
>JAHRHZ010000009.1:23845732-23896704 GCA_024137785.1 Ginglymostoma cirratum | reverse complement strand
CTTCCGTACATACACTGGCCCTAAACCCCACCTCTTCCTCCGTTACACTGATGACTGTATCGGCGCCACCTCTTGCTCCTACGAGGAGCTCGAACAGTTCATCCACTTCACCAACACCTTACGTTTACCTGGACCATCTCTACTACCTCTCTCTCCTTCCTGGACCTCTCTGTCTCCATCTCCGGCAACCACCTAGAAACAGATATCCATTTCAAGCCCACCGACTCCCACAGCTACCTCCTCCCACCCACCTTTCTACAAAAATGCCATCTCCTATTCCCAATTCCTTCGCCTCCGCTGCATCTGCTCCCAGGATGAGGCATTCCACTCCCGTACATCTGAGATGCCCTAGCTTTCCAAGCACCGCAACTATCCCCCCTCAATGGTCGAGAAAGCCCTCGACCGTGTCTCCCGCACTTCCCGCAACTCATCCCTCACACCCCCTCCCCTCAATAAAAACCAAAACAGAATCCCCCTCGTCCTCACATACCATCCCACTAACCTCCGGATCCAACGCATCATCCTCCAACACTTCCGCCATCTGCAATCCGACCCCACCACCAAAGACATTTTTCCCTCCCCACCCTTATCTGCCTTCCGGAGGGACCACTCTCTCCGTGACTCCCTCGTCCTCTCCACACTCCCCTCCAGTCCCACCACACCCAGCACTTTTCTCTGCAACCGCAGGAAGTGCTACACCTGCCCCCACACCTCCTCCCTCACCCCAATCCCAGGCCCCAAAAAGACTTTCCACATCAGGCAGATGTGCACCTGCACATCTGCCAATATGGTATACTGCATCCGCTGTTCCCGTTGTGGCCTCCTCTACATCGGGGAAACCAAGCGAAGGTTTGGGGACCGCTTTGCAGAACACCTACGCTCGGTTCGCACTAAACTGCTGCACCTCCCAGTCGCGAATCATTTCAACTCCCATTCCCATTCCGCAGACGACATGTCCATCCTGGGCCTCCTGCAGTGCCACAACAATGCTACCCGAAGGTTGCAGGAACAGCAACTCATAGTCCGCTTTGGAACCCTGTAGCCCAATGGTATCAACGTGGACTTCACAAGCTTCAAAATCTCCCCTCCCTCTACCTCATCCCAAAACCAGCCCAGCTCGTCCCCGCCTCCCTAATCTGTCCTTCCTCCCACCCATCCCCTCCCCCCACCTCAAGCCCACCCCCATCTCCTACCTACTAAACTCATCCTGCCCCCTTGACCTGTCCGTCCTCCCTGGACTGACCTATCTCCTCCCTAACTCCCCACCTACACTCAACTTTACTGCCTCCTTCCCCGCCTCTTTGACCTGTCTGTCTCCTCTCCACCTATATTCTCCTCTATCCATCTTCTATCCGCCTCCCCCCTCTCCCTATTTATTTCAGAACCCCCTTCCCCTCCCCAATTTCTGAAGAAGAGTCTAGGCCCAAAACGTTAGCCTTCCTGCTCCTCTGATGCTGCTTGGCCTGCTGCGTTTATCCAGCTCCTCACCTTGTTATCTTGGATTCTCCAGCAGCTGCAGTTCCTACTATCTCTCATCATCATGGACCAGTTGGACCAAATGGCCTGTTGCCAAGATGTAAATACTATGTGATATGAAGGGTCAATGCATTGACTAAAATTATGTGTAAATGGAAGAAGTGCTATGAAAGAAAAACTAAATGTCAAGTCAGCATTTTCAAAGTAATTGTCAAACGTACTCTCTTGTGTTCATAAATGCATCTTTGTAATGTGCCATAATACATGACGACTTAATACAAGGTAATATAAGGTAAAAGCTAAACTGTGTCTGAAAACATTTGTGTTCCTAATACTAAATAGCCATAATTCAGCAAACACTTATATAGGAAATCGTAAATCTATCTGTCATGTCATTATCCAGGAAATAAGAATGTATTATTTGTCCTCTCTGACTTCACACCATTTTAGGAAGGAGCAAGTTAATAAAGCTTATAAAAATATAAATGGGATTTAAGGCTTTTAAGTTCAATAACAAAGAGGTCATGCAGGCTGCATAAATCATTAGTTCAACTACAGATTAGGAACTCAACACTGATCTGACATAGTGCACAGCAGTCTCTTGCTATTAACACTTGATGTTAGGTGTGTGGCTTTCTACAATCTCCCAAATCTATAGGGGGAAACGCAGTTTCATTTTTTCAAGGCATAAATGGGCCTATGAAAGTATGGTCACTTACTCCTTAAGTTAATGCCAGCACTTGACGTTAGATTGCTTTCTCGACACAAGTTGCATTTTGACTTGACAAATCAGAACTTTTGTGCATGACAGCCAGGTGTAATCAACTCTGATTGGAAGAATTCCTGGAAGTTTTGTCTCATGACCCATCACTTCGAACATTTCATGCTACTGCCACACCTCTGCCACTGATACAAACTCTAGCTGTAGGCCCAATTGGAAAGCCAATACGTATTAGTTAATAATTTTTATTCATCTTGACTGTCCATTAAACAGACCTTTCACCACTTCCCACCATGCTGTTAACTCCACCAAAACCTGCTTCTTCATTATGCCTATAACTAATTCATATTCAAGAAAAATAGAAAGGACACCTTCAGGAACAAAAACAGAAATGCTTGGGAAACTCAGCAGGTCTGGCAGAGTCTGTGCAGACAAAGTAGAGTTAACGTTTCAGGTCCAGTGACACATCTTCAGAACCCAAAAAGAGTACCTTTTTTTTTGATATCCTGATATTGTTTTGATCAGCTGTGGAGAAAATGCATCCCAAGGATAGTTGCTTCAGTTCCTAGAATGATCCACCAAAGTTGGCAAACCTCATTAGAACTAGACTATTACCAAACTGAGGGAATGCAGAACTGTCGGAGGAGCGGTGTTACAGATGAGATGGCGACCCTTCTTTCAAGGGTCTAGTAACAAGTTTTAGAAACAGAAGGCATGGCACAACATTAAACATGAAATTCATGAAACCAAAAGAAAGTCAATATCGAAGCAATAAATTGAAACAAAGACCGGTACAGCACAGGAGCAGGCCCTTTGGCCCACCCTGTCTGTGCCATCCATGATGCCATTCTAAACTAACCCCATCTGCCTCCACATGGCCCATATACCTCCATTTCCTGCCTGTTCATGTGTCTGCCCAAATGCCTCTTAAATGTTGCAACTGAAATAGAAAAACCAAATATATTGATAATTAAAAGTGTAATTAGTAAAAAGTACCAAACAGCAGGCCTAACCAATTAAACACTTTGCCTTTTAGCATATGTAGAACTACAGAGACTAAGACTAAGATCTAAACACCAGGGAAATGGGTGGAGACGAAGGTTAAACTAAAGAGTATGGTTTAACTAATCCTAACCTTGTGTTAATGTATACTCAGAGCTTGCCAAGGTGGAATTTTTACAAAAGGGGATGTTGGAAGTGGTTTGCCTTTCAGCCTCGGTTTTATCCTCTCTCAACCTGCAGGGTACACAGGCTCTTGCAGAGGGCGGAGGAGAAATGTGGATTTGTGCCTCCTTCTTCCCCAGTTTCAGGTTGCTCATTTTCTCTCACATGCACATACGTTCATCCCACAGGCTACTCTCTTCCTTGTTCTTTCCTTCCCACTAACTCCCTCCTTCTCACATAGAGACAGACCCACTCACTTCTTACATAGGCCTGGAGAGGTTTTGGTCAATTTATCACAGAAGATGAACTCTGGATGGTTGTGAAGGTAGCAAGATGCAAGTTCTCAATCTGCCCTAGCCTGAGACTCCAGCAACATGAGCAGACGGGTGTGTTCTGTTGGTGCAACTCCATTCATCATGACCTCCACATTCCATTCCATCATCTTTTCAGAGGGCCAGTGCATGCGTAGAAGGGTGAGAGAGACTACAGCTAAGAGAGGAAAGAGAACATGCACTGACTGTGAAAACAATTCTCTCTCATATTTTCTGCTGGTCGGCTTCCTGGTGTGACTACCAGCAGCAAATGTGGGAGGGACATGGCTTGTGAATGCAGGAGGAGCTGTTTGTTAATTACTCAGTTCCACTGAGCCCAATTTTATCACAGAGAAAGGCATAACACCAGATTCTGGATCCCAGGCCATATATTGGGCAACCTAGGTTTAACATCGCCATCTCATCTGTAACACCGCTCCTCCGACAGTTCTGCATTCCCTCAGTTTGGTAATAGTCTAGTTCTAATGAGGTTTGCCAACTTTGGTGGATCATTCTAGGAACTGAAGCAACTATCCTTGGGATGCATTTTCTCCACAGCTGATCAGAACAATATCAGGATATCAAAAAAAAAGGTACTCTTTTTGGGTTCTGAAGACGTGTCACTGGACCTGAAACGTTAACCCTACTTTGTCTGCACAGACTCTGCCAGACCTGCTGAGTTTCCCAAGCATTTCTGTTTTTGTTTCTGAAGGTGTCCTTTCTATTTTTCTTGAATATGAATTAGTTATAGGCATAATGAAGAAGTAGGTTTTGGTGGAGTTAACAGCATGGTGGGAAGTGGTGAAAGGTCTGTTTATTCTCTTGAAAGAGAATAAAATTGAAGTGAGATCAATCATATGAAAAGTTTGGACAAGTCTGTTAAGTCAAAGTTCCATTTAGTCTCTCAGGTCAACAGAATACATTCATGGCAATATTCTGGGGACTTCTTTCCTGTATCCTTATCAAGATTTATTTCTCAATAAACGTAGCTAAAAATAGGTTATCTTGTCATTATCATTTTGCTGCTTGTGGGACCATCAAAAAGTCTCCAACTGCTTTACAGCTAATGAAATAATTTTTGAAGTGTAATTAATGTAATAATGTAGAAAATACAGTAGATAATTGTATTATACGGGATCAATAGGTGCAAGTTAATAGCGAGACTGCAGGTAAAATGTGAGACGATGTAACTTCAAGAGACTGGGATCTGAGAGAATCTAAAATCATGAGAGGTCTGGGCAGAGAAAATCAAGGGAAAATCTTTCCACACATGAAAGAATCAAGAGGAAGAGGGCACAGACTTTAAGTAATTTGTTGAAAAAGCGAAAGTCATCAGAAGAACATCCTTTTCATGCAGCAAGTGGTTAGCATCTGGAATACACAGCCTGAGAGTGTGGTGGAGGCAGGCTCAACTTAGGCCTTCAAAAAAGAAATGGACGATTATTTGAAAGGGAATAATCTGCAGGGTCATGAGGAAAACGCAGGAGAATAACACAGTGTGAGATGCCCATTTGAAGGGGCAGCGCAGACATGATGGACCTCCTTTTGTATTGTAACTATGATTCTGTGATTAAATGTCTCAAGGGCAATTCCGGCGGACAATAAATACTGGCTTTGCCAGCAATGCTTACATAACTTGATCATGTGTGGCATAAGGAGCCCTAGCAAAATTAGAGTCAATGGGAAAGCACAGTTGGATAGTTGTAGTGGTATTTGTCAAAAATTGAAGATGGTTGTGGTAGTTGGATATCAGTCATTCCAGCTCTAAGGCATCTCTGCAGGAACGCCTCAGAATAGTGCTCTATGCCCAATCAGTTCTGCCTTCATCGATGACCTCCCTCCATCATAAGGTCAGAGGTGGAAAGGTTTGCTATTGAACAATGAAAAACACCATTCATAACTCCTTAGATACTTGTAAAGATCCTTTCTTTTTCAGTTTTCTGTATTTGTTTCCTTGTGGTCTAAAATAGGGAACAAAAAGAGACTATTTTAAAACCTAAGCATTGTGGAAAGATTTACCACACTTTTTAAAAGTAATTAGCCTGATATTCATTTTAAGTATTGTTTGCACAGTTGTTTGTTCAAGCACTTGATTGGTGTGGTAAGTTGCAGTGCAGATGAGCTGGAACCAAAGGCCGTGTAAGAAGAAAGATTCAGCCAGCATTAAACACTGAAGGTTAATGTCTCAGCTAGTGTAAAACCTGAATATTACTACATCAAACCCATTCATGCACTTCCAACTCTGTCTAAAACATAAGAGTTGGAATCATTACTTGGTGCTGCTAACTTTTTTCAAAAATCTGTTCCTAATTGCAGAGAGACAGAGTAGTCTCTTCGGAAGCTGTAAAGATGCACAAAAAAAATGCACAATCACACAGTGAAAACTGTTTGTTTTAAAAGCTAACATCTCTGCCAATCCTCACAAGTTCCAATCGCATGCAGGAAGGTGCGTCATGTGACAGGAATGAGATTGGAGCATCTCTCATAGTATTGTGAAAGAAATGAACAACCAATTGTTGTACATCAGTACTGTCAGAGTGGCGATTGGGAACCTTTAGCTTGCATCGATATTTGAGAATACTTTAAAAGCAAAGTACTGCAGATGTTGGAGATCGGAAATTACAAAGTGCTGGAGAATCCATACCACCCCACCATCCTTCCCATTTTTCGTTACATGGATTTTCTCTCAACAGAACTGAGCAATTTCTACCATTGACGCTACAATTAACACCTACTTTTTATCTATAACTCACCTATACTACATTAGCATTCCCTTTGTCTTTTGCTCTTGGCACGATTTCCATCTGCTCCATTTGTTGCTCCCTGCAACAACCACCAGCCCTTCCAAAAAAAAGCATCGCTTTTCAAGGCTCCTTTAGTTCTAAAGGATAATCATATTGGGCCTTGAAACGTTAACATTATTTCTCTCTCCAAAATGCTGCCAGATCTGCTGAGTTTCTCCAGCATTTTGTGGACATTGGCACATCATCTTTAGGAGTGAAAGTTCACTCTCCACTTGATTACCAAGTGATGACTACATTGTAAGCTACATTGCCAGGATTTGGTCAGCAAACTCTACTGATCACCCTCATCAGCACAACTTCAAGGTTGAGTATCTCACAGGTTCATGCAATAGAGTTGATTGCACAGAGCTGTAGCCTCATTCATCGATCGCAACATGCTTTTTATGAGCTCAAACAAACAAAGATAATTAATTCGTTACTACTTGATGCTTGATGGTGCCAATCAAAATAGAACTCCAACCTCATGCCACTAACTCCTTCTGTTATGGACCAGGCCAAACTCCCTCAACACATATCAAGGAGATAGTCTAGACCCTAACATTTTCTTATCCTAAAGGCAAGTGCCAGGCGTTAATTTCTGGATGCAATTCGATTGGTCAAACTGCCTGACTTGAAGAGAAACACACTTTATTCATACACTGTAGTTGAAATACAGACAAAAATAAACAATAAAATAAAATAATTTAATAATAATTAACTGTAACTCTATCAAAATACTTAAAATAATAAGCTGCTCATTAACTGTTTCAATACAGTAGCATTCTATGAATGCACCTTTGGCAAAGGAAAATTCAGTAACATGGATTGTCTTACATGCCATTCTGACAGCAGGAAAAGAACCCAACCATTTATCTGTAAGAGAAAGAGCTTCGACATCCAGCTTCAAGATCCCAGCAATTTCTAGTGAAAGCTACGCTAAAAGCCCTGATCCTGTGGGAGCTTGACTTAAATCATTCAGGCTGCTTCTATTGATCCAACTTTAAAAGAATCACAAGGTCTCACAATCTGTTTATTTTATTGGCTTGAAGCAGACCACTGTCTCAACCTCGCTGCATAAAAATAACAAGGACAAATTTCTGAGGAGGGGTCTAGGCCCGAGGCGTCAGCTTTCCTGCTCCTGCGATGCTGCTTGGCCTGCTGTGTTGATCCAGCTCTACACCTTGTTGTCTCAGGACAAAATACACCTCTTAAAACCATAGTATCATCACACATCCCTTTCTCTGCTCTCACCTTTGTCTCTCCCACTGAAATAAATGAGAATTTGAGAATGATATGTGCTGATGGCACAAAGAGTGGATCAGTGCTGCAGATGGTAAAGTTCTTTACGTACAGCAGTGAGGTAAGCTGCAGTAATTACAAATTTACGTTGGTTTCTACCTGAACTGCGTAAATGTACTGAAAAAAAAACTGGACTGATGAACAGGAGATTGTGCTGAGCAGTCACAGTCTTTAATCTCTTTGTCATTGCCTCTGATATTCCAGTAGGTGCCATTAGCATTTGTTTTGGCATAATGCTGAAAGGTTCTAAGATTAATCTTTTCTCAAATACAGAAGGAATTTTTAAAATTTTTTTTGAAATGCAAATTTTGACATTTGCCACCAAGATTTTGGATCTGTTTATAGACTGTAAAACTGTGCATACCATTAACTTGGAGCAAGTGAAACAACAATGTTTACGCAAATACACTTGGATATAATAAAAATCTGATTTATCGCCCATATAATAAAAGTTTTACTAGCTTTGATTTATGGCATGTGCTGTCATTAATTTTCATGAATCTAGTCAGTGCATTTTATAGAGTTTCCTTTGTGTTGTGTTTGAATTGCACTAGAATTAAGATCTACATAGATGCAGCCTCAGAAGAGAGCTCTGCCCCAACTACCCTGGCCCCATCCCCCCGAAAAACAGTGTCAGCAGTTTTTTATACCTTTCAAGTCAACTTTTTGAAATCTATTAGCATTCTTAATTGCATCAAAGCAGTCATTCATTTCCAACTGGCAAAACACCCAGTAGTCATATCATTTCCATTTTTTAAGACTGCAGATATGCATTGGGAGATTTAGGTCCAATAGCTAAATCATTTTACAGTGTGCCAAGTGTGCAGTTAAAGTTTCCTGTGGAAGACAATAACTGCTTAACCCTGATTACTTTCTTAAGGGAAAAAAACAAAGATGAAACAAATAATGACTACAGCAATTAAAACTTTCCTAAAAGTAGCTGAGTTTCGTTGGGAGATGCCTGCTGTGATTACTGAGTTTCAAATTAGACAATACCACATTGGGATGAAATCTGTCATGCGTTCTGCTTGCTGTAGACACACTGGCTACTTTGTTGAAAGAAGGTACAAAGGCACATGATCATAATATTAGCACAGGTCTATTTTTTACACTCAAGCACAATATCTAGATAAACCCCGGAAGAACATTCATTTTGAGTCAAGAGAAGGTGATTGTTTAAATTACTTTCAAAACACAATTTCATTTGCTAGTCCTACATATCTTTTTCAGGCTGCATCCTCAATGACCCAGGGTCACTGAACCTTTATGTATGCTGATTTTATGAAAGCAAGTGTAGAAAGGCATATCCCAAGTCTATCCCCTGTAGAATGGGAATTGAAATTTGCATTGTTGATGTTATTCCAAACCACGTGTGCTAGTTGTCTAACCTGCCGAACCAACCAGTCCTCCTTCCTTCTATTCATGAATCTAGTTAAGGAGTACAAAATAGCATTTTAATACCTTTGCTAACTTTCAAAAGCAGCTTTTTTTTGGGTGTTCATAAATATTGCTGCAAATTTTGTCAGAACTTTCTCTTTCGTTGGGGGAGTAACGTAGAAAGAACAGTGGTAAAGCCCTTTCCATTTTATTAGAAAGTTATATCTACTTTCATCCAAATTCTTATTCTCCTTACCCATGGCAGCTTTACATTCATTTGCTGTGTGAGTTTACAGCTGCATTAGCAGTGGTAAACACATTACAACTTCACAATATTGTCTCAAGTGCTGTTGGAGCTTAAAAATTGGCAAGGTGCTGAATCCTGGTATTTGAATAAATTTGATGATGCCACGTGATAAAACTAAAATCGTGCTGATAACATGAGGAGTTAACAACCATCTATGTAGCTGACTTGAATAGTTTAATAACCAATAATGGCGAAAAATGTACATGAGATTAATCTGGCACACTACCTTCAATTCCTTAAAATGTTGGCTTAAATCCTGCTGAATTGATGAAATGAACAAATAACTGAGATTATTTCTTAAAGAGTTTCATTGTAAAGCTAAGAGTTATGTTAAACTGATACTGAACCTCAGTTCAACTGTACTTGAAATGATACAATGAATGATTCTGGTGTCTATTTTATCAAAAGGATATCCAGGCATTGGAAAAGGCATTCAAAAAAAAAATTCCCTGTCAGGACAACAAAATTCAGACTGGATACCTATAAGGGGATTTAAAAAAACAGGCTGGGCTCTTCAAGAGACCACAAACATATTTCCTGATTGAACTCTCCAGTTTTATAAAAATGTTTTTGACAGGATAGCTACAGGAAAATGTATGTGGACAAGACCAGAACTAGGGATCATAGACATGAACAATTGCAATAGGTAATTCAAGAGAATAATCTTTACCCAGAAAGTGGTTACAGAATTCCCTACCACAGGGAATAGCTGAGGTAATTGACAAAGATGAAGTCAAGAGGAAGCTAGATAAGTACATGATTAAGAAATGAAGAGAAGAATATCTTGATAGGGCTACAATAAGAAGGATAAGGAGGAGCAGAAATTGGAACTAGAGAATAACAGTAAAATGTCCTGATGGAGGGTTTCGGCCCAAAATGTTGGCTTTCCTGCTCTTTGGATGCTGTCTGACCCGCTGTGATTTTCCAGCTCCGCATTTGTTGACTCTAGCTTCCAGCATCTGCAGTCCTTACTGTCTCCAATGACAATAAAATGTTAAGGATTAAGGGTCTTTATCGGAATGTGCGCAGCATTTGTAACATGGTAGACGAGTTGACAGCACAAATAGAAATAAGTTAATATGACTTGATATCTACCCCAGAGATGCGGTTACAGGCTGGCCGGACTGGGAACTCCGTATTCAAGGAGATTTGACAGTGTGCTAAGAAAGGTAAAAAAGGAAAGGAACTTGGATAGTTTTGCGAATAAAAGAAGGGATCAATGTGTTACTGAGTACCATATGTGAGCATCATAGAACGTGATATGAATTCAGTTTGGGTGGAAATATCAAACAACAAGAGCTTCTGCGGATGTATAAAAAGAAAATTGTTAAAACAAATGTGGGGCCCTTGCAGGAAGTATCTGACAGAAGCGTTTGACCAACATGAAGTCAAGGAGAATTTATAAATTTATAATTTGAACAGATATTTTGCATTTGTCTTCACGGCAGAGAACACTATAATTGTCTCAAAAAGATCAGTAAGCAAGGTGCTGTTGGGAGGAAAGATCTCGTAACAGTCTCTGTCATGAGGAACATAGTATTTAACAACTTAATGCGATGAAGGCAGGCATTTTGCCAGGGCTGAATAGCCTGCATCCAAGGGCTTTAAAGGATGTGGCTGCCGAGATATAATGGAGGCATTGGTCAAAATGTTCTAGAACTCATTGGATTTCGGGTGGGTTTTGCTAATGTGATGCCCTGTTTAAACAAGGAGGTTAACAGAAAGCAGGAATCTACAGGCCAGTTAGCCCAACATCTGTAACTGGAGAAAATAATCAAGCCCATTTGGAAGGAAGAAATATTAGGATAGCTTAATACAATCAATCAGAGTCAACATGGTTTTGTGAAAAGCAAGTTTTTTTTAGACATATTTGCTAGAATTCATTGAGGATGTAACAGGCAAAGTTGATAATAGGGAACAGGGAGATGCAAGTATTTGGATTTCCAGAAAGTATTCACTAACATTCCACATAAAAAGTTTATGACATAAAATGGGAACTCATGGTATGAGTGTTAGCTTTGCATGAATTGAGTTAATCACTAAAACAAAACATAAATCTGTGAATACTGGAAACCTGAATCAAAAAGAGAAATTGCTAGAGAAACTCAACAGGTCTGCCAGCATCTATGGAAAGGACGCAGAAAGGTCACTGGACACAAAACATTAACTCTGCTTTCTCTCAACAGATGCTACCATTAAACTGAAGATTTCCAGTAACTTCTGTTTTTGTTTGAGCAATTGAGAATTGAGGATGAATTGAAGATTGGTTCACACACACAAGACAAAACATGGAATTAATGGATTTCAGGTTAGAAAAATGCAACTTGTGAAATGCTACAGGATCCATTCTAGGGTCTCAAATATCTACTGTCTACATTAATGACTTGGAGGAGGGAACAGAACATAACTTACTCATATTTGCTGATGGTAAGTGAGCGGGCATGTTTTGATGAGAACATAAAGGATATTCAAGGGGATATGGATAGATTGAGTGAGTAGACAAACAATTGACAGATGATGTTTAATGTCGGAAAGTTTGAGATCATATGCTTTGGGAGAAAGAATCAAAAGGCAGCGCAAAATGGAGACAGTCTCCAAACAAAGTGCAGCTCAGAGCGATCTGGGTGTTTTTGTACATGAAATACAAAGGGTTAGCATTTTAGTGCAGCAATTAAGAAGACAAATGCAGTTTGGACTTTTAATTGCCAGAGTGTTGAAGGTTAAAAATGGGGACGTCTTTTAACAATTGTACAGGACATTGGTGCAGGGGGACCTGGATTGTTTTGTGCAGTTTGTGTTCCTGTAATTAAGAAAGGATTCACTATAATTGGAGGCAGCTCAAAATAGATTCATGAGTCTGATTCCTAGAGTGAAGAGTTTGAACATACCAAGAACTGCTAAACAAGTTAGGCCTTTATTCATTAGAGCCTAGAAGAATAATGGCTCATCTCATTGAAACATGCAAGAGTTTGAGGGGATTTGATATAAAAAGGAGGCATTTATAGAATATAAAACATAGAACTTCGGACAGTACGGAACAGGGTGAGGCCTTTTGGCCCACCATGTCTGTGCCGATCATGGTGCCATTCAAAGCTAATCCAACCTGTTTGCACACAGTCCATATCCTTCTATTCTGTGCCTGTACAGGTGTCTGTCCAAATGCCTCTTAAACTTTGCTTCTGCCACCTGTGCCTGGCAGTGCATTCCAGGCACCTTGTACCTTCTGTGTAAAATAAATTTCCTCGCATATCTCCTTTAAACTTTCTCCCACTCACCTTAAACCTATGCCCCCTAGAATTTGACCATTACACCCTGGGAAAAAAAAAAACTCTGACTATCCACACTATCCATGTAATTCATAATTTTGGATACCTCTATCAGTTCCACCCACAGCCTCTGACACTCTAGTGAAGATATCCAAACATGTTCAAACTCTCCTTTTCACTAATATACTCTAATCCAGATAACATAGAGTCATAAAGTCATAGAGATATATAGTACAGAAACAGACCCTTCAGTCCAACTTATTCATGCCAACATGGCATCCTAAATAAATCTAGTTCCATTTGGCAGCATTTGGCCCACATCCTCCAAACCCTTCCCATTCACATACCCATCCAGATGTCTTTGAAATGCTGTAATTGTACTGGCCTCCACCACTTCCTCTGGCAACTCATTCCATGCATGCACCACCAGCTGAATGAAAAATTTGCCCCTTATGACCCATTTTAATCTTTCCGCTCTCAACTTAAACCTATACCCTGTAGTTTTGGACTCCCCCACCATGAGGAAAGACCTGGTCGATTTAACTTATCCATGACCCTCACGATTATGTAAACTTCTAAAAGGTCACCCCTCAGCCTTCGACGCACCAGGGAAAATAGCCTCTGCCTATTCATCTTCTCCCTATAGCTCAACCCTCCAACCCTGGCAACATCTGTGTAAATCTTTTCAAGTTTCACAACATCCTTCCTATAGCAGGGAGACAAATTGCACGTCGTATTTCAAAGTGGCCTAACCAATGTCCTGTATAGCTGCAACGTGACCGCCCAACTCCTATACTCAATGCATTGACCAATAAAGGCAAACATACCAAATGCCTTCTTCACTATCCTATCTACCTGGGACTCCACTTTCAAGGAACTATGAACCTGCACTCAAAGGACTCTTTGTTCAGCAACACTCTCCGAGACCTTACCATTAAGTGTATAAGTCTTGCCCTGATTTGCCTTTCCAAAATGCAACACCTGACATTTATCGAAATAAAACTCCATCTTCACTCCTCGACCCATTGGCCCATCTGATCAAGATCCTGTCGTACTCTGAGGTAACCTTCTTTACTGTCCTCCAGTTTTGGTGTCATCTGAAAACTTACTAACCACACCTCCACTGTTCACATCCAAATCATTTATATAAATGATGAAAAGCGGTGGATCCAGCACTGATCCTTGTGGCACACTGCTGGTCACAGGCCTCCAGTCTGAAAAGGAAGATTCTACCACCACCCTTTGTCTTCTACCTGCAAGCCAGTTCTGAATCCAAATGGCTAGTTCTCACTCTAGTCTGTGTGATCTAACCTTGCTAACCTGTCTACTATGCGGAACCATGTTGAATGCCTTACTGAAGTCTATATAGGTCACGTCCACCGCTCTACCCTCAGCAATCTTCATTGTTACTTCTTCAAAAAACTCAAGTAAGTTTGTGAGACTCAATTTCCCATGCACAAAGCCATTTCGCCTATCCCTAATCATTCTTTGCTGTTCCAAATACATGTAAACCCTTTCCCTCAGGATTCCCTCCAACAACTTGCCCACCACCGATATCAGGCTCATTGGTCTCTAGTTCCCTGGGTTTTCCTTACCACCGTTCTTAAATAGCAGCACCAAGTTAGCCAACGTCTAGTCTTCCGGTACCTCACCTGTGGCTATCAATGATACAAATATCTCAGCAAGGGTCTCAGCAAACTCTTCCCTAGCTTCCCACAGAGTTTTAGCGTGCGCCTGATCAGGTTCCAGGGATTTATTCATCTTTTAAGACATCCAACACGTCTTTCTCTGTAATATGGACAATTTTCAAGATGTTGCTATTTATTTTCCCATGCTCTTGATCTTCCATGTCCTTCTCCACAGTAAACACTGATGCAAAATATTTATTTAGTATCTCCCCCATCTCCTTTGGCTCCACACAGAGATGGCCTTGCTGATCTTTATGGGGCCCTATTCTCTCCCTCTTTAGCCTTTTGTCCTTAATGTATTTGTAGACTCCCTTTGGATTCTCCTTAATCCTATTTGCCAAAGCTACTTCATGTCCCCTTTTTGCCGTCCTGATCTCCCTTTTAAGTATACTCCTACTGCTTTTGTATTCTTCGGGAATCTCTCAATTTCTGCTGTCTATACCTGACATATGTTCTCTTCTTATTCTTGGCCAAAAAAAATCAATTTCTCTAGATATTCAGCAATCCTTATACCTACCAGCCTTTTCCTTCCTGGTAAACTTTATTTGCACCCTCTCCAAAATCTGCACATCCTTCTTATTGTGTAATGACCAGAACTGCACACAATACTCCAAATGTGGTTGAACTAAAGTCTTCCGCAGTTACAGCATGACTTGCCAACTTTTATACTCAACAACCTGACCGATGAAGGCAAGCATACCATATGCCTTCGTTACACCTGAAATAACTCTATCAAGGCTAGGATCCCATCACCAAGTCATCCGTAATTTACATGTGAACAGTCTTTGGCACTGGCCCAGCTCCATCAGAGCCAGCTCTCAAAATGTCAGAATGTGTGACACCCCACTTTTGTCTGTTAACCAGTGATCCCTGATTGGACCAGATTAACAGCCCCAATCGGAGAACTCATATTCTATGAATTCCAGCTGGCTGACCTTGTTATAATCATGACAAACACCTTTTGTCTAGCCATTTTCATGATGCTATGGACTTGGAGCCCGAGATCCCTTTGTATATCAATGCTCCTGATGATTTTCCCATCACTGATTTTTACTTCTCTCTTGTATTTGACCTCCCAAATGGCATCAACTCACACTTTCCATCTGCCATTTCTCCACCCAACCTTCCTTCTGATTTATTTGTCAATGTATCCTTTGATGATCTTGCTCACTATCCCCAACTCCACCAACTTTCCTGTTGCCTGCCAAACGTCCAAATTTATCAGACCAGCTGCATGTTCACCCAAATCATTTAATATGTTAGAAACACCGGAGGTCCCGTCACTGATCCTTGCAAAACGCCACTGTCCACTGACTTCCAGTCATAAAAACATCCATCCACAAATATCCTCTGTCTTCTGTGGCGAAGCCAATTTTGTATCCAACTTGCCAGCTCACCATGGCTTTCACACGGCTTAATCTACTGGACCAGCCCACCATGAGGGACTTTGTCAAATGTATTTTAAATTAAGATACAAAGGAATTTATTCTTTCAGAAAGTAGTATATGTCTGTAATTCTCTATCCTAGTGAGTTGTGGAGGCTAGATCAATGAAATTATTTTAGGAGGAGGTATATAGATTAATGAAATATCAAAGATCTGACAGCCGTAAAGAGCTGGTGTGAAAGAGGAGTTGAAGCCTGTAGCAGAACAGTATGATCATATAGAATGGTGGGCAGGCTAGAGGGCCTGAATGGCTTACCCTGTTCCTATTTCTTATGTTCTAATGATAGATTAAGGCTTGTGAGGAGCATATTTACCAGTACAGACTGAATAGACTGAATGGTTCATTTCAGTTCTGTGATTGACCACCTCCACCCCAAATCCTTCTCCGCTTTTGAACTTTCAGAATTACACAAATTCCAAATCCATTTTTAGATTATGTTTGCATAGTTAAATTTGCATGCCATCAGCACGTTGAAAGATCAATTCTCAACATTTCTCTTACCTCCATTAATGACAGAGTACTGGAGGAACTGATCATTTTGTACAGCACCCGATGCAAATAGACAAACGCAGAAACATTAAATTAAAAACTGGAAATATTAATTGAGCTTAGCAGAGGAGGAGCAGTCCCTGGAATAGCCATTGCTACTCATTTATTTTTCTTTTATTAAGTAGTAACCCAAATCAATTTAAACATTAATCTTATTCATACCAATCAATATAAACTTTGAAAATGCAATGATTCAATTCCATGCAGTGATTTTTTTGCATGTATTTCATTTCCTTTAAAGTTCAGTGTTTCAGTTGAGATCAACACTTTTTCTATTTTCTCCTAGATTCTAGCTTTTAAATCAACATGTTATATTTACTTGTAATTCACAGTTGAGAATTCATGCTAATCTGACTTCCCTCCAAACTTAACACATACTAAAATTTAATGAGGTCAGCACTCTAAATCAACAATATTCCTCATGTTTATATCAATTCTAATTATTACTTATCTAACAGTTAATTCAGAACTATGCTGAATTGGAATGAAAATCTATATTAATTTGAGTAGCATTTAATAGAATACTGTTTCACCTGTTTTGATATTCCTTATTCAACTCTCAATACTTGAGGCAGAATATCATGGGGAGCAGACGTTTCATAGATTGTTTGCCCACTTCATCTTCCCATCCTCAATTCTATAGCCCCAGTCTGAATTTTTTTTTAGCTGTTTTGAAATAACTCAGTAGAGGTCATATCTTGTCACAAAATCACTCTTTATTTACATGCAGAGAATCCTTTGACACTAATCCAGCTTCCTCGGAGCCAGCTCTCAGAGCGGGCAAAACCTCTGACATTCCTGTTTATATCTGTCAGCCAGCACTCTCTGATTGGACTAGATTAACAGTCCCAATCAGGGAACTCATATTCTATGAGGCCCACCTGGCTGACCTCATCACAATCACTATATGCATCCCCCTCTAAGTCGGAGGACATAAGCCAGTTCTTTTCTTGTATCTCCTCCTGGAGTGTTTTATCACCAGACCATGTTCCTCCAACTCTACCTCGGTTATGCGTGACATGTAATGCACAGCAGCTCACCTTTTGCATCTGGATCACATTGGAACATCTCGGAAAAGAAATTCACTCTCCTCTTTAGGCGGCAAAGGTGTCAAGGAGTTGATATCCGCTAGTTTCACCTCAGATTCTGAGGAATCTTCAACACTTGACAGGAAGGGAGATCCCACGGGTTCTGGATCAGTCAGAAAGACTGTCGAGGAGCTGGGCATGTCATGCTCCTGTACCATTTGCGGGTTTGCAGCATTCATATGGTCCACATGCTTGTTCAGGACCATCATACCTGCCCAAACTTAATACATCACTGAGCTTAACCTTGTATCGACCATGCCTCTTACCCATGCAGAGCCATTCCTGTGATTCCTACACCAAACTTCGTCCCCTGAAGTAAACTGTCTCTCTCACTCAGTGGAGTCTTGTGTCCGGCATTGGCATTTCTGATGCTGTTTCACCCTCCCCTCCAGGTCCAGCAAGATCAGATTTAACCTGGTGCGGACTCTTGTTCCCATTAGCAACCCTGCTGGACCTGTCCCTGTAGTTTCATGAGGAGTGGTCCTATAATCAAATGGGAATGGGGACAGTTTGGCATATAGTGAAGCTGTAGCCTGTTTCATTAAGCCTGCCTTCAGAGTTTGGATTGCTCTTTCAGCCAAACCATTGGATGGTATAGAACTGTCCTTATTTATTGAATACCATGCAACTTTAGGAAATACTCAAATTGCTTGCTGGTAAATGATGGCCGATTATCTGTGACCAGCACTTCTGGAACTCCATGTGTTGCAAGTTTTTCTATCGCTGTTCCTATGTTTGACAAGTTAATTCCATGCATGTTCAGCCACTTTGAGTGACAATGACTAAGACCATTGAGCCTATGAAAGGTCCTGCATTGTCGACATGTAACTGAGTCCAGTGTTTGCCCAGACCTTCCCACGTATGTGATGAAGCTACCGGCTGTAATTTTTGTCCTTGTTGGCACTGCTCCACCAACGTTGCTATGTTTGCATCAAATCCGGGCCACCAGACATAACGTCTCACTAACATCTTCATTTTGGAAGCCCCTGGATGACCCTAGTAGAGTTCAGACAGTAGAGCGAACATTTACTTAGGACAATCGCTCTTGCTCCCCATTATGATGTGCCGTCCTGTACTGTGATCTGGTGCCTCCGGGTCCAGAAAAGATTTCAAGTAGTGTTCCCCAAGCTCAGTTGAACTGATGAGGGTGTCCACTTCTACTGGAATATCTCAAATGCTCCACATGCCACATTTTCCAATGATAAATTCAGTTGTAGTACCTGTTTGAAGTTCAGTTGGGCTTCAGCTCATAAGTGCTTTTGCATGGTTATATAAGTAATCCCACATGCCAGGCAGCCCCTCAGCATCTCTTTAAGGGTTAAACCAAAGTCATATGCCTCTGCCAGTCATTTTAACCTCATCAAAAATCCCGATACGGATTCCCATGTTTCTCAAATTGCCGAGTAAAACTGACAGTGTCTCAGAATTACAAGAGGCTTTGGGTTCTGATATTCCTTACCTAAATCCATCAACTCTTGAAAGGTTTTAGTATTTGGTGCCTAAGGGAATGTTAAGCTGAAAAAAGCTAAAGGTCTACAAGAATTCAGGAGAATTACTTGTTGCATTTCTTCTGCCCCAATGTCATTTGCCTGGAAAAAATAACGCATTCTTTCCACTACAGGGCCCAGTTTTCAAAGGCAGGATTGAATGAGTCAATCTTTGCTAATAACAGCATGATGCCAGAAAAGCTTACTTCAATTCAAAGGCAAGTGTTGAAATGAATTCCTTCAGGAGCATGTTTTTCTCTCGTTGCCATGAAATAGCTACACAGAGGCCAGTAACTCATCACCAACTCACCCTGTGTTTACACATGGAGAGACTTTAGCACTGATTCAGTTTCCTCAGAGACAGCACTCAGATTGAGCAGAACCTCTGCCATTCCTGTTTATATCTGTCAGCCAGGGCTCCCCAGTTGACCAGATTAACAGCCCAAGTAACCTGGTTGACCTCATTTCACTGTCCTTGTAACTGCATATTGTGGAGTCAAATGTACGTAGCATCAGTCGTCATTGGAAGAGTTGAAAACTCTGTTACACTCCTTTGACTTCTTTTTCTAGTCTTGGCATTTGTTTTTGCAACAAGTTATTCTCTTTTCCCTTGGAGATCACTATTTTGACTTCCTAGAACATTACAGCAAAAGTCATTAAAATTTCAGTTGCAGAAAATTAGAAGCTATGGGATTGTACAGATGCAGTTCTGGTTGCCAACAAGAAAGTGATAGGTCTATGGACTAGTGAACTATTATCAATGATAGAGACATTTTGCTTGCAAACAACTGTGTGGTTGGTTGTCAGGTCACTTAATAGTTTGGAGTTTTGAACAAGTTACAGAGAGAGAAGTGTTCAATTCTTCCACAGCTTGGGAGTGGGGTTTCTGATAGCTGTAGTTGAAACAAACTTTAAACCTGAAGTAAACCAGTGGATCTTTCTTGCAACACTTGTAAGCTTTGATTGTTAATTCAGAGACTGTTTATGAATGAACTGGCCACCTTGTGTCATGTTGTGCTTTAGTGGGCCCATGGATGGGAATGTTATCCCTGTGGTATCTTTCCATGCTTGCTCGTATGTTGGACATCATTGATTGGAAAATCTCAGATGCAGACATGATTGCAAAGGACAGGCAGTTGCAACAATGACATCCGTAGTATATTATGAATGTAGTTAGTAGTTTGGAAACCTAAGGAAACCTGCTCGAAGCCAATGTTGGCATCCTGTTTGATGAAGATTGTGTTGTTTGAAATTTTAATTATGCTCCCAGATGCCATTGTCCTGTGCCATTATTTTGTCAGATGTGTTCAATCAATGCAAATTCTAATGGATCTGTTTGGTTTGAGAACTAGCACCATATCAGAGCACCACATAGTCAGCTGCCTGGAGTATGGGCTCAATCCTGTTCATATCCTGTCTTTAATTGGTTATGAATCATTCCTTGCTGTGAATAAGCAAAAGGGTATGGCATTTGTCTTCCGTGTGATGCAATATGCAATGTTCAATGTCTCCAGAACTTTAAAGTTTCCTCTGAGTGCTAGAAGTAGCTGGCAGTCTGCTATAAGGGAAACAGGACAATAAAAGGATTGTCTCGCACCCTGAATACTGGAGCTTAATTACAGTGGAAAGGAATTAGAGCTACAGAACCTTGCTCTGCAAAACAAAAGATCACAAAACTGATTGTTCAACTACATCATACTGAAGACAAATGTCAAACCCTTCTGCCTTATCAGCAATGCAATAGTGAGTAGCAGATAGTTCTTCAGATGTAACCTTCGGAACGCGACAAACTTGATCCCAGCTTGGTGCAGATGAAGACATTCTAGCACACTCCAGTAAAGTTGAAATTGGCTTTTTAACCCCAGCCCTGTATTTTCTTCAAAAGGAAAAACAAAACAAAATGACTCTGGGACAAAATCCACAGCATCTCATTACATTGGCCATCACAAGAGATCACAGTTCAGTCTGTTTGAAGTTTTTTGACACCTTTAGGTTTTATATTCTATCAATCCTATGCAAAACCTTTTCAGCCACTGAATTTTCACTTACAGTTATCTTGTAGCAGTCCTCTTTTAAGAAACACATTTGGAATTAAGGGCTAAAAATGCCCATAGTATTTCAGGATTCCAACCTGTTGTCATTACATGCTAAATACAGGACAGGTTAAATTTAAAAAAAAACAGATCTTAGGGGCCTTCTTGTGATGCAGTGGTGGTATCCCTCTCCTGGATCGGGATATGTGTAATAATGAATGATAATGTAATAATGACTAGAAAATAGGTTAATTTTTTTTTAAATTAATAAGCAGATACAGGCAAAGTGCACTTTTGGTGCAATTGTGGTATCCCTATCTCCAGACCAGGAGACCCAGGTTCAAGTCTTTAACTGCTCCAGAATTGTGTAATAGCAAATCTGAACACGCTGATTAGAAAATATCTAGAATCCAGCTGTAGGCATAAATGAATTCAGAATCTTTTCTTTAAATTAAGCAGACCTAGGGATCAGTCTGCAAAACTATCTGAGCAGGGCTGGGACTAGCCTATGTATGCATCAAGTAGTGGCTTTATTTTGGTGGTCAACGATAAATTATGTTCCTTTCCTGTCAGGCTTCTGAGTTATTTCAGAGACATCTAGTACTTGGTTGAGTCTGGAAATAGAAAATACATTCCATTATAAAAATCTTTGAATTAATTTGAGACATAAACAATATGACAATTAGGCAGAAAGGCAACTTTACTATTAAAATTGTGGATAGATTTAAAGGATGAGAACAGTGCTCTCAACCAAAGGAAAAGTGATACATTACATTGGCAACCAGAAAATATACATCTTCTGTAATCTTACAAAACACTTTCTAAGAGATATTTTTAAGTGTTGAATGAATTCATTGCACATCAGTGGTAGTGTTTCAAGAATATTATGAGGGGGTGAAATCTTTGCATTCATGAAGCCAAAAAAATGTGCCAGTATGGATTTTAGACACCCAGTTCTAGAAACCAAGCCTTCCAAATCAGGAGCAACATGGTGAGTGTCAAAGCAAAGCTCCCACACTCTGCCTTAACCCTCCAGTCAAAGGAACACTTCCACTATTCTAAAGTGAATTTTTCCATTTCCAATATTGTTCAAGCTTTTTTCCAATGAGATTCTAATGAAATTAGACAATAAGAACATAAGACCATAATACATAGGAGCAGAAATTAGACCATTCGGCCCATCGGGTCTGCTCCGCCATTCAATCAAGGCTGATAAGTTCCTCAACCCCATTCTCCGGCTTTCTCCCCGTAACTCTTGATCCCCTTGACAATCAAGAACCTATCTACTTCAGTCTTAAATGTACTCAATGACCTGGCCTCCACAGCCTTCTGTGGAAGCGAATTCCATAGATTCACCACTCTCTGGCTGAAGACGTTTCTCCTTATCTCTATTCTAAAAGGTCTTTCCTTTACTCTAAGGCTGTGCCCTCGGGTCCTAGTCTCTCCTACTGATGGAAGCATCTTCCCAACATCCACTCTGTCCAGGCCATTCAGTGTTCTGTAAGTTTCAATTAGATCCACCCTCATCCTTCTAAACTCCAATGACTATAGTCCTAGAGTCCTCAAACGTTCCTCATATGTTAAGCTTTCCATTCCTGGGACCATTCTCGCAAACTAGTGAATTAGTGGCAAAATAGGCACAAATTTTTCTATTCCAATTTGCAAGAAGTATAACTATTGCAGCCATTGCATCATTTAGTCCAACTCATAAATTGCATCCTGGAAAACTATTACAGAATTGTTTACTATTACATTCTATGAAGCTAAATGTCCGTGAAATTGTCTCATCGAACTTCTCCATTAGATGCCATTATTGTGCCAACAAAGCACATTTTAAGAGAGGCTACAATAATGACAAATTCTTGTCCATAAGTATGTCCCTTCGACTTGCAGAATTATCCAAAAGCCAACTTGTCAAAACTCGATTATTTCATTCTTATTGATGCTATATAATTATTGCTTCTCCACCTTGCTATTTGCACTCACACAGTGAATGCCAGTAGAATATGAAAAAAAAGAGCTTGTTAGTACTTATTATGCAATTGAGAATCATTAAAGTTAGGTTTAGTGCCAACTTATAACTCAAATTAAATCCTACAGAAAATCAATTAGGGAGCGGCATTGGGTGAAGTGTAGAGGGTTTAGGTGCCCAAAAGAGTCTGTTTGTTAAAATAAAATGCAGAAAATTGGCTAAAAACGAATCAGCCCAGAATTTGCACTTGTATAACAATGAGACCATTGTTGGCAGTCAGAAAAACCTATCTGGGTCACTCATGTCCCTTAGATAAGGAAATCTGTTGTCTTTACCTGGTCTGGCCTACGTTTGACTCCAGACCCACAGCAAAGTTGTTGACTCTTAACTGCCCCCTGGACAACTGGGGATGAGCAATGAATGCTGGCCTAGCCCAAATCCCCTGAATGAGTACTAAAATAAATGAGATTAATTTTATTGCATAAAAATGAGTGCAACTTCTGGCATCCACAGTGGAATACAAAAATCAAGAAGTTGCTGCTGGTGATATATTGCTTCTCCACAGACTATCACAGACTTCTGTTATAACTAAATCCCGATGTTAGCATTCCATATTACAGGCCTTCTTGATGTTATGAACAAACAAGCTCATTTAAAGTTTTGGCAAAGATCTGTAGCTCAGGCTATGGGTGAGGTTGTTGACTTACTCCCTGAGCTGGCTTGTTTTTGTTCAGATGTTTTGTCACCATGCTAGGTGACATCACCAGTGGAGCTTCATCGGAGGCTAGTTTGTCCTGGATTGTGTCAAGTTTATTGAGAGTTGCCGGAGCTGCACTCATCCAGGATGTATTCCATCACACAACTGACTTTTGCCTTGTAGATGGTGGACAGGCTCTAGGGAGTCAGGAGGTGAGTTACCTGCTGCAATATTCCTAGCCTCTGACCTACTCCTGTCACCACTGTATTTATATGGTGAGTCCAGTTCAGTTTCTGGCCACTGATAATCCCCAAAATATTGTAAATATGGGATTCAGTGATGGTAACACTATGGTCTGTCAAGATTGTCTCTTATGTACAAGTCAGCAAACTCCTGGTCCGAACAAAAATACAAGGCATTAAATCAGCTGTTGGATTTAACGATGAGTAGTTGATATATTTTAACTTCACAGATTTATTTAGAGATCAATGATGTATCATAATCCTCAAGCATTTTCACGCTATTGTCACTGTAAGAAGAAATAATGAAATTAAAACTTGTTAAATTGAGAGTGTCTAAATTCACAATGGTGTACTAAATTCTGGTTACTATTGCATAACCCTCTTCAACCCTAAAAAGTTGATTTTACAACTGTAGCCTCATTTCCTCAGATTAAAAAAAATTATAATTTTAATTATATTTTGATTTTTAATGATGTTTTTGTATTTTCCTTTACTCATGTGCATATCCTAGTCTTTATTTTCTTTTATTGTGCAATTATTTAAAAGTCATTCACATTCATTTCTTTTTATTTCCTGTTTTGCCATCTGTGAGAACTCTTCAATTTGGTTGGTTAATCAGCCAGGTTATTTGCAGCCTTGTAACAGAATGTCCCAAATCCCTTCATGATGTTTCTAAATCAACCGGACAACCAGGAGGACCAAATACACCACGGATGCTGTTAAACCTTTGCAGGCAGCTTTTACAATATTGGCAGTGAGAAACAATGTTTTGTCACTGATCTCGAACCTCAGGCCATTATATTTCATTTTCAATATCGCCGGAAATGAAGAAAACAAGCAAGGACCAAAGTATCATCAAGTTAGAAATGACAACCCCTTGTAATGGCAGAATTCACAGATAATGTTTATGGGCTGAGCATCAAAATATTCATTTCGCTCCTAGATTTGTTCAGTTTTAAAATGAAAAGGTTGACCTTTTAAATTTGACTCCAGCCACTTTGTGGTGGAAATATGAAAGGTTTAGCTTTATACATGCAATTGTTGCAATCTTGCTTCCAGTACATACCACATTTTTTGTGTGATTGGAGTCAACACTTAGTAATTTCATGTTAAGCGGATTTTCAGAGTCATGAACTGGAGTTACCCAATAACAACTGGGGAAGGGAGATAGATGTCTGTTGCGGTATAACGTGTATAATCCCTGTTCCCACTCAGGATCTAAAAAATAATCCAGCCCCCATTGAAAACAAAACCCTAATTTAATGCTGCCACTTAAAGTCTAGACAGAAGGGTCTAGGTCCAAAATGTCAGCTTTCCTGCTCCTCTGATGCTGCTTGGCCTGCTGTGTTAATCCAGCTCGACACCTTGTTATCTCAGTGTAGGAAATTTTATGTTTTTCTCTCATTCAAATTCAGCCAGTGTTATATTTAATATATTCGGCTCCTGAAATGTTGTCTCTGATTCTGAGTATCTTTAATCAGAGTGAACTATTGACTGGTTGGAACGGTCGAAACCACTTTCAGAAGGCCAAAGGTCCACTTGGTCACACACCAAGTGTATTGTTCCAACTGTTAATGAAAGAAGATAATCGATTAATATTATTAGATAGCTCTTTGAATTCTATTGTAATTTGATGAAAGAAAGATCGCTGGATGAGATATCCAAAGCACATACTCGGACATGTTTTTAAAGGAGAAAACGTCATAAAATTCACAGGAAACTTTGACATAATTTTTCTTATGATCTAACACATTCCTATCCTGTGGACTCTACCACTTTACAAAATTGGTATATGTTACTTATATTTGTTGAAAAAAATAGAGGATGAATTCATATTCTCCAGAAATACTGTATTCTAGTAGCATTGGCTATTCTTGTGCATAATCAAAGAAAATACTGTTTACTTAAACTAGCTCTTTCATTTATGCATAGAAGTGAAACTTTGCTCAGCCTAATCTTAGTGGAAATGACAGGTGGTGAATATCCACAATCAACAAAAAGACCTGCCAAGCATGCATGCGATAACACTCGGAAATGCAAATAATGCTCCAAGGCATTGTCAACTTCTGCTTTATCTTGAAATAATAGCACGTATAAGCAGGTGTAAATGGAGTGAACTGAAACTTTCTAAAATATTCCAACTCTCCACACTATGAACCATTCAGTGAAAATGTCACTTTTGGTACTTGGTACTTCAGCAACTGCTGTCGGATAGTACAATAAGACTGCAAAGTCTGAATTTGCTGAACCTGTGGTTGACTGATTTCTAGCTCATTTTGATATCTATCATTTGATAACCATAAGTGCTGTCTGCTTGTTTGAAGTTGCCTGCAGATTTGTTTTGGTTTGGAACAGAATATAGGTGAAGAATTTTGATGACAAAAGATAGGGAACATATTTACTTAAAACAGTTTTAATCTGCAGTATTTTTTTCTCTGATCATGCACTTGCCTCACACTGTACTTTGATCTTCTTCATTTCACAACATCTGGTTCAAAATAAGAATGTAAATCTAGTAATGCTAATATTATTGATGTTTTTATAACATGAGAAAGAACTTACATTATCACACTGCCAAGATATTGGTATGGTGCGCTGAACAACATAAATTGAATGGAATACTAGTCTAATGTTTGATAACATTCAGTATATAATAAGTCATGCAATTAATGCTTGTTGACATCAATAGACTGTAAAATATGGCTAAGCATAAAACCAACACCCCAGGCAATATCACCAGTATGGCAAGGTTATGTTGGACTGGACACTTTAACTTTGATTCTCTCTGTGTAGATGCTTTCAGACCTTTAAGAATTTCTAGCACTTCCTTTTTTTAAAATTTCTGTAATGTTCCTGTCAGACAAGATAGAACAAAATAATCTACATTGGGTAATTCAATATGTTTATTACATAGTGAATGGAATTTGGCGTTTACAACAGTGGAGCATCCATTCCATGGAAAGCAACAGTCTGCTTCAGCTGGAAGAATGTCAGATGAATGCATTTTTGGTTTCACATTGTTCCATTTCTGGGCTTAAAATATATAAGATGCATAAAATTTGTAAGATCTGAAAGTTTGACAATGAGTCTTTGTCGGGAGGTGAGATTCCTCTTTTTCATATTTATTTTGTAACTTGAAAAATCAGTTTGTCACGCTATGGGTACTGTCTTTTGGTCACATCGAATATATTCCCTTCTCCTCTCTCAAAAATCATTAATTGGTTTGAGGCAGTTTTCAGATCCATGCTCTTGCTGCTTGTTGGAATGAAGAAGAAAAACTGCTAATGTTTCATTGCAATACTTGAGGAGACCAAAAAACACTACAAGACATTTTAAACAGTTTTCTCTCCATTCTTAAACAAAGTTGTTGACCTAAGAAAATTTGACATTTACACAAAAGCCTGCTTAGCTACATACCTTTTCTGTACATATTTCAGTACTCAGATGAAACATGGCAACTGGAGATTTTGGCTTTCTAATGTTTTACCTTTGCAATTCAGAACACATCTGACAAGCCAAGCCCATGGCGTAGAATAGACAGATCAAAACTTGGCAATTCAATTTATTTTAATTAGGTATTGATGGTCCATATGAGTCTCCTCCCACCCTTCCTCATTTGACTTTGTCAGCATTCCCCTCTGTTTCTTTTCCCTCATGTGCTTATCTAGTTTCCCGTTTACTTCGACTACTTTGAAGTAAATGGGACTACTTTACAGGAGGCACGGTGGCTCACAGCACCAGGGACCTGGGTTCAATTCCACCCTCAGGTGACTGTCTGTGTGGAGTTTGCACATTCTCCCATTGTCTGGGTGCTCTGGTTTCCTCCCACAGTCCAAAGATGTGCAGGTTAGGTGGATTGGCCATGCTAAATTGCCCATAATGTTCAGGGATGTGTAGATTGGGGGGGGGGGTCTGGATGGGATGCTCTGAGAGTTGGTGTGGACTTGACGGGCCTGTCTCCACACTGTAGGGATTCTATGACTTTCTGCATTAGCAAGTTTCACATCCTTGCCCACTCTCTTAGAAGAGGTTTCTTCTGAAATTCCTGTTTGTTAATTAACTATCCTGTTTATAATAAGGTTACCAAACCTGCACAGAGTACTCCAAATATGATCTAACCAAGGTTCAAAAGACGTTTAATATCATTTCTTTTCTGATTAATCCTGTCCTTCTGGAAATGAACACTTGTGCTTGTCTTGCGTATGTAATGACCTATGTCATTAGCTAATTGCTGAAAATACTGAAAAAATCTGAAATACTAATTGAATGATTTTGCACAGAATCACAGTGGGAATACAAAATCTCTGGCCTTCCATTTTTTGCAAAATTTCTTTTCTCACCCCAATATTTATGCTCCATTTTTTACAGATGCTGAATGATATAGGTTTTTCAGAATGCCACTGAACATATATAAAAGACATCTTGTTCAGCAGAAATATAATGCATTTTGCCACGTTTAAATATGTTTCAATAATTTCAGCCAAGTTGAATTGAAGGTTAAACAATTTTCCACCTACTAATGTTGCAGCAATACATTAATTGATTTGATTTAGAACACATTGAGAAAATATTTTTTAAAAATATATTACACTTTAATTTTGTGTTTCACTCAGGCCACTATGAAGCATGCTGAATTCTAGTGGGCAGTACTTATAGCCAGTATTTAAGGAACTGATTACAAGATGGAAAGTAAATTTGGATTAAAAAAAGAGCTATTTGGTTTCTTCAATGTTAATGCAATATCACGTCAGCGAGATATTTTTGTCACTGCTTTCCAGCACATATAAAGAATGTAGATCAGGAAATTGCAGAACTTGAGCCTTTTCTGCCCATTAAAAGACAAAAAATCATGGACTAAATTTGTGCAATCATCCCATATGTGCTCCTAGCAGTTGTCACCTAGAACTATAACTCAGTCTCTACAAGGAAGAAGATAGCACAAGTGAAGACCTACAACCAACAGTTACAGCTTTAAAATCATTGTAAAAAGTTCCAGAGGGGAGAAGAGAAATTATCTGCTCTGATTAATCAGCACCTGGAAAGGTGATAGAAGCTGATTGCATAAATAATTTTAATAGAGAGTTGGACAGGTATTTGAGAATGAGGATCTTACACAGAGAAAAGAAATGGGGATGACTGACAAATCACAACTGTGTTTTCAAAGAACACCGGCAAAGTAGTGGAATGATGTACCCCTGTGCTGTTAATTTGATTCTAATTCACGGAACTTATGTTTCTGTTCAATGGTTCAACATCTTGGATACAGTATCCCACAAATTACTGTTGATAATAGTATATAAACTATTAATACCTTTAAAGTTTTGGAGAAGACTTGTAGCTTAGTTGTGAATGAGGTTGTAGACTTGCTCACCAAGGCGGTGTGTTTGGTTGCAGATATTTTGTCACCCTGCTAGGTAACATCGCCAGTGTGCCTCCGGTGAAGCGATGGTGTTATGTCCCGCTTGTTATTTATATGCTTCGGTTTGCTGAGGTGATTGGCATCACTTCTGGTTCTGTCTATCAGTAGTTTGTATATCGGGAGTGACGCCAAACATCCCAGCAAACTGAGGCATTTAAATAACAAGTGGGACAGAACACCAAAGCTTCACTGGAAGCGCATTGATAATGTTACCTAGCAGGATGTTGAAATGTCTGCCATCAAACAAACCAGCTCGGCAGCAAGTCTACAATCTAATTAATGCCTTTGCATGACTTCTTGCTGTTTATTGCATGAAGACTACTAACACACCCTAACCTCCCCAACAGAGAGTGTAATATAACAAACGCTTAGCTATTACAATACATTACATTTCCTCTGCCTACTATTTTGGTTGTATTAATCTACTTAAATACATGATTTAACATCTCTGGTTAAGAAAATCAGACAGAAAAGAAAGTTTAACAAATGCATCAAATGTTTGCTAATATCTTGAACACTAATATATTGATTCAAATGACTAAAATGCAGTTAAAGATCATATAATTGACAAATAATGGGATGACAATGAACTGATTGCATCTCATTCAGTAGGTTTTTTTTGTATGAACTAAATTAAAACATGTAGAATTCTTGGAGGCAGTTTCCTGCTCTTTCACCTTTCACTAATGTCAATTCAGATGAACCCAAACATTGTTACAAGTGGCATTGACTAAAGTATTGGCAGGAGCTGCCACTAAATTATTTTGGTTCTAGTTTGATTCAGAGTCAGAAGATCTATAACTAAAATATCTGAAATACTTATTGAATGCTTTTGGACATTAGATTCTGAGCAAAGCAGAATCATAGTAGAAATACAAAATCTCTGCCTTTCCATACTCTGTAAAACCTATTGATTGTTATTAAGTACATAATGGCATTATTATTGAATCATCAGTTCAAAGCCATGTTTGCTAGAGTCTTAAAACTTCAGCTATTGAATTCAATTCTCTAAGGTGGACTGTGCACTTGAGTAGGATTTGATCACCTGTCCATATGCAGTAATTGGTCAGATGGGAAAGAACACTTGCATGGTTAAAAATAGCAGAGATATGAAACAATCAATAGTTGAATTATTGCTACTTGATCTTCTCATACCTGACAGGGCAATAAAAATTCTCTTTCTCTAAATACATCAAAAACATGGCCCAAGATTTTCTGTTCAAGTTATGTTGGTTCTTGGTTATAACTCAAAATCATGAAAGCTGAAATTTCTTCAGGGGCTGTCGATTTCTACCCCACACACTGGAATGCAGAACATATCTGCCCAGATATGGTTGTGTACATTGTGATGGTAGATAAAAGGTAGAAATGGGGACAGTGTGCCATCATCCAATTTATGCTCTGTCATTTTCACCATTCACTTGCTGGCACGGGGGAAGTTTGTTCAACCTTGACATGCAACAATGAAATAGAAGGTGAAGGGACCATCAATTACACACTGTTTTTTCTTCCTCAGGAACTACAGCGCGCATTCTGTAATTAATATCTGTACTACCCTCCCAGATGGCTTTTCAAACAGAGTTCAAAAAGTCCACATCCAAATAAAGATCACAATGGTGTTAAAAAAATGCCCAGGGACAATGGTAAAGACATTCTCCTAAGTCTTGCGCTATTAAAGGTGCACTGATAGCTGAAAATCACAGCTACACTTTCTTCATGGTATATTTTGCAAGTGTCATGAACACAATTTCTGTGTTTGTCATTGTCGATGATGATGTTCCATATGTGAACCATGCTCTTGATATTCCTCCTAAATTACTATAGAATTTGTGAATGCAATCTTATTATTATAACCTCACCCACAAGTGGAAAAATCCTTTCTATGTTTAACCTATCAAACACTTTCATATTCATGAGGACTTCTCACCCATTGAGGAAAGAAGCAAAGTTTTGGTGTAATGTGCAATTGTTCAGCACAGAGTCCAAGTAAGGGTCCATTCTTTGGAAATATTTGCTCATAGGTGGCATTCAGTCGCATGGAATAGAATTGACATTTTAACAATAAAGATTAAACTTCAGTCATTTCAGACAGAAGAGAGGATATAAAAGAAATAAAGTAGTAACGGGACACAAAAGAGAGTTAAGGAAGAAGAAAGACTGATGTAGAGAAAGCTTCTACATTATTGGGAGGACAGATTGCACAATAAACCCATTATTCTAAATTGGGGAGGAACTGTCCAAGCAGTCCAATGTATACTTTTCACTTTTAAATACTGATATGAAATTGCTCCAAGTAACCCGCAACATTCACACCTTGCTGCAGCTGATTGATAAAGCAATTAATCATAGAATTCCTACAGTATGGAAGCAGACCATTTGGTCCATCGAGATTACATTGCCCCTCTGAACAGTATCCCACCCATACCCATACACGTGCTCCCCTGCATTTCCCATGGTGAATTCAGCTAGCCCACACATCTCTGGACACATAGGGCAATTTAGCATGACCAACCCACCTAACTTGCACCTCTTTGGAGGAAACCCATGCAGGTATGGTGAGAATGTGCAAATTCCACAGAGACAGTTGCCCAAGGAATCAAAACCCAGGTCCCTGGTGCTGTGAGGCAGCAGTGCTAGCCACTGAGACACCGTGCTGCCCTTCCTGGCCATGACCTTCCTGGTCAACCCTCTGCACCTTTGGAGAGATTAAGACATAAGAATGCAATCCATATCACAAAGGAATTTCACTGTTGCACTTCTGGGTCCCATTACTGTGCAAAATGTACAGGGTGCTTGGAATTAATACATCTTTTCAAAAAGAGCAGATAACCTGGTTGTTTGACTTCAAAATTGCTTTAATTGCAGACTAAAACTGTCTCCAAGTCTGTTTTAATTTGTCTTTTAATCTTTTATGCTTCAGAAGTTATTTGTTCCTAACATTTTGTTTTAATTATTCATGAGATGCAGGGATCACGGGCACAGCCAGCCTTTATTGCCCATCTATTAATACTCTTGAGAAGTTGATGATGAGTTACCTTGTCAATACAACTTGATTGCACAGCATTTCAGTTCGCAGTCAAACACACTGTTGGGGTCTGGAGTCACATAAAGGCCCGACGAGGTAAGCATGGTAGATTCCACCCTATAGAACTTGGATGGAATTTTCACAGTCATGTTGTTTTCCAATCATCATTCCTGATGCTAGCTTTTTATGCCAGATTTATTGAATTCAATGTCTCTTCATGTGGTTTGACCACTTATTTCTCTGGATCATTCAGGATTACAAGACCAATACCCTCACAATCATGCTATTGCACCACATTTGTGGACAGCACTGACCATAACATATACCCCTGAAAAAGTGTATCAGTTATGTTAGTTGGCTGGATGGTTGATTTGTGATGCTAGAATGATGCTAACAAAATGGGTTCAATTCCTGCACTGACTGAGGTAACCACAAAGGACTGTCCTTCTCAACATCTCCCCTTGCCTGAGATGTGGTAGCCCTCTGACTAAACCACCATCAGTTGTGTATGTCTCTTTCTCTCTCTCTTATGAGAGAGCAGCCCTATGGTTTGGTAAGGCTATGGCAACTTTATTGCTGAAAAAAGACACATTGTCTTGATTTTTTTTAATCAAGGCAAATCTCCAATGCCAAAGTAAAGGGAAAGAAGCACTGAAATTTACAGGAGAGTGCTAATTGGTTGGTAATTGGACACCAATAGTAGAAGTATTACCATGGGGAATGCACTAGTTAATGATGACTGGTTGTTAACTGCCAAGCTTTGTTTAAATTTTAAACTAGACAGGTTGACTCTGGTTAGTCAAGCATTGCCCTGAGAAATGTATAGAGAATATTTGTCACCTACTTTGTTGAGTTGAAACAGGTGCTATGTTTGTCCTATCTGCAAAGAATAAGATTCTGCGCCGAATTATATATTGCATCCAGTACACATGGGCTAGTTGTGTGTAGTCCTTCCTTTGATTGCTGAATGGGTCTAAGAACATCATTCTGGTCCTGGAAAGTGCCCAGTCAAACTTAGATCACCTGGAAAGGTAAGCTATCTCAAACATTTGAGCAATGGGTGAAGCTAACTGTCCTATGCTGCAACTATGTAGCACTAACACAAGTTGTGTTGAAGGGCAATGGCTTGACCAATAAAGTTTTCTAAATTCACTTACCAGTGGAAAAGCCTGTGCTAAATGACTCTTCTCCTTTAGCCAAAAAGGGGTGAATCTCTCAAATCCTTTGATGGCTGCAGGATACACCTCTTTATGTCTTTGGTGGTGGGGTCTGATTGCAGATGGCAGAAGTGTCGGAGGATGATGCGTTGGATCCGGAGGTTGGTCGGGTGGTATGTGAGGACGAGGGGGATTCTTTTTTGGTTGTTATTGCGGGGACGGGGCGTGAGGGATGTGTTCCGGGAAATGCGGGAGACGCAGTCGAGGGCGTTCTCGACCACTGTGGGGGGGGGATGTTGCGGTTCCGGGAAATGCGGGAGACGCGGATCCAACGCATCATCCTCCGACACTTCCGCCATCTGCAATCAGACCCCATCACTAAAGATATTTTCCCCTCCCCACCCTTATCTGAGTTCCGGAGGGACCACTCCCTCCGCGACTCCCTTGTCCGCTCCACATTCCCCTCCAGCCCCACCACACCCGGCACTTTTCCCTGCAACCGCAGGAAGTGCTACACCTGCCCCCACACCTCCTCCCTCACCCCAATCCCAGGCCCCAAGAAGACTTTCCACATCAGGCAGATGTTCACCTGCACATCTGCCAATGTGGTATACTGCATCCGCTGTACCCGTTGTGGCTTCCTCTACATCGGGGAAACCAAGTGGAGGCTTGGGGACCGCTTTGCAGAACACCTGCGCTCGGTTCGCAACAAACAACTGCACCTCCCAGTCGCGAACCATTTCAACTCCCCCTCCCATTCCTCAGATGACATGTCCATCCTGGGCCTCCTGCAATGCCACAGTGATGCCACCCAAAGGCTGCAGGAACAGCAAATCATATTCAGCCTGGGAACCCTGCAGCCCAATGGCATCAATGTGGATTTCACAAGCTTCAAAATCTCCCCTCCCCCAACCGCATCCCAAAACCAGCCCAGCTCATCTCCGCCTCCCTAACCTGTTTTTCCTCTCACCTGTCCCCGCCTCCCACCTCAAGCCCCACCCCCATCTCCTACATACTAACATCAGCCCGCCCCCTTGACCTGTCCGTCCTCCCTGGACTGACCTATCTCCTCCCTACCTCCCCACCTACACTCACCTTTACTGGCTCCATCCCCGCCTCTTTGACTTGTCTGCCTCCTCTCCACCTATCCTCTCCTCTATCCATCCTCTATCCGCCTCCCCCTCTCTCCCTATTTATTTCAGAACCCTCTTCCCCTCCCCCATTTCTGATGAAGGGTCTAGGCCCGAAAAGTCAAGTTTTCCTGCTCCTATGATGCTGCTTGACCTGCTATGTTCATCCAGCCCCATGCTTGTTATCTCGGATTCTCCAGCATCTGCAGTACCTTTTATCTCTCTTGGGACTACTTAATTTACATCTGCATCCATTTTAGGGCCTCCTTTAAGAAAGACACATTTTGGAATTGTAAGTTTAAAATGTTCACAATACTTTGGGGTTCTGACTAGTCGTCATGGCACAATGCCATGGCTGGTTATTCTGGATAACAATTTGAAGATGGAATAGAAACAAATTGACAGTTTACAACATAACTGTTTAGAACCAGATACCTTCAACACCTCTCTCAGACATCAGGAGACTTGACAAGTAACATTGTGAATTCAGAGACTGCTGCTGTTACACCTGACACCATGCTACATTGATATAATAAGGGCTTTGCTAATACAGTGAACTGCCCTTGCCCTGTTGTCAGCAAACCTCAGAACAGGATACACAACTCCCTTGAGTTTTACCTTAAGTTAAAGGCACAGTTCCAAAACAAAACAAACTCCTGAAGCCCATAATTGTAACACGTGATTTCTCCCCCACAAAGCACAGCCATCTTTTATTTTGTTACATATGACAATAGCTGCTGGAAGATATTTCCTTTGAGTCCTGTTGACTCTGATTTACTCAATCTCCTTGTATTATTCTCTGTGGAATTCTGCTTTAATTTTGAGAGTGATTGTTCTCCCCTCTTCTTTTTAGAGTTTAAACTTGCATCCATGTTTGCATTCAGATTGTGATGTGAAATAAAGGCATGTCAACATAAGGAAGATTTAGCAATGGCCCAGACTTTACAAAAGTATTGGTGTTGCTGTCATAACCTGGAAACTGAAAGCAATCTCTGGAGTTGACAGATATGCAGTTAAAGGCAGAAATCCAGAAGTTGCTGTAAGTGATTTTATGTCTTCCCTTCAGGTCCACTATTGAAGTCCTTCCAGACTACAATCACATAGATGTCACTGATCTGACTAAACCATGCACATGTATGCTATTAATTTTACTGAATGAGGTGTAAGTGGAGATTTTAATGTTGCACTAATTCATAATTACTGTTGAACATTTTATGTGCTGTGCAAAGTGCATTTACATATGTGGAATATCAAATTTCTCCATTATGATAAAGATACGCTTTTTAAAAATAATTCATTTTAAGGTTTGTTTATATTTCAGCTTCTGCCCAGTTGCGTCAGTCCCAGTTGTTGATTTCATTCTGTACAACTGACATAAAAAGTGAAAACTCAATGGAATTTACTCCTTGGCTTGCTATCTGAGAATATTTCAATGCATTTTGTCTGATTTCCTTATTTGATTCAATCACAGTTGTTGAATACCTGATATCTATTTGACTCAGTACCAAGCTCAAGCCGATGTTGCGAAACAGAAATCATACTGCAGTCAACACTAAATCTTTGGTCTGTTGCTTTTCTCAAGAGTAGTGGTGAATGCCTTTGCTTCATTGCTGATTAGAAAAATCTGGACCATGTAACGAATGTTGAACATTACAACAAGGTTATTCTTTGTTTTCCTCTAAGTTATGGGATGTCCTACTTAGGACTAGATGGCCATAGTGATTGTCTACAAATTGACAGATTCATAGAGTCATATTCATGCAGTCAAACAGCATAGAAAGAGGCCATTCAGCCTCTGTGTCTACGCTGACCAAAAACTACCCTAATCCCATTTACCTGCACTTGGTCCATAGCCCACCCTGCCATGACATTAAACGCTCATTCAAATGCTTCTTAAATGTTTTGCAAGTACCTGCCCCTACCACCCTTTCAGACAACACATTCCGTATTTCTACCATCCTCTGGGTGAAAACATTTTTCTCAGATCTCCTCCAAACCATGTACTCCTCATATTATACTTATGCTCACTGGTCTTCGACATGGGGATTAATTCCCATTTACTAATTGTCCTGACAGTAACTCAACACTTTTCTGCCTGTGTAGTCCTTACTTATGGTGTGACCAGATTGCTAAAATACTGGTCACAATGTCCTCACTTACCCAATCTGATTTCTCTCTCTCAATTTCTATTTTGTTAAAAATAAAACCATAAAAAATAAGGAGTTTATGCTATGTCCCCTTCGAAGGGCTACAGACTCAGATTCTGAAGCTGGTTCCTAAGCAGCCAATCTGGTTTCCCTAGGTCACTTTTTGAACCATGACATCACCTCAGAATCTCCGCCTATAGATTCAGGGAATGTACCACCCATACCCTCCTGTCCACGTCCCGCTCCAACTGAGCTTGATCTGCTCTGCTCCTGCTCTGACTGAGCTCAATCCACTGCTCTCCCATGCCAACTGAGCTCAATCCACTCCTCTCCGACTCTGACTGAGCACATTCCACTCCTCTTCTGCTCCAACTGAGCACATTCCACTCCTCTCCCACTCCGAATGAGCGCAATCCACTCCTCTCCTACTCTGACTGAGCTCAATCCACTCCTCTCCCACTCCAACTGAGCTCAATCCACTCCTCTCAGACTCTGACTGAGTACATTCCACCCCTGTCCTGCTCCAACTGAGCACATTCCACTCCTCTCCCACTCCGAATGAGCATAATCCATTCCTCTCCTGCTCCAACTGAGCTCAATCCACTCCTCTGATTGAGCACAATCCACTCCTCTCCCACTCCGAATGAGTTCAATCCACTCCTCCCCTACTCCGACTGAGCACAACCCACTCTTGTCCCGCTCCAACTGAGCTCAATCCACTCCTCTCCTGCTCCGACTGAACTCAATCTACTCCTCTCCCACTCTGACTGAGCTCAACCCACTCCTCTCCCACTCTGACTGAAATTCAATCCATATCTCTCTCACTGCAGCTCATGTGATATGATTGCCATGGGAAAATACATGTTACTGAAACATCTTGGAATTTCCCAGTGACAACCTTCACAAATTCACACAGTAGGAGGAAAGCTGCTCTGGGAGACAGAATACAAAGACATGGGAGGTAGGGAATGTGGAAAGAGAAAAGTGGCTAGGGTTGTGGTCTACAGAGAAAGCCTGTATTTGTTTCAGCAACTGTGCAGGAAGCTGATGTGGGCTGCTTCTCTGTGTGTAAAGGAAAGGACAGGACAGAACAGACTTTTAGAGATACAAGGATCAAGGAGTTTCCAAGGCAGATCTTGCTGCTGTAAATCTGCTCTGGAATACTAAGGCTGAGTGGAATGCTTTTTGGAGGACACTGACGATTTGACCCAGAATGGCAAAAATAAATTAAACTGCTGGAAAATTGAGAATACCTGGGGCCTTAATCATGAATGGCTATACGGACACCAGAACTATGGTGTTAAAAAAAAAACTTGGAAGATATACCTCAACTGCATTAAATAGTTAATATGGAAATACCTTTCTTTAGGTTGATGTATTAATTGCCATTTCAATAATGTTTCACCTATGTTGATTTTAGTTTGTTTATTGCAATGAAACTCCTAAAACAGGAAGTTTGTCCTTTGCAAATTTCTGTCAGTTGCTGGGAAATGCGTCTCTTTTAAAAAGTTATTGATCTCCACAAAGATTGAAATACCAGCACAACTAACAGAAGACTAATGGATGACTACCATAGAAATACTGACAATGGTCCACCATATTCTGTAACCTGGGTCAATAGTTAATCAGCTGCATTAATCAATATGATTTCCCACAGTTGCAGTAAAATGCCATAATCTAATAGATGGTTAACTTTGCGTATATAAAGTCTGTGAAGAAAACAAAACAAGCCATCAACTTATTTATGTATTCCTAACCTTTGATTTAAAAAAAATATTTTTGAAACTTTTTTCTTTAACATCATGTGCTTAAATGCTATTGTGGAATAGAGAGTGGGTGGATTTTTAACTCAACACTGCATTGTGATGACAAATATTTGATTGAAAGCAATCCCAGAATTTAATTTATTTGCAATGTCAATTGACTCATAACTACTTGATAAGGCTGTTATTTATATAGTTGTTTAGAGTCTCTATTGCCAGCTACAAATGGAAAACTGAGAAACTTCAGATTTTACAATATGCTACAATATCACTTTTCTCCATAAAAATTTACAGCTATACAATACTGTCTGTTAAAAATTTTTGTTTGCTGTTCAAATACATTATTTGAATGCCTAAACGTGGTTCCTCATATTCAGCTTTTCTGTGACTCTCTCATTTAAAGAAATGCCTTTTATAACTGCTTCATTGAGTGTCTTTACTTTAGGACTGGGAGCAACTGGACTTTGCTTTCAGTCTCAAAGAACTGATTGATCTGATTGATTATTTGAATTAACTATTAATCTGAGCAATACAATTTCAAAACAATGTTGTCACTTTATGTATCTGAGAGATGTGCCCAGTTCTGTTTTCACTGTAGCTTGATTCAAATTACTTTCCAATCACTTTCGGAGGAAATTAACAGCAGCTACCTCACTTCCACCTTCTCCCCATTGACTCCCACTCCTTCTGCGCTGGTATATTTTCAATTGAGGGTGCACGCAAAATAAAACAGGTGGCTAGAGATAGTAGGAACTGCAGATGCTGGAGAATATCAGATAACAAGGTGTAGGGCTGGATGAACACAGCAGGCCAAGCAGCATCAGAGGAGCAGGAAAGCTGACATTTCGGGCCTAGACCCTTCTTCAGAAGAGGTTTTCTGAAGAAGGCCTAGGCCCAAAACGTCAGCTTTCCTGCTCCTCTGATGCTGCTTGCCCTGCTGTGTTTATTCAGCTCTACCCCTTGTTAAAACAGGTGGCTAGTTCATTCCTTCCCTCCCAAGTGTCTTAATAATAGAGTGGACTGATAATGAGACACTCAGCCTCTCCACCTTTTGTCGTGAAGGCCCTGAACTGGCCATTTAAAGCCTCGTTATACCTCCACCACTATGATACAGTGGGTGGGGAGGAAGGTAGAGTTTCGGAGACCTCTCTTCCAGAACCTTGAGTTAAAGGGGACGGTATCTCCTCTGGTGGTGTCCTGTGTCCATCAAGGCATACCCACAAGATGGTATCTCCACTCTGAGCCTCTTCCTGCTAGCACGTCCTTTAGATCATATCCCTGATTTCTCAAGGTCTTTGACCAAAAACAACCATCTCATTTCAAAAGGCCTACAGTTTTCTTCAATGGATTCAGTTCTAGTTCCATCAGAGGTCACTATTTGCTTCTGTTACTGTGGCGATAACACAATTTCAGGCCAATTTGATTGCTCTGTAGCATCCAAGGGTGGGTGATTCCTTCCACTGAGACCAAGTCCCACGCGTTATTTAGAAGAGGAGGTTCGCATGAATAGTCAACCAGAACTCTAGAGTTGCTTGTGAGCAGGTAATGATCATTCTGACCAGGTTGATTACATAATATCCAGAGCATTCTTCTGGTGCAGTAGTAGTGTCCCTACCTCTGAACTAGAAGGCCCAGGTTCAAGTCCCACCTCCTCTGGAGGCATTGATAATACATCTGAACAGCCTAATTAAAAATAGTAGACCATGATTAAAAAGTTCGCTTGAAAAGATTATAGAAAATATTTAGAGAGTTCTTCTGGTGCAATGGTAGTGTCCCTATCTCTGAGTGAGGAGGCCTGGTTTTGAGTTGCATCTATTCCAGTGGGGTGTAATAACATCTCTGAGCAAGTTGTTTTTAAAAAAATGCAAGGAAATATTTCAAAGCCACAGGCTGTGTATTGCAGTGACAGAGTCACTATCTCTGAGTCAGGATGCCAAATTTCAAGTATCACCTTTTCCAGAACATCTCTGAACAGGTTATTGGGAAAATGCCTTTAAAGAATAGCCGGGCAGAAAGAGGGGCAAAATGTATTTGAACGAAGAAATAAATGCTGTGAGAAGAAATAAATTAGAAATTATCTAGAAATATAAACATAATCCTTGAGTGTCTTCTGGTGCAGTGGTAGTGTACTTCCCTCTGGACCAGAATGTATGGGTTCAAGTCCTACCTGCTTCACATTTGTGTCATACCATGTCTGAACAGGATGATATAAAGTACCTAGAAAACATAAACTCTATTCTTGTGATGAGGTGGTAGTGGTCCTATCTCTAGACCAGTGAGTCTCAGTTCAATTCTTACCTCCCCCATAAATCTGTCCACGTTGATTAAAATAACTAGAAAATATGAAAGAGCCGGGTTTTTACAGTGTCCACTGCTAACCTTTATACAATTTGGGCCAGCTTCAAAGAGCAGATGGTCTAAGAACTGTCTACATGTATTCCCTTTAATGGAAAAGATAGGACAAAAAAGTTCAGAGCTTCCTGGATGACAAAGACTTAAGAAATTAACACTTGAAACAAAAACTATGCTTATGACAGGTGTAAGGTAGAGAATGCAATTGAGAATCACCAGGAATACTGAAGATGTAGAAATGAGTCAAAAAGCAAATAAGAAAAACAAAGAGGAGCCATTAGAAAAGACTAGCAGCTAATAAAGGGAAGCCCCAAAGTCTTCTGTAGGGTTACTAAGAGTAAGAGAATGGTTAAAGGAGGAGTAGGACCGACCAAATACTTAAAAGGGGATTTACTCATTGAGGTAGGGGCATAGCTGAGGTGTTAAGTAAATACTTTATATATGACTTTGCAAAAGGGGAGGATTCTGCCCAGGCCAAGGTGACAGAGGAGGAAACTTTGTCACTAGAAAGGTTCAAAATTAATAATGAAGAAATGTTAGATTGTAGGCATTTAAAGTTGACCAGTAACTGAAGCTGGATGAGATGCATCCAAGGATTTTGAAAGAAGTGAGGGTAGAAATTGTGAGGACTCTGGCCATAAGTTTTCAGTCTTCCCTGAACTTAGTGGAGTTGCCAGACGAATTGCAAACATTACGGCATTATTCAAGAAAGGTTGTAATGATAAACCCAGTGTGTGTAGACCAATCAGTTTAACTTCAGTGGTATGGAAAGTTCGAGAATCAATTATTTGGAATAGAATCAGTAGTAACATGGAAAAAAAGTGAATTGATTAGGAAGAGCCAGCACAGATGTCTAAGGGAAAATAGTGTTTAACTATCCTTCTAGAATTTCTTTGAAGAGGCAACAGAGTCAATCAGGGTAATGTTGTTGATGTGTTAAACATGGATTTCCAAAAGGTGCTTGATACAGTGCCACACAATAGACTTGAGGGAAGTTATATGTCATGGCATTAAAAAGAACATTAATAATATGGATAGGAAAAAATATCTGGCTGAGTGTTAGGAAACAGTGAGTAATGGTCAATAGATACTGGAGTCAGTACTGAGATTCTTGCTTTTCCTGATTTGTAGCAATGATCTGGATCTTGGTTTGCAGGGGGCAATTTCAAAGTTTGCAGATGACACGAAACCTCGAATCTGTGAGGAGGACAGTGTGGAACTCTAAGAGGATAGTGACAAGTTGGTGCAGTGAGTGGATAGGTGGCAGATGAGGTTCAATGCAGAGGTGTGAGATGATGCAGTTTGGTCAGAAGAACATTGAAAGACAATACAAAATAGGAGATAAAATTCTAAATGTGATGCAGGAGCAGGGGGACCCTCTGCTGGTGTCTATGTAGAGGGCAGGAGGGTATGCCAGGAGCAGCACCAGGCATACCTGAAGATGAGGTGTCAACCTTTGGTGAAGCCACCAAAGAGGACTACTTGCACACCAAACAGCATAAGTAGCAAGTGATAGACAGAGCTAAGTGACCCCATAACCAACGGATCAGATCTAAGCTCTGTGAGCTGCCACATCCAGTCATGAATGGTGGTGGACACTTAAACAACTCACTGGAGGAGGAGGTTCTACAAATATTCCCATTCTGAATGATGAAAGAGCCCAGAACATCAGTACAGAAGATGGGGCTGAAGGTTTCGCGGCAATCTTCAGCCAGAAGTGCCAAGTGGATGATCCATCTCGGTCTCCTCCAGTGGTCCCCAACTTTACAGATACCAGACTTCAACCGATTTGATTAACTCCACGTTTATCAAGAAACAGTTGAAGACACTGATCTGCAAAGGTTATGGGCCCTAACAACACTCTGGCATTAGTACTGAAGACTTGTGCTCCAGAAGTTACTGCTCCCCTAGCCAAGCCTTTCCAGTCCAGTCACAACACTGATATCTACCAATAATGTGGAAAATTGCCCAAGTTTATACTGTACACAAAAAGCAGGACAAATCCAACCGGGCCAATTACTGCCCCATCAATCTACCCTTGATCACCAGTAAAGCAGTGGAATGTGTCATCAACAGTGCTATCAAACAGCACCTGCTCAGCAACCTAACCACTGTCCCTTGGCATTTAATGGTGTCACTATCACTGAATCCACCACTATCAGCATCCTGGGGGTTATCATTGTCAAGAAACTCAACTGGACTCCTCACCTAAATACAGTGGCTACAAGAGCAGGTCAGAGGCTAGGAATACTGTGGTGAGTAACTCACCTCCTGACTCTCCAAAGACTGTCCACCATCTACAAGGCACAAGTCAGGAGTGTGATGGAATACTCCCACTTGCCTGGATGAGTGTAGCCCCAACAACAGTCAAGAAGCTTGACAGCATCCAGGACAAAGCAGTCCACTTGATTGACATTACATCCACAAGCATCCACTTCTTCCACTACTGACGCTCAGTAGCAGCAGTGTATATTTTCTACAAGATGCACTGCAGATCACCAAAGATCCTCTGACAGCACTTTCCAAACCCACGACCACTTCCATCTAGAAGGACAAGGGCAGCAGACATATGGGAACACCACCATCTTCAAGTTCCCCTCCAAGCCATTCACCATCCTGACTTGGAAATATATCACTGTTCCTTCACTGTCTCTGGGTCAAAATCCTGGATTTCCCCCCTGATAGCATTGTGTGCCGACCCACAGTAAGTGGACTGCAGCAGTTCAAGAAGGCAGCTCATCACCAACTTCTCAAGGGCAACTAGAAACAGGCAATAAATGCTGGCCAGCCAGAGATGCCCACAAATGAATTTTTAAAAAATACGTTCACAGATCCCTGAAGATGGCAGTACAGGTGGAGACAGTAATTAATAAAGCATACAGTATTCTCAGCTTTATTAATAAAAAGCAAAAACTACTCATCATCCAGAGGATTGTGATTCTTTTCCTTATAGAAACCAGCAGCAGGTGACATAAAAAACTAATAAGGAGGGTGAAAATTGTTCATGAAAGTTGTTGGCAAGGAATATAAAAGCAAACAGCAAGAAAATGTAGCTGAAGCTGTTGGAAACTTGAAGGATGCAACTGGGGTATTGGAGCAATACGTTAGCATGGATTGACAACTGGTTAGCACACAGATGACAGGGTCAGGATTAATGGATTTTTTTTCAGGTTGGAAAGATGTAAGTAATGAAATGCCACAAAGATCAGTCATCAGGCCTCAATTACTATCTATTTATGTTCATGACTTGGAGTTGGGGACAGAGTGTAACGTATCCAAATTGCTGCTCATACAAAAATAGGGCATGTTGTGATGAGGACATAAGAAATCTGCAACAGGATATAGATAAGTTTTGGGAGTGGACAAAAACTTGGCAGATGGAATTTAATGCAGTGAAGGTGTGAGGTCATACATTTTGCTAGGAAGGATCAAAAGACAGACAGTTATTTAAATGAAGAGAGATTCAAAAAAAAAGTGCAGCACAGAGGGTTCTGGGTGTTCCTGTGCAAAAGACACAGAAAGTTACCATGCAAGTGCAGCAAGTAATTAAGGAGGCAAATTAAATCTTAGCCATTATTGCTAGGGATTTGGAGTTTAAAAACAAGGAAGTCTTGTTTCAACTGTATAGGTGGTTCGTGAGGCCACATCTGAAGAGCTGTATGCAGTTTCAGTTCCACATGTAAGAAAGGATAAGTGGATTGGAGGCAGTTCAAAAGAGATTCACTCAGCTCATTCCTGGTATGAACAGGTTGACTAATCAAGAACAGCTCAACAGATTAGACATTTATTCATTAACATTTAGAAGAACAAAGGTGATCTTACTGAAATATATAACATTCCGAGAGGGCTTTACAGGGTAGATGGTGTGAGATGTTTGCACTAGTGGGCAAATTTCCAACTTTTTGGGGACATAGTTACAGGATAAAGGAACACAATATTTAAAACTGATGTGAATGACCTTCTTCTCATGGAGGTTAGTGAATGTCTGGAATTATTTAACTCAAGAATTGCAGAGGCTAGTGCACTGAAAGTTTTTTTTTTAAAAAGGTGGCAGATAGAGCTTTCAAATATCACGGAAAGTATTGGTTATGCTCAGCTCGTCTGAAAGAAGAGTTGAGGCCTTGGGAAGATTGGTAACAATCTTGTTGAATGGCGGGATAGGTTTGCGGAGTCAAATAGCCTACTCCCACTCTTATTGCTTATTTTCTACTGATGCGGGATATAGCTGTTCTGAAGGTCAGAATTCAGGAAAGCCAGTACTTCCACCCTTTTTCTATTACTATTTTAGAGAAGTCTTGTTTCACTTTCTTAAAACATCAACAACCCTTCTATTGGTTCTATAGTACTTTGGAATTTTCTGGGGATTTGAAATGTCTCATTACATGAATGCAAGATTTTTATTTTACTCAAATGTTCAAATTTGCATGTAATAAAATCATGATACCTGTAAGTGACAAACTTTTCAATTCAAAGTATTCCTCTAATTTGTAGACCAACTTAATGTACTCAAAATGTTATTAATGATAGTTTTTTTTAATCTAAGTTCCATTAAGTTGAATCTCCCTGTCTACTAGGTCATGGGCTAACATTGGTGATGTGGAGTGTTTTATTTTCCTGGAGCAGCCTCAAGTAAACATTGCGAATCATAACTGTACACCAACCTTAAAGCTGGATCGAGCAACTAGACATCAGGAAAACACATTCCCAACTCAAAAGCATGATTAGGCAGGATCTTATGGCTCCACGCTGGCCCTTGTCCTGCAGGATGCAAGAATCTATTGCTTGTCAGAAATTAGCCAGAGTAAAGTTAAAGCTGCCACAGTCCTACCAGACCAGGAATAATGCCACCTTACAGAGAAACAGGGTTTAACCTGAGTCATCATGCCTCAGGTAAAGGGACAGGTTGAGAAGAAGAGTCTCATGATAACCACAGCCAATGCAGGAATTGAATCCACGCTGTTGGCATCACTCTTCATTGCAAGCCAGCTGCCCAGCTACCCAATCCCCAGTATTAATCAGAGCAGAGAGCAGGAGTGAGTTTTCATGTATGAACCTCAACAATAAGGGAAACGGTAATCTACTGAATTTATTAGTTTCATTATTTGGCAGCATTGTACCAATACGATATCTAAACGCAAACTTAGTCAAGAAGCATGTGTGGATATTTCTCACCAGAATTACAATAATCTGCCATATTAGGAAAGGAAAAAAAAAGTACCGTGCAATGTCCAAACCCAAAAGAGATGTTAGGCCTCAGCAATTTCAACAAAGAGACCTCAGGCTTTGAGAGTCCTGTTCCAAAGTTGCATTCAATATAATCAAACCTGGGACAGCCTATTATTGCAACCAGCACAATAAACTTTGAATTATACCTGCAAGTGTAGTGTTGTAGTGCTGAGAATAGCAGGATTGCTTGCTACATTTAAACAAGGAAGTCAGAAACTTGACCTGCTGTGTTCATCCAGCCCCATGCTTGTTATCTCGGATTCTCCAGCATCTGCAGTACCTTTTATCTCCCTCATTGATTTTCTACTCTTCTGTAAGACACACTAGCTCCTGATCTCTCTTCGCATCCTCTGACATCTAATGCCACTTATTCTATCTGGCCTCCAATCTGTTCTGCTTCCCGAGGTCCAATGTATTTTCCCAGAACCACCTCCATCTGGTTTGCGATTTCTATCATGCTGATCGCCAACCCAATCCTCAAGTCCTTAGACTCAAAGTGATCGCAGCTTAGTTCATTCTTTGTTCGTTGCCAAGTTGATGGAAATGACACTGAGGCCCAATAATCAGGCACATCTAACCTTGTTGTTCAATCATAGTAATTGACACTCTGTCCCTGTGCACTGAAAAATGTGTCTGTTCAGATTCCTAAGCAATTACTTTCCAATAAAATGGAGAAATACTTCAACTAGAAAGTACATTCTTTGAATTATGGTGCATTATAAACATTTTTCAATTTGTGTTCCATTGCTTAGACTACAGTGTTGAAGCTGACCAATATAAAAATCTTAGTTTATGAAATATTATTTTCTACAGGGCTTGAAATGGATAGTTTTAATCAAAATAATTTACAATGAGTCAAAAGGTGAATGTGTCAGAAGTATATAAAATGGTTTGGCTACAGGTATCCTGTTACAGGTACAAGCAAGAGATAATAACACTTGCAATAATTGAGTGACCCAACCAGCTTTGAGCTATTATCTAATGAAGGAACACTGCAATTCTCATTTAAAATTACAATTGATCAACTTTATTTCAAAACATACTTTGACATACATAGAATCAGAGAAATTCTGAAATGCTTCACTTGACTGGGGTGAAACTGCTGTGGCACCAAAATAAACTGATATTTCATTACTGAAGAATTCAAGATAAGGTAAAAACACTCAAGTCATAACTTTATAGATTGTGCAGCAGAATTTTTACATTGGCTCCTGTCCTGACTTCAGAGTTATATTACCACTTCTCCTGTCTCTGTCCTAACTTAATTCAATCATTACAAATAATGCACATAAATCTTTGGGTGCCCTTGGTACAGAAGTCCATTAATTTGCCATTTATAATGTCTTGTCAAAGAAAAAGCTACAAGTTGAACTTTGCTGTTTTCACTTATTTTAAAGGTTTTTCGGACAACTCACTGAAATTTAATACATTATGCAACTCTCTTTTTTCTAAGTGACTCAACAGCAGTTTAAGCTACAAAAAGCAATGTTCAGTTGGTTACCTTTGAACTCTGTTTTCTTCTTTTCACTTATGTATTTTGCCTAATGGCAGTGGAAATTAATAGTGATTAATATTCTCTGAAAGTATAAATAATAATCGTCAAATAGGGTGACCAAGCCTCCTTTGACAGTACCTTTCAACTGCATAATGTCTACCACCTTTGTCATGAGCCGCAAGTTCTTGATACAGGACAAATATTTGGTTTATGTTTGTATGTGAGAAGAAGACATTTAATAACTGCCCTCCTGAACAGAGCAGCAGAGGCCAGGTTTATGAACCTATAACAAACTGAACACATTGCCATTCAGCTGGGGCTGAACTGGACCTATCAAATATGAAAGTTATGTAGCACGAAGACAATAACTGTTAGTTGCATAATTGTTCCCTCCTTGTAAACTCCAGTGCACAGAATAAATTGCTCAATTAATTCATCTCAAGTCTTTAGAACCTTTCAGGTGAACCTTCTATGGCTCTTAGATCTAAGCAACAAAAGGTCATACAACACATAGGCATTAAATATAGTAGAGGTAATTAATGCCACAGAAAAGATTTCTCAGAAGGCTAAGGAAATCCAGCATGTCCATAATGACTTTGACCAATTGTTGTAGATGCATAACAGCTTGTTATGGCAACTGCTGTGCCCAAGACCACAAGAAATTACAGACAATTGAACTTGACTGAGTCAATCACACAAACCAGCCTTCCATCCATTGACTCCATCTACACTTCCGGCTGCCTTGGGAAATCAGCCAACATAATCAAAGACACTTCCCACACAGGTTACACTCTCTTCCACCTTCTTCCATCAGACAGAAGATGTAAAAGTTTGAAAACACGTACCAACAGATTCAAGAACAGTTTCTTCCCTGCTGTTATCAGACTTTTGAATGGATCTCTTATATTTTAACATTGATCTTTCTCTGCACCTTCTCTGTAGCTGTAACAATATATTCTGCATTCTTTTCTAATATTCTGATGCATTTATATAAGGTATGATTGCCTGGATAGCATGCAAAACAATATTTCCACTGTATCTTAATACATGTGACAATAATAAATCAAATCAAATCATTACATTGAGCTCAATATGTGAACTTGAAGTGAACCCTTAAGGTAGGATAGGTTTTAAATATTTGCTTATTGTCAAGGAGTCTTTGATTATCATAGTTTGACCATTGAATTGAATGTTTCATTGTACAATTATATCTCCAGCTTGATTTTGACATGGCAAGATGATCTTGTCAATTAAACATCATCCCACTTTGAAAAGAAGAAGACGAATCATTGCAAAATAGAATATAGTGTTCGACCAAAGTAGCTTGGTCAGCTGCTAGAGGGAATAATCTGCTGGAACTTGACAAATCAATGGGCAATCAATCTATGATTTCTCATAATGTATTTGTGTCTAAAAGGTGTGTTCCAAAAAATGAATTGTAATGTTAATTAATATTTCAAGCAAACCTGGAGGAGACAATAAAATTGAATTTGAACTTTGAGTATCATCTCTGTATGTCTCACAATTCTGTTTGTGCCATAGACTGACCTATCATGGCTAAAAGGTCACTTCTTGCAACCCAGGTAGTGAATGTCAATCCTAAAGTCACAGGGTTCTGAACAAACTGAACTCTTCTCCCTATTACTGATGTATTTTCACTGGAATGTGGGCCACCCTCGATTGGCTCCAACACAAAATCATTTAAGCATTGCTTCACAGGTTTTTTGACTCTTTTAATTGTCCTACTCCCTGAATGCAATTTTTTTTTGTAAAAACAGAAAATGCCAGGAATACTCCAGGTGGCACAGTGACTCAGTGGTTAGCACTGCTGCCTCACAGCTTCAGGAACCCAGGTTCCATTCCATACTTGGGTGACTGTCTGAGTGGAGTTTGCATATTCTCCCTGTGTCTGCATGGAATATCCTCCGGGTGCTCCAGTTTCCTCCCACAGTCCAAAGATGTGCAGGTTAGGTGGATTGGCTGTGGCAAAATGTAAGGTCATGGAGATAGGGTGGGGGCTGAATCTGGGATGCACTGGAATGCACTTCAGAGGATCAATGCAAACTCAACGGACCAAATGGTCTTTTTCTGTCCCTGAAGGCATTCTATGATTCTACCCAGTGGGTTCAGGCAGGTACCTATTAAGAAAGTCACAGAGTTAACATTTCTGGTCCATAACCTCTCCTCCAAACTGGGAAAAGTCAGAAACTAGAAAAGCTAGATCAATTTTGAGCAAGAGATAGACTGAACAAAAACAAGAGGATAGGTGAAATTCAGGAGACGTGAAGAAGACAGAAGAGATAGATGCTCTTCCTGGGCCAAAGGGAATTGAATATAAATAGAAACTGCTGGTTTAAATAAATCAGACTTTTCAGGACGTGCAGCATTCTGCTTTGCAAAGGAACTAGAGATGGGGAAAGAAAAGAAACAAACCAAACAATGTTTCCAAGTACTGGTGTGCCACTAATTAAAAGGAAAAAAGGAAAGGAAACAAAATTGGGGGCACAGACTGTGATACAAAATTGTTGAAGTCAATGTTGAGTCTAGTGAAGCTCAGCATAATCTTGAATAATAGCACCCTGTCTTTTGACTAAACACTTTACAGACTTTTGGATTTGGGTACAACAGTCTCAGACCATAATCTCTGCTCCACTTGGTCTCCTTTTCTTATATTTCATATTTTTCTTTTGGACAGCGGCACTGTTTCATCCCCTCCTTTCTTTCTTTCTTCCAGGCTTTCTCTTTTGCCCCATCATCACTCTCTTTGGCTCTGAAGTTTAATTCTTCTTTCACTCTATCACAGTCCTTCCTTTGTCCTCTTCCCACTCTCTCCTTGCTCAAAACCTATTAGATCCCTAAAAAGTTTCCTAGTTCTGGTGAACAGTCATTCACCTGAAATTTCAACTTTGTTTTTCTTCACAGATACTGCCATAACCAACATTTCCTGTTTTAATTTCAGATCTCCAGCTTCCACTTTTTAAGGGCTCTTGTTAGAGGAGATGGAGAGAAGCTGTTTTCATCAACAAGAAGTTCAAAAACCAGAACGCACTAATTTTTACATTATTGGAAAAAGGCGAGTTATTTTTATACATAGTAAGTTATGTTGATTGGCAATGTAGTATTTGGATCGGTAGTAGAAGTAGATACAAATAACTGAGGCCACTGAAAACCACAGATAAAAGGTACTGCAGATGCTGGAGAATCCGAGATAACAAGCATGGGGCTGGATGAACACAGCAGGTCAAGCAGCATCATAGGAGCAGGAAAACTTGACGTTTCGGGCCTAAACCCTTCATCAGAAAATCAGGCCCGAAACGTCAAGTTTTCCTGCTCCTATGATGCTGCTTGACCT
>JAHRHZ010000009.1:23731667-23845632 GCA_024137785.1 Ginglymostoma cirratum | reverse complement strand
AGGCCCGAAACGTCAAGTTTTCCTGCTCCTATGATGCTGCTTGACCTGCTGTGTTCATCCAGCCCCATGCTTGTTACCACTGAAAACCACTGATCCTTTTGGTACCTATTAATTTGAGCCTGCTAATAAGCCCATAATTGCCCATTTTTACGTATTCTTTTCTCCACTAACAAATCCTTAATCCATGCCGATATTTTGTCCTCAATGCCATAGGCTCTAATTTTGTCCAATAACTTCTTGCATAACAGATTTTGAATGCTACTTAAAAATCCAAATACACTATACCCACTAGTTTCCCCTTATGTCTACACTGCTAGATATAACCATAAATCTGTACTGATCCATCTTAATCAAGTTATGATTCTTGAAGGGTTCTTTCACCGTGTTCTTCCTAATAGTTTCTAATGTTTGTCGATGACCTGAACTTTCAACCTGTCCAACTGGGGACACGTCTATTCTGCACACATATTTCAACATCATTGATATATAAGTACTTTTGATCTTTACATACCTTGAGTGACTGTGATAAAATGGGTTCTTTATTGGAAGTAAGTAGCTGCCTGTATCCTGTACCTGTCCCTTTGCTCAATTAGCCCATGAAATCTTGAAAATCACATGCTATAGCAATAATTCCATGAAGATCTGCACACAGTAACACTGAGGCAACCACAAAGGCTTCACACCGGGTACCCATCAATGCTTTGTGTTACCTAAAACTCGCTCACACTCCTGAAATATTCCTGATGGTATTTCATATACCTTGCTCTCAAGGTGTCTCAATGGCAGCTATAAGCAGTTGTTTTGGAGATGGTGGAATCAGAGAACAGAGATGCCCTTTTTCCTCCTTTGGCTGGGAAAACACCTGAGATCTTCAATTCATCTGTCTACTTCCAGACATGACTGATATAGCCCAATGAGTAGAAAATTGTGAGCTTCTGTGCCACAGAACATTGAAACAATTCAAATGCCCATGATTTCACAAGTTAGTTGGTGTTGTAAAACCACACATTGCACAATTGAAAAGGGCTAATTTCTCAAATACTAGAGAAGTCTTTTATGTTGTTGACAGGCAAATTAATTATTGTAAAGAGCTTTAACATTGACTCTGATTTAACTTACATCACAGGAATTGTCAGTTTTGCTGGCTTCTCGTACTTAACTAACTACACCTAGAACCCCTCCCTCATAGGCTGAAATACACTTTAGGAAGTTTGGTCTAATTATCTTTCCTCAGTTTGTTGAATCCAGTGTTAGATTAGTAGATGTGTTCAGCCATAGCTTACAGAAGGCAGTATTGACCAGCAATCCAAATTAACTTAATGTAAATATAGATTTGCCTGCATTAGGTGGTAGATGGGCCATTCAGCTTTCATCCAGGTATCATCAGACTCAGTCCAATTAACCCTGCTAAGTTTAACTCAATACTATTCAGAGATATGTTCCAAATATGAAACAGCGGTCTTGCTGACTAGTCAATGTATGGCCTGACGCACTTACAGAGTTGTACCTACCAACCAATGTCTCAACTTTCCCCTAGACCTGCTTCTAGGTTTACCCTGTCCCTGCAGAAGGACAAAACTAGTAGAGTGAATGGCTTACAGTCTTTTTGGAATGACCCTGAGAGTCCTCAACATTGACACCAGGTCTATGAATTTTCATGGAATCAGGCCTGACATGGATAAGCAAATCTCCTGCTGATTACTATTTATCAACCTCCATCAATGATGAATTAGTACTCCTCCATGTTGAACACCACCTGGAAGAAGCACTAAGGCTATCTCACGCATAGAATGTACTCTGAGGGGAGGATTTCAATGACCACCTCTCAGAATGGCTCAGTATGCCACTACTGATCATTAACCAAATCTGAAGGACGCAGAACTGAGCTTTTGACAGATGATGAGACAGCAACAGACAGGAAAAACCTACTTACACAGCATTGCATAGTATACCAAATCACTACATGGGCTACTCAGAGTACAGACCATTCAGCCCAGTAGTCTCCTGTGAATATTTATACCTCATTTGAACCTCCTCCTATCATACACTGATTAACTTCACCAATATGTACTTATTTCCTTGCTTCCTTGTATGTTTATGTTTGGTTTTTGTTGTAGTGAGTTCCACATTCTAATCACTTTCCAGCTAAAAAGCATTGTTCTGAATTTCCTGTTGGATTTATTCATGATAATCTTGTATAGATCTTAATAAAGACCGAAAGAACTGTGGATGCTGTAAATCAGGAACAAAAACAAAGTTGCTGGAAAAACTCAGCAGGTCTGGCAGCATCTGTGAAGGAAAAAAACAGAGTTAACGTTTCGGGTCCAGTGACCCTTCCTCAGAACTGATGGTGGCTGGGAAAACATCAGTTTATATGCAGAAAATAGGGAGGTGAGTGGAGTAGGGAGTAAACGATAGGATAGAGTCCAAGGAGAGAGAAAGACAGTTGGACAGACAAACAAGTTGCTACTTAGGAGTTAGCAACTCCTTTGTCTGTCCAACTGTCTTTCTCTCTCTTTGGGTTCTATCCTATTGTTTACTCCCTACCCCACCCACCTCCCTATTTTCTGCAAAAAACTGATGTTTTCCCAGCCACCATCAGTTCTGAGGAGGTGTCACTGGACCCGAAACATTAACTCTGTTTTTTCCTTCACAGATGCTGCCAGACGTGTTGTATAGATCTTAGTTTGGAACTCTCTGCACCAGTCCTCAGTACTCTGTATGTATCAGATGTATCTGTCCATGGTAGTAGTGGTTGGAATAGCTACTACCTTCATAGCTCTTGTGGAGACAAATCCATCTTCGCGATTAGAATAGGCTGAATGGACTCCTCCTAGGCAATTTGATTCTATGGCTCCAGTTGCTGTCAGTGAAAATGCCAAAGTTATTGTTGCAAAAAAAATCTATTGCTATATTAATAGTCCATACCATCACTATTATTTTTCATACTGGGCTGGCCACCCTTAATGAGTGTAAAAATTTAAATTGTTACCAGGGTCATCATGATTTCGTCAAGCAGACGTGTATTCTGAGGGTTTGTCAATTCAAACTGCCAACAACAATTCCCTTGCAGTTTGGAAGCCTCCAGTCCGACATACTTATTACCCAGGAATTGTCAAATAGAAACATCCTGGTCTAACTCTTAGGAAAGTGCAGATTGATTGGTAACTCACATTGATTCACTTACATCGATGATTTAACCCTGCCAAATTACCAGCCCTGGCTCTTCAACCATTGCTTACTACCTCCCATCACCCAACTGCTGACCTGATCCAACTTGATTAGCCCCTGTTATAACTACCCCTCCTGGTCCAACTGACTACCCTTGATCCACCTCATCCACTACAGCCATCTGCCACCACATCCTCGCTGCCTACTACCTCACCCACCTACACACTTACCCTCTTGTCTCACCCACATGCTGCAAACCCCAACTCATTCATTCATTCATCTTTTCATGCATTCACTCTGGGCATTTAAACCAATCATATGGCAGCAAATGCCACAAAAAGTGGACATGATTCTCTTCTCCGGTCTCTGCAAGGATTTCAATGTGGGCTGAATGAGTTCTTCCGGATGTTGCGTTGGAACTTGGGTACTCTTAAATGTAAACAATTAAGGGTGTAGTTTCTGACTGAACAGTGACAAATGCAGTGGTTCCTATGTTAAAGGGGGGTTAATGACAGCCAATGTTGCATCATTACAGTAGGATGCTCTTCCTAGGGGTCAGCTCAGAGGCCCCAGAGTTTACATGATAATCTGCATTTGGGTCAGAAAAATACAGTGGTAATGGGAAGTGGCTCTTAACTGGGGCCTTAGGTGGCTCAATTGGCTGCCAATGTGTTGTTAGGTGTTCACACCTTTGGTAACATTTCGTGGCAGCAGGAAGATGTCAAGTTCCTCCCCTTTCCCCACCATATTACCAACCCCCTGATCTCCCAGCCCCCTGTCCTACTGCAATTTTGGGAATTTTGGAATTGTGCTCAACTTACTTAAATGACAGTTATCTTCTTCACAAATATCAGGAAATCCGCATGCCCTATTCCTGGGCACTGATATTGCTTCCGTTAAAGAACTAAATATTCGGTGGGACCATTCAAATACAAGAAAGGGAGCATTTTCACCTCCAACAATAAAATAGATCCTTAATGGAAACAGTAAAGATTAACAAGACCTTTGGAAAATCAATGTGGCATTGAAATGTCTTGATATTAGAGCTGCTTTGAGACGGCAGCCAGCGGCCTGGAGTGGAGTGGGAACAGCCAAGCAGGTCGGGAGCAGAGCAGGGATGGCAACCTGCAGGCCCAGAGTGAAAATGGCCACTGGTTGGGAACTGGTGGAACCCATGGTCTGTGGAATCTCTTACAGATAGACTGTAAGGTCTATCCTTTTTAGCTTTTTTTAAATTTTCCTAACTTATACTACGTATATCTCTAATGCAGTGTAACTTTGATTCTTTATTTTCTCTATTTTTCGTACCTAAGATTTGTATTTAGGTATTTTGTACCTAAGATGGTGCTGTGACTCGGCAACATTGTACACTTTTCACTGTATTCCTGTTCTTTTGCAACTTGAGTAGACACGACAATAAACCTAGCTCTAATTCTAATGTTGTCGCAGTTGGTAACTAAAAATCTAAGCGTCAATAGGTTTTCAATTATTTTATCAAGTAGATCTAACAAGTATTTTACTGGAGAAATTGATGGCTAAGTTATTTGTTCATATGTATTAAATCACACATGACGGTATGGATTTTTTTCAGCAGATGTTACAGACATGAGCTTGGGATTTGTATTAATTCAGAATTTATATAGTAAGTGCCCACAATAATTTCAGCATTAGATGAGTCTGATCTGATCTGCTTTGCAATGATGAGGACAAAGAAAAAGTGGTAACTCAGGGTACTGGCAAACCATTGCTGCACACTGGTGTATTTTATTTTAAGGATCCTCTCATTCGGGATAATCTGTTTACATGTTTCATTATGATTCATGCCTTTTTATTTCAATTTAAAGAACAGCCAAGGCGAATTCCTATCAGCAAATAGAGTTCACGGTCATTAGCTTTAGAAATGCATCAAGATGTCCCTGTGGGAAAATGAATGGGCAAGTTAGATGGTCCAAAGATGTATTGCTACCTGCAATTATGACTGTGATTGCGATGCATCCAAACCATTGATGCCACCACAGTGTATCATCATCTGCAAGTGACAGGTGGCTTTGTGGAGTCAATGTCAACAGATTATAAGTGTCCTTGCGATTATAAGTTTCCAAGTACTAAAACTATGTTGTTATTATATATGCTGGCCATGGAATTTCCCAGTAAATCAGCTACCAATTATCTTTTGATAAACTTGCAATCACTTCATAAGCTTCATGCATCAATGACATGGAGTACACTTGCTATTGACCTTTCCTGAGATGTGCTGCTTTGACAAGAACAGAGTGAGAACAAGTAAAGCCACCCTTTAAAGTTGATGACACATAGATTGAAATATCTTTTAAAGTAAAAAAAAATTACTTGTAGTTATGTAGCACTTTACCTCAGAAAATGTCCAAATATTTTATGGGCGACAAAATGCACCTGATGTTTGCTCACTTTTCTAAAGTAAGAATTACAGATGGCCCTCATATATACCAAGGTTCTACAAATGACAATGTGATAATGACTAGATACAATCATTTTATGGTTGTACTAACTATGGAATAAATACTGGCCAGGACACCAAAGATAAATCTTTTACTCTTCTTCAGAATAGTGGCATGGGACACTTTATATGTACCTAACAGAGCTGGTACTTCCTACAGTCATAATATTACAACCTTTTAGAAAACTGTTTTAAGTATAGCAATTTTAAACCTTGAGCTGATTTTTCACAATGGACTCCGAGAGGCAGTTGACATTTTACAATTACAATGTTTGTCAACTTCTCGAAAGTTACAAGTAGGTTACAAACGGACATGCCTTGTTCGGTATAGTTCTTAGGCTAAAAGCATCAAAGGGTATGGGGAGAAAACGGGAATAGGGTACTAAATTGATGTGATCAACCATGATCACATTGAATGGTAGAACAGGCTTGAAGGTCCAAATGGCCTACACCTGCTCCTAGTTTGTATGCTTGCGTGTTTCCAGACTGTACACCTGCGCAAGTTTATGCGTGCTATTCACAAGGACCAGCCCAAGAACAATGAGCCAGCCTTTAAACATATTGAGAACCCAAAAATATGAATTGGGTTATCACATGTCTTTTTTGAATCATATATAGCAATTTGTCTAGGTCATATGATGCATTGCTGATCTTCACTTGCTTGCCTACAAAAAAAAATACAAAAGGTATGGTAAACTGTTGAAAATCATAAATACCATGCCAGTCATTTTGAGATATCTTTGGAGAAAGACAAGACCTTCAACTCAGAGAGAATGTGTGCGAGCGAGAGATACCTGGAAATATCCAGACGTTTGCTATAAAGACACTTAAAAACCAGTTTAAAATGCTTCAATCACAGAACCAGAGAAGCAGTTCTCCTCTCTCTCCTTTATTCTATTCCACCTGCAAAACTCACTGTGAAAAAAAACCTTCAGAAATTCAACTGTGAAAACCATCGCAGCTGCTGAGACAAGCCTAAAATTCCAAGCATTCACTTCGGAAAAACACAATATCTCAAATACAAATTACCGCATTTTCAATTAACAAAAAAGACTGAACTTAATTAATGTTTTGAGCTAATTTTTTGTGTTTTCTTAAATGCATTCATGAGATATGGACATCACCAGCCAGGCCAGCATTTGTTGCCCATTCCCTAATCACCACGGAGAAGCGGGTGGTGAGCTATCTCCTTACGCTGATTTATTGTTTGTTGTTCAGGTAAACCTACAATGGTTTTAAGAAGAGAATTCCAAGATTTTGACTTAGCAACAATGAAGTAACTGATATTGTTTGTAGTCAGGATGGTGTGTAGCTTGAAGGGGAACTAACAGTTGATGGAGTTTCCATGCATCTGCTGCCCTTGTCCATTTGGAAGGTTTGAAGAAACACCCTAACATTATGAATGACAGCGCAACAAGCCCATGGTTTAAAAGAGATAACAAGGTGTAGAGCTGAATGAACACACAGGCCAAGCAGCATCAGAGGAGCAGGAAGGCTGACGTTTCGGGCCTAGACCCTTCTTCAGAAAAATGGTTTAAAGCCTTTATTTAAAAGGCTGCTCCTTCAACCATGTTGCTCACCCTTAGTACTGGACTGCAGCTTAGACTTTTTGAACACAGATCTCTTCAGAGGGACTTGAACATATTGCTGACTCTAAAGGCTAGATCATTACCAAATGAGCCATGGCTGACACAGATAGTGCATCAGTGTTCAGGTGTTAGAAAAATTCATCATAGTAATCTCATTCCAAATAAAGCAGGTAGACTTTCCTGCTTTAGGTAACACAGTGTAGAGCTGGAGGAACACAGCAGGCCAGGCAGCATCAGAGGAGTAGGAAAGTTGATACTTCAGGTCAGGACCTTTCTTCAGAAGAAGAGTCCCAACCCGAACTCCAGATCCACACTGTGTTATCTCTGATTCCAGCATCTGCAGTTCTTGCTATCTCAGTCTTTCCTGCCTTGCAGCTTTGGAGTGGCTGCCAGTCACTCTGTTAATGTGTGGTAGGCCATGTGCATTTTGATGGGCAATAGGCCAATGAATACAGTCCCTAGAGCAGGCAACATATTGGCTCTGCAGACCCACATTGTCAGAGAGAATGATATAAAGGATTGACTCAGCGTGCTGATAAAGTCTACACACTTTGTGATGGGGCACGCCACATTTAATTGATCTGTGAGATGGTCCTTAACGGGCTCAAAAAAGTAATAATGTTCTGATCTTTGCTGTACAATATCATCTTGACTATTGCTGAATTTAACCTTATGGTCATTACAAATTAACAATAATTTATGCCAGCTTTTATAATACATCAGAGCTTAATATGAACTAATTTATACTGAAACTATTTCTAGTTATAAAATGTTCAATTAATTTGCATGCACTAAAATAAAATAAAATTTCCAGTGACAGAGTAGGTTCAAATTGTAACTCATGCTTAGTTTGTCCTGTGTCTGTGTAAAATCCACTGACAGCAACCGTCAGATATTGGTGTTTAACAGCACATACGGAGACTGCAGAATTTGGGATTAGCTTCAGAGGGATAGCGAACATGAACCCCAATGGTTTCACCATCATTATTACTGCTAGACCTGGACCATTTTTTTGACTTTTGTTAAGTGAACATAGCAGAGAAAAGTTGTTTTAGCTAGCAGGCCAACAATTCACTTTTGTGTGAATGGATGTAAATGAAAAGAAAGCAGATAATGATGGTGTATTCCACTTCACTGAGCTTGTGGCATCTGGTTTGCAGTTCCTTGATAGTGAAATAGTATCTGGTGCAATTTTGATCCATCAGAAAGTCTTTATTTAATAACAAGTAAATACGATATTAAGAAGCAATTATTGATGTACAGTATATTGTTAAGTGTTATTACTTATTTGTGAACTAAGTCGGAATGCCAACGCTCTGCTTTGAACATGACTGACAATATATCTAAATCCAAGTCTCTACTTATCCAAGAAGCTCACAATTTACTTTCAAAACTGAATAGTGTTTAGAAAAAAAACCTGGCTCCATTTTCATCTTCAGCACTGTGGTTAAGTGTAAGGTCTCACAATGAGGCCGTTCACTCAATCCAAACTTGGCATTGAAACAATGTGCTCCTCATCTTAGAGTGCATAGTGCATTTGCCTCACGTTGTCTCAAATTATGTAACTTTCCTCCCTTATGGGAGAACCAGTCTTATTATAATTTAATCTATAATTTAAAACAACCCAAAGAAGAGTTCAGAGATTTGCACAAACTTAGCTAAATTTAATAATTTAGCATGCAGGTAAGGAAAATAATGATAGTCCATTGTGATTACCAGTATCACTCTGTAGGCAAGCATGAAGCCATTAGTAGTTCAGTTATCTGAGAATATTATGAGTTGGAATACTCATGTGAAGCACTGATGTGGGAGGATATCAATGTGCACCAACCTAGGTGCTGAACACTGGACCTGCACTCCAAAAACCAATTCGAGGCCAAGTACTTCTCCATGATAAACAGAAAATGTTTAGCAATTTCTGATCCAATCTTGCATCTCCTACTGGCTGCCCCAGGGTAGCATTCATACAATGTAGAAGCGGCCCCATTGTGCTGATGCAAACTTTCTGAAAGAGCTTTCTAATTAGTGTCACTGCACAGAGGTGTTCTCATTTCCTGGAATCTCTTTCCTTTTCAAGTACATGTTCAGTTTTATTGTTAAAAGTTTCAGACCAAGCCACCAACCTTGAGAGTTCAGGGAGGACACAAAAGAAATCTACCAAATAATTCCAGAAATGTAGGATTTTATCTACAAGGTTAGTCTTAGTGCAAAGAGCTGTTTCTCTGCGCTGAAGCGAGACCCAGATTTTAGATCAATGATGCAGAAGTGCATTTTAGAGAAATCCTAAAAATAATGCCTTTACCACATTTTCCAGCATTAATTTGGGGACAGTCAAACAAATACTTGTAAACTTCTTGAATCCCGCTCTGCAAGTATTCAGGCAAAACTTGTGCAAAAATAAACTTCGCTGGACTGAGCACTGTCAAGATGGCAGAAAAGTGTCTGCCCCGCCAGATCTTGCTTTTTTGACACTCACATGATCAACCTTCCAGAGAGGGCAAAAAATTATCTCAAAGATAGGTTGAAGTTCTTCTTGTCCCGTCAGCATTGACATTAATGACTGGGAGGTGTTTGTTAACAACTGTTCAAAATGGCGACAGGTTGTCCATCATGCTGCATCATGCTTTGAGTTACAACACCTTGTGACAAGGCAGAAAGAAAAGGAAACAAATCTAATCCTCTCGATCCCACTACCTTATGGACACCCTGCCTCTTGTGCCCAAAGATCTGTGGGTTGAGGATCAGTCTGTTCCATTACATGAAGAGCAATGGCAGTAATCTGCAACTATGAGTGGATGTCAACGTTGATTAGAAAGGCAGATGCCCACAATGAGATTGACAAAGTTGGGGTTGTTTACTTTGCCGCAACGGAAATTGAGCAGAAATCTAATGGATCTGTATAACATTATGACAGATTTACAAAAGATAGGCAATGAAAAGCAAGTCCTATCTGTTGACTAAACCAAGGGCTATAGAATAGATTTAAGGTTTTTTGACATGAAATACAGGGAGGAATAGGACAAACATTTTACACTGTGAGTGGTAATGATATTGAACTCATGCACTGTCAATGTCAGTGTTAAAATCAAAAATGAATACTGTGGAGTTATGGAACTGTAGCAATGGCTCTATGACCTGATTTCTAAGCCAAAATCCAGCTGTTGTTTAAGATGATCAGGAAATAGGAAATAAGAATACCAGAACTAGAATTAGGAAAATCAGCTGTTACACTTTATACGTAAGAACTAAATACATTCATACTTGATTAAGAACAAATGCCTTTGTTTTTCTTCAAATGTGCACTTTGCCACAAAATTAGTGACTAAACATGAAGTTTTAATTGAACTTAAAACAAAACATCTCAACTGCAACATGCTTTGAGACGGGCCATAATATTCTCTTGAAGCTGAACATTCAACACACAGCTACGATACCAATTCATCTGCAGTTTCTCAAAGAAGCTTCCAGAATTGTTGCAAGGGAATTGGCATTGTTAAATGCAGCAGATTATATATTTTCCTAAACACAGATAATTCCTACCACACTGCAACTAATAATCCCCAACTGATTTTCAAGTCTTCAAGATGCATTTTCTTCCATGATGCATGTGTTCAATGATTTTTCAAGTCTCCAACGGCAAGTGCAACATGATTAGGATTTTATAAAGTTACTGTAACTTGAAATAGGCATCAAAAGAAAATCACATGCAATTTGGAATTGGTTTCCAAGATGCAGGTTAATTTTACTTGAAGATGAGAAATGTTATACTCCAGACATTTACTCTTCATAGGATTCATCTGAAAGCTGCAGGAGGACAGTTCGTTAATTAAACTAGATACAGGAATGCCACCTTTATTGAATGCATTTCCTACAAGCTGCAACAAATGTCCTCTTTGCACTGCAATTGAAATGTGATTGTTTTTAATCAATCAAAGAGGTCAAAGAGCAGTTTCTGTCTGCATTTTTAATAGAGAGGTCAAGTGGGATTCATTTAAATCATTCTGGCTGCCTGTGCATAAGAACAACAACCTTTCTCAATGGCAATGTAATTATTTATATTCATCCAGCTTCTCCGTGTTAATTCAGATGGCCATAAATTCCAGTTTAGTTTTATAGTAGCTAGCTGGCTTAAAAAGGAATACCCACAGATCATGATGGCTTTAAAGAGGCATTTGTTAATTGGTGCAGTTTGTCATGAATACCAGTTGTAATGGATTTTTCTGTAACATAAGCCTACAGTAAGCTTGCATCTCAACCTGTTGATGAAGTATATCAACTTAACTCCAGTTTAAAAAAACACACAGTTATATAAGGTCCGGATTATAAAATGTTTATAGCATTCTTTGCAAATTATAGTGCTTCATATTTCTACTTCATTTATCAAAGTTAATGTATGATGCCATCTGTAGCTTAATCTCTGGTTCTTACCCTCATACAATTCTCAGAAAGCCAATTGCAGTGAATTCCCAGGCAGTGTTTCTATTAAGACGTCTTCCATTTTGCTGTTTTAACAAAGACTGGAATATCTAATGGATTGAAGAAAGAAACAAATTGTATGCTGTGTATAAAAGTTAGAACCTTATGATGAAGTCTGGAACCATTATGCTGGTCTAAGTCTTGGAGGTGTTGCAGGAGATTCCGCTATGATGTCATATGCAGTGCACACTATTCAGGTCTCAATATGTTGTCCACAGCTGCCCCCAAACCCGGGGAATTGTGATACGACCGCATGTAATTGAATTTCCCAACTGTTTACTCTCCCCACAGATGTTGGTATGGGGTGAACAGAAGCTGAAATCTCAACAATTCTATTTCATTTTCCAGGCTGAAAGACAATGAAACCAATTGTGTTACTTCATCACTGTTGCGACTTGCTCAGCTAGTTCAATTCAAGCTGACATTGGTACTTTCTGCACAGGAAATAGTGTGAATAACTCGTTCCCAGAGCAGTAATGATGGACAGGTCAACAGCCTGAAACATTAAGTCTCTTTCTGTCTTTCCACAGATGCAGCCAGACCTGCTCAGTATTCCCAGCATTTTGCTGCTTTTTATCAAAACCACTAAAGTGATTTACTAATCCAAACTCCTCTGTATAAAGGTATGAACATACTGAAGGCATTAACTATGACTCACTTTGTCTAACCCATACCTGTGGTTTCAATTTCCATCAAGGGACTTGAGAACAAAATCTGGCTGACAGGCCATTGCAGTACTGCTGGATTCCTGTGCTGTTAGAAGTGTTATTTTTCAGGTGAGATATTAAGTTAAACCAAGGAGCTATCTCCCCCTCAGATGCAAAGAATCACATAGCAGGAGAAGGCTTGTTAGTGTCCCAGACAACATTTATTGTTCAGTACACAGCTAAAAACAGATCCAATCATTAACACATTGCTTTTTTAGTGGGAGTTGCTGTGTACAGATTGGTTGTCACATTTCCTTCAAAACAACAGTAATTATACTTAAGAAGTATTTCATTGGCTATGATATCCTGTGGGGTATCAATTGTGATATCTTCTGGTTTTGAAAAATGCTTTATAAGTACAAGTCTTCTCTCATATGTTGTGTTGTAGCATTGTGTATCGTATGTATTGTGTATCGTGTGTTGGTGATCGTTTTACTTTGACATTAGCTGTTTCCAGCCATGGAAAATACCTCATGCTATGCAAATTGCCACATGTTCTACAAATATCAAATGAGTTGAAATCATCCTTCATTATTCAAACTCCAAAGTAATGTTAATGCTGGAAATCAGAAATTAAGAACGCAAAATGCTGGGAATACTGTGCAGGTCTGGCTGCATCTGTGGAAAGACAGAAAGAGACTTAATGTTTCAGGCTGTTGACCTGTCCATCATTACTGCTCCGGGGACAAGTTATTCACACTATTTCCTTCTTGATTATTCTCCCACAGTCTCAAAACACTTTCTAACATGCTAAAATACAAACTATGTACAGTCTTTTCCCAGTCAAAACAACAATATGTGGAACTTATTGATAAACTTGCATTCATCAGGTCAGAACAATTCAACCTTCAGATGTTTCACATCAACAACTCAAAACTCAATTATATCAATCATTGCTGCAAAGCAAATACATTAAGATAAAATAAAAGTCACTGATCAGCTTGACAGGTTATAGAAATAAAAGTAAATAGCCTGAAGTAATTTCAAGGCAGAATTGCAACCCGAGTGTTACAATCGCTTAGACTTTGCTTCTTTATTGTAAAATTATTTGAACTGTAAGCATTTCAATGTATTAATTGTTTATGACAAAACAGTCTCTCCACAGTGTGAAAGCAAAATCTTTACTTAACTAGGTTCACGGTCTACTAAACATATTGAACTGTATTTTACCTAAAGTTAGCAAAATGTGGCCATTTCAGGGAGTTTCATGCAAGGTTTCTCTCCTTGAGTCCGAGTGAGTTTTTCTCGCAGTTTTATACCACTCACCTCGTTATGTATGGACCACGCCTCCGTAGTGTCTTGTTTGCTACTGTGCACTCAGCAATTGAAGTAGTGCTTGCCACTGCTGTGACCTCCTGGGGTTTCCAGCATTGGCACCATTTTTACAGCTTAAGTGTGATCCAGGTCAAGCACTGCCAACCAGGACGTGCCCTTCACTGTGGGTATAATGGGAGCAGAATGAAAAGGGAAAACTTATGAGGGTATACAGTTGGCACGCAACACTTCATTGCAAATACAAGCACACATTTGTAAACGTATTGCTATTTTACTTCATCAACTGTCCCACTCTCATTGTAACGGAAACTACAAGAATCAAGCTATACAGCCTGTATTAGAGTCTTAACATGTTGGTCTTGGGAGTCTAAGGGCGTGACAGACTTTCCCTGACACCCAATGCAACATAACATCCCCTTATTCAATGTGGGAGTATCACTATACTGGAAAGTCTTCAAATGGTTGAAAATGCTACTTTTTATCAAACATCAGCGAAAGCTAAGGAGAAAAGAAAACAGAAAAGGCTACACTTGCTATTACAAAACAAATTAGGACTGCTGGCCTTTTGAGCAACACCAAAATCTACTGTCAATGAATGATCACTGCACCTCGCTCACATCAGTTGGAACTGGAAACCAGTTAAGTTCTGTCTGGCATTTTGTGCCTGACACGGCACTGCTCTATCATGCTGAAGGTAATATTCCTCTTGCTCAATGTCTTCATCTTCTTCATTTGAAGACTGCTATCCCTATTCCAGCTCTTCAAAGTCCATCACATCTCTCTTTCCCTGCTCTAGTTGCTTAGATTGCTGCATGCGAGAATTATGCCAAGCGTTCTGTTTGGACTCAACTGCAAAGGACTCCAGACTAATCCAAGCAACTCAAGTTCAACTTTAGGAGGCCTAGCATCTGCTCCTCATGGCCCTGCATGAAGACTGGCCAGCACTGGATCTACATTTGACCTCAGTGAAATCATCAGGCATGGATTTGGAGGGTAGCTTTTGTATCTCAATAACTATCCTGGTAAGGAATCAGGACATTGAATCAAATCAGAAGCATGACAGTTCTGAAGGATATTGACATCATGAAGCTCCTAAGGTACCTGTGACACTGATGGCCAAAGATGACTTGTGCATTGATGGAATGGAATCCTTTTCTACTGATGAACTCAGTTGGATTACAATATGGCACTTACAATACAATGTGTCTACAGCCTGTAGTGGCTTGCACCTGGGTGAAGCCAGCAATGCCTACAGCCTGGGCTGCAGCACTGACCTTCCATGGGGAAATGAGGTGAAATGGTGGGATCCGACAGTAATGGTCTTGATGCATTCATATGTTGAGGATTGAGAGATCCCACACAGGTCCCTAGTGGAGTTTGGAAGCAGCTAGCTGCATCTATGTTTAGTGCAGTTGTCTCCTTGACAAACACTGGGGTAGGATGGTCATGCGCCCCTTCAGGTCCAGACCCACTCCGGCAATTGACATTGTTTCATGTTAGTATCCCAGGACATCCTCATTCGGTGGTGACACTGAATCTTGCTCATCTGAAGGAAATGGCACCATGGATGATTGACTCTGGGCCCTCTGCACATCGTAAAAGGACCTTCAGCTGCAGCTTCTTCCTGTGAAGGCTCTTCAGCAGCTGCTGAAGGCTGCTGCTGGTCCTGGGCATCCTGGTGCATCTTTTTGTCCTTCCTTTTATAGCAGTGTGGTCACAATGTCAATGATTCTTGTTGTGGATCTATCCATTGAACATGGAAGCATATGCAAAGTATTACTGTACAAATCTATGACCTTGACAAGACTAACAGTCCTGCTTACTTGTCAAGTTACACATGAAGAAGAATTTCCATCAGAATCTCAGTTCTGACTTTTTAGATAATTGCAATGACTTTGATTGCTTTGATGTTCTCTCTGATGACATCACTCCAAAGCCACCTCTAAAGATGCCAATCAAATGTCTAAGAAAGATGGTGATGGAGTAGGGCTTCTGAGCCTGATGCTAGTCCACTGTATCCACTTTTCTTTCCATTTCTTTTGTTTTTTTTTCTCACTTCTCTCGTTTCTTTTCTCTTCCATTTTGTTTTACTTACCTCTTGGTGAAGAGCTCAGTCACAGCGATGGCATCTGCAGATGTGAGTGGGCCCAGCAGTGTGGATTCATGGCGGCAGTGTAGGAGGTACATTTGGGTTCCCGGTGGCTTCCGCATCGCCAAGGCGGTCCTGGCGCTGACTCATGGTTGCTGCGCCAGAGGCGAGTTTGGATTCCCGACTGAATCTGTATCCGGCGCAGTTTCATGGAAGTGGAGGCGGAGGTGGGTTTAGGCCAATCTGAGACCTGGTGACATCAGCAGTAGCTGCATTGGTGAAGTGGGTTCAAAGTGGACTCATGGCAGCAGCAAAGTCGGGTTTGGGCTAATGCAGTAGCTAATGGCATTGGCACTGTCCCTCTTTTGAGGGACAGTGAGTCCAACTCCCCTTACCCCATTACCACTTGCTGAACAAAAATCTGAATATTTGGAACACTTCCAGCCAGATTAAGTTTGTGTAAATGGGAAATTTTTTTTAACTTTTCACATCCAAACCTGGAATGGAAATTTAGGGCCGGGTTCCAATTGTGAATATTGTGACTTCCCGTGCATAACCAGTGAAGGCTGGGATTTCTGCTGCAGTTCCAATGACTATCCAGTGCCTCCAGGGCTATTACAGGCTTCCTAGTTTCCTGCTGAATTATATCCTCCATGATTTTCTCAGATGTGCGGAGCTGCATTTATATTGACTTGCTTGCACAGGTGATATGTTGAGACAGGTAAGTCTTGGGCATATTAAGGTGTAAATGCATTTACTTGCCCACTTTCTTTCATTGTGTTCTGCTTTCTCTCGAAGCAGCAGATAGATTTGAAAACCTATAAATACATTTATGTCTCTGAACATGGGAGCACCGTAGTAAATCACCCATTGACAATCGAAAGGATGCAGTTGTAGACTTGTGGAAATTGCTTCAAAATGGATGCTTTCAATTACTTTGATACAAATCTGACTCTAAGAAGACTTCCCTTTAGGATGAGTTACTTAGACTTAGGTCAGGGGTAGATAGCTTGTCACCCTGACTACCTACTCTTGCCTGGAAGGAAAATAGGTAGGCAGCCAAATGGACTGAGAAGATGCCCTGTAATTGGGTTAGACTGGTGCAAAGTGGTCTTTCAGCCTCTAAACGGGAGCAAGCCTCACCCTCTGGAGGTGCCGATCAATCTGATTTGCTGTTAGCGCAGGCAACGCCAAGAGTTCAGGAGTGGGCACTGCCCAAACTGTGACCAGTTCAAAGAAGTAAGCCCAAATGACTCCAGACTGAGTGAGTCAGAGGTATTGGACAGGTTGGGTTCAGGCAACTTCAAGTGGGAGTGAGGGGTACATGAGGTGCGTTTTGGAGAGAAGACCAATCGGAATGAAAGGGGGATGATTATTTTTGAGGGGTTGCACCCAATCCTTAAAAGACAGCCCCCTGAATATAATAGTCATCTTACCTCTTGTCTCTTTAAAAATATTTTTAAAGAACGTGGATGTTGACTTTTATCCTCGCTCAACTGATCATAATGGCATGGGCAGCATATTATCAACTAGCTTGGAACAAGCTCATTTAACCTTTAATTATTTATTTATCTCTAGCAACCTGGCTGCAGATTGTGGCACCTCCCCAGCTACCAAGTTATGAAATCACTGGGAAAGTAGTGGCCTGGGCACCTGCCTTATTTTGCCTGACTCCTCAGAAGCTTCTCCATGTCATGACATGAGGCAGACAAAGCATATATTGTTTCCATCCCTAGGTTTTCCTGGAACAGGTCTTGAACCAGTCATTTGAGTCTATGGCCTTAAGCATGCCATCCTGCCTCATGCATGATTGGCCAGGCAGACTGATGCACTCTTGTCACTTGACATAGGCATATTGGAAAGATTAGCAGGTTGATGATGAACCTGATTAGCCATGTTATATATATCTTCCATACCACCAAGTCCTGGAATAGGACTCAAACCTAGACCTACTGGCTCAGAGTAGGGCCACTACCCATTGTGCCATAGGAGCTCCTCTTGTTAGGAAAATAGGACATAAAATTGCTGTTAGGATACCTCCTAGTTTCCATTGGATATGGATGCTACACAATGGGAATCATTTCAGGAACATTGATGATATTGTTGGACCGTCAACCGAGATAATATGTTTTGGGGCCTCCTCTATGTTTAGTCCATTAGATGTGGAGGCTTTTAACAGCCACATGTTGGGATCAGTGGTAATGTGACAGTGCCCAAAGGATACTATAGTGACTACTTCTGGGTTTTTGAGCAGCAACTTTGAAATAACTGCACAGCAGCCAGACACCCATCACCAAGCCACTCTTTATTTGCATATGCACAGTATACTGGCTGTGACCAGCCAGGCCAGAGTCCGTCCTTGAAGTCAGGAGACTGTCTGGATCCCCTGTTTATATTGGTCAGTGAGGGCTCCATGACTGGTCCAGGTTAACAACTTTAATCAAGGATCTCATAGTTGAGAAGATCCACCTGATTCTAATCACTGCAAACTCTTTGATATCAGGCATGTGATCCAGTGTAGTATCCTCTCCAAGGGATTCTGTGACATGTGGGAGCAGTGAAAAAACAGTGTGACTCTTTAATCAATCATATTGACAAACTCTCACTGGGACACTCACAGTCTAAATCCAGGAAGGGGTGTTTTTTGTGACACAGTGGTGGTGTACCTACCTCCGAGCCTGAAGACTTGGTTTCAAGCTCATCTGCTTCCAGAGATGTGTCATAACATCCCCAGAGATAAAAGGTACTGCAGATGCTGGAGAATCTGAGATAACAAGGTGTGGGGCTAGATGAACACAGCAGGACAAGCAGCATCATAGGAGCAGGAAAACTTGATGTTTCGGGCCTAGACCCTTCATCAGAATTGGGGGAGGGGATGCGGGTTCTGAAATAAATAGGGAGAGAGGGGGAGGCGGATAGAGGATGGAGAGAGGAGGCAGACAAGTCAAAGAGGCGGGGATGGAGCCAGTAAAGGTGAGTGTAGAGGCAGGCATACAAAGAGGCAGGCATAGCTTGGGCCCATGCGGGTACCCATGGCCACCCCCTTTGTCTGTAGGAAGTGGGAGGAATTGAAAGAGAAGCGGAGGCTTGGGGACCGCTTTGCAGAACACCTGCGCTCAGTTCGCAACAAACAACTGCACCTCCCAGTCGCGAACCATTTCAACTCCCCCTCCCATTCCTCAGACAACATGTCCATCCTGGGCCTCCTGCAATGCCACAGTGATGCCACCCGAAGGCTGCAGGAACAGCAAATCATATTCAGCCTGGGAACCCTGCAGCCCAATGGTATCAATGTGGATTTCACCAGCTTCAAAATCTCCCCTCCCCCAACCGCATCCCAAAACCAGCCCAGCTCATCTCCACCTCCCTAACCTGTTTTTCCTCTCACCTATCCCCTCCCCTCCCACCTCAATTCTCACCCCCATCTCCTACCTACTAACCTCATCCCGCCCCCTTGACCTGTCCGTCCTCCCTGGACTGACCTATCTCCTCCCTACCCCCCCACCTACACTCACCTTTACTGGCTCCATCCCCGCCTCTTCGATTTGTCTGCCTCCTCTCCACCTATCCTCTCCTCTATCCATCCTCTATCCGCCTCCCCCTCTCTCCCTATTTATTTCTGAACCCTCTTCCCCTCCCCCATTTCTGATGAAGGGTCTAGGCCCGAAACGTCAAGCTTTCCTGCTCCTATGATGCTGCTTGGCCTGCTGTGTTCATCCAGCCCCACACCGTGTTATCTCATAACATCCCCAAACAGGTTGACTAAAAATAGCTATAAACCAACAATTAGAATTAAATTATGTACAGAAGACAAAACAAAGGGGGAGATTTTATTTTCTTTATAAACAGCCACTACATTCAGCCTTATAGAATCTGCCCTCACAATCTGCTGTAGATACTGAGATGAGCCTTTTGACTTCATGGGGTGTTTATCCCTGCTAAGGTCATAATTATGTTAGTTCCCATAACTTGAGTAGCTGATATGAGTAACGGAATACTGAAACATTCAGTAAATGTTTGTTGTAGCTCCTGATATGGACATATATGGCAAACTCAGAACTGCCATGTCTGAGCAATTTTGTCAGAAATTTTTGCACGCTTCCGACAGTGTATCATGCTGCAAGGGGCTCCAGTAAGATGGAGACTGAGACCTTTACACCTGCAGGCCCCTTGCTCTATTACAGTAAGAAGTTGACATTCATATCTCTTAAAGGTACCCTACAAACTAACAGTATGACATAACAAAATAGGATTAATAGATACAAAGAAAAAGTAAAAGTAAGTAGTTTTTTTTACAAGAAATCTAACTGAAACAACAATTAGTATCTGAATGACTATGCTATCATATTTTTAAAATTGACGTTTTAGTGCCAGGGATTATCTTTGCTGCTGTGCAATTTACTTTTTAATATTAGTGGAATATGATTGCCACGCTGTTTCATGAAAATAAAATAGCCTATTTGGAGCTGTGCAGAAAAGGCCTACCAATAAGGTGTATAATCTCATAGGGGTCTGAGCGACATGGGCTATGGAATGATTTGTAGCAGAATCAGATGAGAAGTCCGGTAAGACCAATCTCAATGTTAGGGAGTATCTTGCTTAACTTTTTATGCTTCAGATGAGTATGACAGCAAAAGTCTGGTAAATGCTCAGCCCTGTAGGGCTGTCACCACTAATCAGGGGAGTCCAGTAATATTAGCCTGGGAGCCGCAAACACAGCGGTCAGGGGTCTGGTCTTTCATGTATAAACGCTACTTGTTAAAATTGGTCAGAGGTCTGGGTGATAGCAGTCCTGGGAATCAATACCCCAATTATTAAAGAGGGTGCCAGGGGGTTGGGGGGTACCTGTAAGGGAGACAACAGGGCCACTGCCACAAAAAGGGGAAGGTGAGGGAGTCAAGGCTAGAGGGAGAAACCAGAGGGGTTTGCAAACGTGGGGACAAGGACAGTGTGAGGGAAAAATTACAGTACATGTGGGAGGAGGGTACATAAAACAGCATCAGAGGCCATTGTCGGCTCTGTCAGGGATGTTAGAAGCAGTGACCACCACCCTGACCTCCAAAAGAGGACTATAGAGGAATAGAGTGGGCATCATTAAAGTGTAACACTGAGGTTCAGGGCAGTGAAGTAAGTTGGAAGTGAAGTCCAAGGTAGTGGGTCTTTCCATTGGGGAATGGCTGCAAATGAGCTGCCAGGGCAGTGGGAGCTAAAAGGGGACATGGAAATTCTTTGGGTGTTACCTGGTGACCAGGCCAACACCTGTGCTGATTGTGTCTATTGTGAGCTATGTCCCTGTCACCACTTTCCATTCTCTGGCTGTGAAAGACCACTTAAAAATGGCTGGAACAATGCCCAGTTTGGGCAAAGTCATTGTTAGTTTCATGGGCGACAGCACAAGATCCATAGATAGTAGGAGCTGCAGATGCTGGAGAATCTGAGATAACAAGATGTAAAGCTGGATGAACACAGCAGGCCAAGCGGCATCCGAGGAGCAGGAAAGCTGACGTTTCGGGCCTAGACCAAAATTTCTGAAGAAGTGTCTAGGCCCAAAACGTCAGCTTTCCTGTTCCTCTGATGCTGCTTGGCCTGCTGTGTTCATCCAGCTCCACACCTTGTTAGCACAAGATCCATGTCTGCTAGACACTGGGACATTGAGTAACAAATGCATGAAGCATAAGTTTGCAAACATTAGCTGCATTAAATTTTTCTTCACTCATGGGACCTGGGCATTGCTGACTGATCAGCATTTATTGCCCTAGTCAACCTTAAGAAGGTGGTGGTAAGCTGCCTTTTTGAATCACCACAGTCCATCAGCTGTAGGTAGATGCACAATATGCTTAGGGAAACAATTACAGGATTTTGACTCCAAAACAATGGTGATATATTTCCAAGTCATGATGGTGCGTGGCTTGGAGGTAGAGGGGTTCCTATGTTTCTGCTGTCTTTGTCCTTCTAGATGAAAGTGGCCATGGGTTTGGAACATGCTGTTTAAGGATCTTCGGTGAATTTCTGCTGTGCATCTTGTAGACAGTACACACTGCTGCAACTGAGCATTGGCACTGGAGGGAGTGGATGTTTGAGCCAATCAAGTGGGCTGCTTTGTCCTGGGTGATGTCGAGCTTCTTGAGTGTTGTCGCTGTTGCACCCATCGAGCAAGTTAGGAGTAGTCTGTCGCAATTCTGACTTGTGCTATGTCGATGGTTAACAGGCTTTTGGGAATTTAGGAGGTCAGTTACTCATCACAATATTCCTAGCCTCAGACCTGCTCTTATAGCCACTGTGTTTATGCGGTGAGTCCAGTTGAATTTCTGGTCAATGGTAACCCCAGGATGTTTATAGCAGGAATACATGATGGTAACATCATCGAATATCAAGGGGTGGTGGTTAGATGACTCTTACTGGAGATGGTCATTGCCTGGCATTTGTGTAGTGCTAAAGTTTCTTGCAATTATTTTATCGCCAGTTGTTATGCATGCAGAATAAATGTATTGAGGGGTTAGATGCTGGTCAAAGTTGATTTGTACTGTGCCATTGGTGCTTGCAAATTGAACATTGGCATCTCAATGATGGTGATGTTAGCAGTGATGACTTAAAAAGGAGACAATGCTAACCAAAAGGAGACTCTGTATTCATGCAGTTTTCAAGGGTGCTGTGGTAGAGTCACATCATCATTTTAGCAGCTCTCTGTAATGAATGTAATGAAAAGTTGAATGAATAATGTGAGACTGCAATAGCATGGAGTTAGGAGTGTAGCAGACAATCTCTTTAAATGTAATGGGCTGGTCATTCAGCTAGCATGAGACCTTTGCCAACATTCCACATGTGCCGAGCCTAAATATGAATGAATGGTGGAGACCTGGCCCTTGTTAATCAGGGTGCAGTGTGTCTCAGTGTATGGAAGAGTGTGTTCAGCCCTTACCAGCAGTATATGTCAACATGGCTTTTATGAAATCTAAGAAGCTCTTTCGCTCCTCGTGTTCCCAACATATGTATTTTCCACTGAGAGTCCTGTGTCCTGCTATTGGTGAGATTTTGGTCCTTATAGCTACCTTCCTAAGATGGTGAAAGTTGTCGCAGGAGGATCAGGACCAGCAGTAAGCCCGGGTGCAGTAGCAATATACCAGATGACAAGGAGCAGCAAGTTCAGGCAGAGATCACAGCCACAAAGCTCATCATCATGTGAGGGGTCTGCAGGAGGTCCAGAGATTTTCAACCCCGACTCTATTTTCTGGCAGAGGCTCCACATATCCCAGGGCACTGACAGAGTCATGCCGTACGCTGCAGCATGAACTCCGGCCTGCAGGAGTGGGAGGGCAAGTGGCTGTGAAGGTGACAGTCGCTCTGACCATCTATGTGACTGGCTCCTTCCACGTTGTAATGTGTCCTGTGTGGGATTTCTCAGTCCTGCTCCCATAAACGTATCAGGGCAGTGACCGATACCAACTGGGCAAAGTCAAATTGGATCATTTTGCTCACCCATAACGAGGCCAGTGCTGTAACCCGGACCGTAGGATTCTGGAACGCAGTTGTCTTCCTTCAATGGCAGGGCAGTGTTCCCTGTAATTTTCTTACTGGCAGCACAGGTTTCCAAGAACCAGAAATCAATGCCACGATTGGATTTCTTATGCTGATCACGATCTGCAGAACATCAGAGCAGCGCAGCGTGCACACAGCTTAGAATTGGTGCAGGGAGCCGTTGACTGCATACACGTGATACAGAGAGGGCCATATCACAATGTTTCAGAATTCATCTACACAAAGGGGTTCCACTCTATTGATGTGCATGTGATTTGTGGTCACCGCTCCATTTCCTGGAGGCAAGGGGAGCTGTTATGACTCATATATACGAAAGCACTCCTATATGCCAGGTGTGTTTGAGGCTCCAGATGCCTTGCAAAGCTGGTTACTGAGGGACAACATATACCCACTGTAACCATTGAACGTGACACCGTTGCACAACCCCAGAGCTGATGTGGACCACATTTGCAATGCTGCCACCAGTGTCGTGATGGAGCAGATGACAGATTTCCTGACAATGTGGTTCTGCTACTTAGACCTGTATATGGGAGCCCTCTACTGTAGTCCAGACAGGACGTGACACTGCTGGGCTCTATACAACTGGAACAGGCAAGGAGGCGATGTGCTGCAAGCTGATGAACTGGAGGAATAGGAGCAGTCTTCTGAGGAGGGAAAGCACAAGAATATTGGGGAGGAAGAAGCTCTCCTTCTGCATGACAGAGCTCAGCTGCATCGGGTGCTACAAGCCTGACAGGACCTGACTGACACTTGGTTACTATAGATGGAAGCTGAGTGTAGCACACAATCATGGAATATTATATAGTTTTTGGTCACAATGCCAGCTTTGTACCTCCAGTTGCGTCGATTTCCGCCCCCAGTCCAAAGCCATGCAGGTTTGGTGGATTAGCCATGCTAAATTGCCCATAATGTCCAGGGATACACTGGCAAGGTGGATTGGACATGGAAAATGCAGGGCCACATGGATAGGGTAGGGATGTGAGTCTGGGTGGGATGCTCTTTGGAGGGTCAGTGTACACTCGATAGGCTGAAAAACCTGCTTCCATATTGTAGGGATTCTATGATTCTATTTGGGTTGCATTGTGGGGACAAACTTCAGCCTGTATTAGTTTTGTTAGTGTTCCCTTTAGCAGTCTGTAAATAAAAGCTCATATTTGGAAAAGTTCAATTGCTTACCTATGCAGAGTCATAGAATCATAGAAATATACAGCGCAGAAACAGACCCTTCAGTCCAATCCATCCCCCATGGCAACCAGATATCCAAAATTAACCTCGTCCCATATGCCAGCATTTGGCCTATATCACTAAACCCTTTCAATTCATATACCTATCCAGATGCCTTTTAAATGTTGTAATTGTGCCACACTCCACCAATTCCTCTGGTAACTCATTCCATACACGCACTACCCTCTGTGTGAAAAAGTTACCCTTAGGACCCTTTTAAATCTTTCCTCTCTCACATTAAACCAATGCTGTCTAGTTCTGGATTCCCCCAGCACAGAGAAAAGACCTTGTCAAGTTACCCTATCCATGCCCCCCGTGATTTTATAAACCTCTATAAGGCCACGTCCCAGCCTTTGATGCTCCAGGGAAAATAGCTCCAGTCTACTCAGCCTCTCCCTATAGCTTAAACCCTCCAAACCTAGCAACATCCTTGTAAATTTTTTCTGAACCCTTTCAAGTTTCACAACATCCTTCCTAAAGCAGGGAGACCAGAACTGCATGCAGTATTCCAATAGTGGCCTAACCAATGTCCTGTACAGCCACAACATGACCTCCTAACTCCTATACTCAGTGCACTGACCAACAAAGAAAAGCATACCAAACACCTTCTTCACTATCCTATCCACCTGCGACTCCACTTTCAACAAACTATGAACCTGCAACTCAAGGTCACTTTGTTGAGCAACACTCCCCAGGACCTTACTGTGATGTTCCCCTACAGAATGATGACAAGAAGTCAGGTCTATGGTGAGCACTAGTGACAGATTAACAGTGATTCGGAGAGACTGGATGTAGCAGGACAGGTAAACTGTGGCCTGGTGGTTAAACAGAGAGAAGGATGAGACTGTGAACTGCTCGGCTTTTTTCTTGCTGTGCCATGATGTTGCCAGTGAGGGGCAACACCAGATTGCAAACACTTGCCTGGGTGCACAGTGGTCTTTCAAAGGTGCGGGCACAAAGGATGTCAATCTTTTGGCAGATATCCGGTGAGTGGTAAATTGTTCTGAGAACAGCACATGGTAAGATAGGAATCGGATCAGATGTGAGAAACACCTCAGGGGTCAGATATATAATTAATGAGGTTCGTTTGGGAAGATACGGCAAGAAATCTCACTAGTCTTCATGGCAGGAAACCCTCCATAAAACTTGCACAACCCACATTTAGCCAAAAAATATAAGATTCAGTCTTGAGTATCCATTAATCTGAATCACTTGATTCCAGAGTGCTTCAGTGTATCATTGAATCAGCCAGGAATTTTTCTTCAAAGAATTTAGTTATATAAATGGGCAATATTGAAATGAGTTATAACTGTAAAATCCATGTACTGAAATAATCATAACAGCTTTACTGTAATAAGCTCTTGCAGTGCAGTATTTACATGCCTTACTCAGCCTCATCTAGACTTTATTTGCACTAATTTAACAATTTAACTTTGTTGTTAAATGAATATCAGTTTTTTCTGGATACTGAAGGAATGAAGTTAAAGTTTGAGTTTATCAATAAGCCAACTTATCTTCAACATCTTGATAGTACAAGCTAATTATTGTCACAATCACTCATGACCACTTCCATCTAGAAGGACAAAGGCAACAGATATATGTGAACGCCACCACCTGCAAGTTTCCCTCCAAGCCACTCACCATCCTGAGTTGAAAATATGTCATCGTTCCTTCACTGTTGCTGGGTCAAAATCCTGGAATTCTCTCCCTTATGGCATTGTGGGTCAACCCACAGCAGGTGGACTGCAGCGGTTCAAGAAGGCAGCTCACTACCACCTTCTCAAGGTCAACTAGGGACAGGCAATAAATGCTGGCCCAGCCAGCAATGCTCACATCCCACAAATGAATAAATAAAAAGTATGTATCTGATTAGTATTTTAACTTTGAAAGTTACTTTATAAGGCATTGCATGTGTCTTTCTTTTGCCAATATCATATTCATCTGTGAGTATGATCCTATTAATATATTTTAACTAAAGCTCATAATTTGATACCTAATGGCATTTTTTAGTGTTCAGATGGGATGTGTTAAGATAGGTTATGTATGTTAAGTATTGTGTAAGTATGAAAACAAGCTGAGCTTTCATCCTAAGCCTTCCAAGAATGTCCTATCCCTATCCTATCCTGCATTCAATCCCATTCATCCATCAACCTTCCCCTGCTGACCTCACCTGAATCCCCCACCTCCTAAAACTACCATTTTAAGACTCTGTTAAACCTTTCTCATTTAGATCTTACAATAGTCTGATTGTGCTTGCAAAATTATTTGTGATGGTTTTCAATATATTAAAAGGTTAACTATGTTAGTACAAGCTACCATTGACTCTGTCAGAAGCAGTAATACTGTATATCACTTACGTGATCATAATAATAGGACTAACAACCCATACTAAATGGATGCACCATCCACAAAAAGCTGTTTGTTAAACAAGCAATAATTCTGCTCTCCCGTATGCCTGGCAGCATTTAGACTTTCAGGGGGCACTATGAATAACTACCATTTACTTCTCTATGCATGTTTCAATAAGCTGTAACCTGCTGGCCTACTTTGCATGTAACTGATAGCTGAATCTAGAGACTAGTTGATTCCGTATTTTCACCCATGAGATGAAATTATTTGTCCACTTTGCCTTCTGTTAGAGTGACTCTTTTTTTCTGTTTACAACTTTGTCCTTGTCTTAGCTCGATAGCCTTTTATTACCATCTTTTTGATGTTATTAAGCTTCTTTCCACAGCCCACTAGATCGCTTTTGCTTTCTGAAGGGCTATTTATTTTGTGAATGCTGATGGCCTCAGCCATTTCAGGAATCAGTAACTGTAGGTAAATGGCTTTCTGCACTGATATCTTCGCTCTTGTTTAATGAATTCTTTCAGTAAAATATGACGCTCGAGCTCTCTGCAACGTGACTTAGATCTTAGTGCAGTTGAGTAAGTCATTTTTATTCAGTTACATCACAACAGAATAAGTTGCCCTCGTTAACAAAGGTCAGGAAGGTCAGTTCCAGTTGTTAGGCTGTTTAATATGTATTATTACATCTTGTGTTCCATTGGACGGTTTAACTTGCAGTTAACGTGCAAAAAAGCGGAAAATGGCATTTTAACTGTTGAATAGTAACTGGGTAATTACCATGTGTTAACTGCCCAAATAGTTTTAATGGCTACAGATTGGAAAATCAAGCTGCTCTCTTTTAAAAAAACACAATTGTTGAACAGTAGGTGAGACTCACCTTAAAAAAAAGAAACTGAAAATGTAAAACCAAAGCACTAAACACTGCACAAGAATATTCTGTTATGATTAACGCAATTCAGCACAGCTCAGAAGTCATTGAAAATTTTCTTTGGTAAAGATAAGCTATTAAATGCTCAAAGAATGAAGGTGATTCTTTTAATGATCTCAGCTGAGGGGTAAATATTGACCAGGATATCTCCATTCTTTCTGGGACACCTGAGATAGTCTCAAAGAAAACACAAGTTTTTGTTTCACATGCTCCAGAGTTTTTCACAACATGTCTGCACAGGTTGATCAAAAATAGCTATGCCTGTTCTTCTTCAAAACAGTCTGGTCAATTTTTTTATACCATGCCATCTTGAGAGGGTAGATATTGGTGTTTTAAATCTAATCTAAAAGGTGTCACTTCCAACAGTGCAGCATTACCTCCGTGGTACATGGGACTATCATTCTAGATAAAGTACACAGATCTCCAGCTGGGATTTGAACCTATAACCTTCTGGATGAGAGCTCCCACTGAGCGACAATTTGACTCTGAGAACTACAGACTTGTCAAAGCAGCCAAAGCCATTCGATGTTCTAAATGTCCATGTAGAGAATTTGGCTGTAGAACGTTGAGTTGCCATGGAAAACAGCTAAATATCACCAGCACAAAACTGGTCTTTAGTTTGTTGGTATGGCAGTAATCAAATTCAACACTGACCATCCATTCAACAGCTTCAGTTGACAAGGGACTAACAACTACAATGCCATCAGGAATAGATCTCTCAGGTCAGACATTAAGACAGTATATGGTGATATTCTGTTTAGGTAATCACAGTCACAATTTGAACACCACCTCATACTCCACTTGTGAAGTGAGTGATCACATCATCCTTGGCCCTTCTGTCATGATGTCATAAAATACAGGGCATTAACTTTGAATTTGGTATTAAATTTAATAGCTGAGATTTTGTGAACTGTAATGGTATTGAAAAGGACTCAAAAATACTGACTTAGAATGGCCACAAATATCGCCTGACATACATCAGTTGACCAAGTTTCATGAAACCAAAGTCGATTAGACAAAGACAACCTGAGTTGAAATTAACACCTTCTCCCCAAGGGCAATGAAATGAGCCATTGTCCTCCACGTAAACTGAAAAGTTTCTCGTCTGCTCTGCCAGTTACACCATTATGAAAATCTTGACACAGCGGAGATGAAGTATTACCAAGCCATGACACAATGAATTCAGCACACAGAATATACAAACATGCTCCAATTCTATGAACATCTCTCTATGGCAGAAAGGGAGGAGACTGATTTTAAACCCCGGAACTGAACCAGTTCTCTCTCATCCCCTAGTCACATTGTATGTGTGTGTATGTGTTTGAGGCCCAGATTACTGGATGAGGAGCTTATGCTTGAATTTGTGTTTTTATTATATTTTTCCTGGGTTTAACAGTTAATAAAACAGCTCTTTCTTTCTCAGAGCTTTTAATTATGCCCTTTTGTTTTTGCAACTTCTAACCTTATCTGTTGATTTACTCTTAGATTTATACTCTTTATTCCTTCTTGTCATAGCCTATTCATTCCTTTCTCTTATACCTTGTCCCTACATTTTTATTCACCATATTTTCCCAATATTGATCCTTCAATCCAATTTTTGGTTTAAAATTCTCTCTAAATCCTCATTATGTGTCTCGCTGGAAAATCAGCTCCAGCATGGTTCAGATGTAGATCATCCCATCGGTACAACAGCTATTTGCTCCAATACTGGTTTCAGTTCCTCATAAATGAAAACCCACCTCTACCACACCAACCTCTGAGTCACACATTCATTTTGTCAATCTTATTTCTCCTCCGCCAATTTTGCATGTTGTTCTGGTTATAATCGAGTGTATTACCTTTGAGATTCTGCTTCTTAATTTGGCGCTTTGCTCCTCAAAGTGACTATGCAGAACCTGTCCTGCCTATCTTGTTGGTACCTACATGAACCAGAATGACTGGATTCTTCCCTCCCACTGTAAATTTCCCTCAAGCCCAGAGGAGATGTCCTGAACCCTAGTACACGGCAAGCAACACAACTTTCTGAACTCTTGCTCTTAGGCTAAAGAGAACAGTGTTGATCCTCTCACTATATTATCTACTGCCAACACAACAGCTCCATCATTTGAACAGTTTTCTGTACACTATGCCATGGCCTGTTAGCTCATCCATCGTGCAGCCCTCACTCTCAACCAAACAAACTGAAAAGACTTCAAACTGCTGGGCCTTATATATGTAAAGCACTCATCAACAATTAGCCTTTTCATGCCACTAAGCCACTTTTCTATCCAACTTGTTAGATTTTCCTGGATCACATGAGATTTTTCTGAGCTCATCTGTCATATGGGACCTTGTCAAAGGCCTTTCTCAGAACGACAGCTCCGTGACCCTATGACAAATAGACCACATCAATTCTTTGTCAAGTCTCCTAGTGCTTCTTTCAAAATTTAAATCAAGTTTGTCAAACATGGTCTTCCTTTAACAAATTGATGCTGATCTTTGATTAATCTTTCCATTTCTAAGTGACGGTTTGTCCTATCTGTAAGAATTCATTATGATTCTTTACCCACTACTGAATATTAGTCCAACTGTTCTATAATTATTTGGTTTATCCTTTGTTCCCCTTTTAAAATAAGTACAACATTAGCAGTCCTCTCATTCTCCTGCACCACACCTGTATCCAGTGAGGATTAGAAAATGATGGTCAGACCCTTCACTCTCTCCTCCCTGGATTCTTTTAACGCACAGGGTACATTTCATCTAGTTGATTTATCTACTTTCAAGAATGCTAATCTCAGTTATATTTCCTCTCTCCCTGTTTATCACATTCGATACTTCACACTCCTTTTCGTTAACTTCAAAATGTGAAGGCACGTACAAAGTATACATTAAGAACTTTAACTATAGCTTCCTCCTTTACACTTGTTATCTTTTTCGTCTTCATGGGCCTTATTCTTTCCTTAGTTATTTTCTTATTCCTAACTTTTTTTTTGCTTTACTCTTGCACTTGTTATGATCATCTCAGTTTTCTGTAATATTATGTCCTTGGCATTAGTCATAAGCTTTCCTTTTCTGCCTTATTTTACCCTGTGAGCTCTTTGACATCCAGGAAGCTGTAAATTTGACCATTCCACCTTCAATCCTTCTGGAACATATTTACTCTGAATGCATTGTATATCCCCTTTGAATGCTTCCCACTGTTCTAACACATTGAACTTATGAGGAGGCTCTTACAAGCACATACAAAATGAACACTGTCAAATTAAAGGATTCCCTGGGCAAAATAGGTTCTTACAATACTTACAAATCAGTATTTTGCCCTCGAATGGCTGATCTGTTTCCGGCTCTTGCCTAAATTACATAGTTTCTCCTGATACAGAGGTGTACTTACCTTCCTAATGATAAATTTATTAATTCTTGACATTATCCCTACTAGGTGTCTGGAAGGTTCAAGGGACATGAAAGTTGAAAACAAAGGCGAGATTCATTGACATTTATCGACCATGGCAGATGAGTAATTATCACTGGACACTGCAAGGACCAATGCCAACTCAGTTGCAGCCTCCTGCTGAACCTGACCCTCCTCAGGCACTGATTTGTGCCATGTCCAGGAATTAAAGCTGTGAAGTTTTGTGAAGCAACATTTCACCTGCATTTCCAAGAATCTAGTCTACTGCATTTGCTGCTCACAATGTGGTCTCTTCTGCATTGGGGAAACGAAGTGTAGACTTGGTGACTGCTTCACAGAGCATCTACGTTCTGCTCACAAAAAAGACCCTGAACTACCTGTTGCCTGCCACTTCAATGCACCATCTTGCTCCCTGGCCAACATCTCTGTCTCTGGCTTGCTGCAGTGTTCCAGCGAAGCGCAACACAAGGTCGAGGAACAGCACCTCATTTTCCACTTGGGGACCCTACAGCCCTCTGGACTCAATATTGAGTTCAATAATTTTAGGGCCTAAACTCTCCCATGTCCCAACCCCCCACCCCACACACCAGGCCTTGTTACCACATAGCCTGCCACTACACAACCCCTGTTGTTAGTCACTAACAGTCCTCATTAACAACTACTCACCCTCCCAGCCTGATCGTTAGCAACTCCTTTGTCTGTCCAACTGCCTTTCTCTCTCTTTGGGCTCTATCCTATCGTTTATTCCCTACCCCACCCACCTCCCTATTTTCTGCGTATAAACTGATGTTTTCCCAGCCACCATCAGTTCTGAGGAAGGGTGACCGGACCCAAAACGTTAACTCTGTTTTGTCCTCCATAGATGCTGCCAGACCTGCCGAGCTTTTCCAGCAACTTTGTTTTTGTTCCTGATTTACAGCATCTGCAGTTCTTTTGGTTTTTATTTTGTGAAGTTTTGTTGCCTGATTTAATATTTGCTACAACTCATGAACCTCCCTGACACCAGTCACTGTTTCCAGATGTTTGTGAATCATTTACATAATTGTAATATTTGATCTGAAATTACATTAAATGATATCCAAATACTTTCTTAGCTGTGCAGTGCTATTTTAGTTACTTATATATGACATTTGACAAATTTTAAGAGATTCCATCGATTTGTTTTGCAATTTTTATCACATATTTGTATTTTTGAACACAAGAATGGAAAATTAACACATCTCAATTTCAACATTGTTGACATTCTTTAATTATGTTTATTTTGCATAAAATTACCTAAATAATGGTTCTGAATTTTCTCTACCAGAAAACTATGGTGTGAAGGATAGATCTAAAGCCTAACCTTTAATTATTCTATAAACATTTATTTGCAGAGATAAACATTACAAATATGCATCTATTAATCCAGCAACGACAGTTTCAGTCTGGTCTTATTTATAGGGTTACAAGTGAAAACTCCGTTAGTGCTCTACCTGAAACAACTAGGAACCCAATTCTAATGTGATTAACATTAGGAACCTATAAATAGGAATATGTAAATGCATTTTTGAAAAGAACAGACATGTTTTTGAAGCTTTTTGATTTGCTCTCATCTGTACAGACGCAAAAATACCAAATTAGCACCCTTGCATCTGTCCTGATCAGTGCACAATGAAAATCTTTGACGGCATGTCTCTCTTTGCAACAACTCTCAAGTTTTGCACTGCCAAGTGATTTTTTTTCACTATAGCCGCTATAGAAGACTAGCTCTCTCAGAAATCGTTCCTCAATCAACAACAGCTGAGCACCACAAATCTAAACAATCATCAAAATAATCATTCAAGATGAAAAACTACAGTCACACATGGGGCAATTTGTTGCTTGCAATTTGGGGAAGTACAATTTGATCATTCTTCTGACCCGTTACGTACAGCAAAGTCAAGTATCAATTTCCAGTTGGGTTGAAATGTGGTTACTAAAACATTAACTGACTTGCAAGGGCATTGTGCTGTTTTACCGTAATTATCAATCTAGGTGACTTTGGAGCTCCATCTGTGAAGAATACTGGCTGAGTGCTACATGTTTACTGCCATTATGCTTCAAAAATCCTCTATTTTATGAATTTATTATATTCAGTTCTTCTGATGATGTATTTTATCACAAAATGTGCTGCAAAAGGGATCTATATAAATATTACGTTACTATGTTTCATTTGGCGTTGTGACAGCCATAATATCTGAAAAAATTGTACAATTGCAGACTTAGGCTGGTTTAAGCAGAGCATTGAAATGCTATTTATTAGTGTAAAGTTATGAACCCAAATTGGTATGAAGTGATAATAGGTACTGCAGGTGCTGGAGAATCCGAGATAACAAGGTGTGGCGCTGGATGAACACAGCAGGCCAAGCAGCATCATAGGAGCAGGAAAGCTTGACGTTTTGGGCCTAGACCCTTCATCAGAAATGGGGGAGGGGAAGAGGGTTCTGAAATAAATAGGGAGAGAGGGGGAGGCAGATAGAAGATGGATAGAGGAGAGGATAGGTGGAGAGGAGGCAGACAAGTCGAAGAGGCGGGGATGGAGCCAGTAAAGGTGAGTGTAGGTGGGGGAGTAGGGAGGAGATAGGTCAGTCCAGGGAGGACGGACAGGTCAAGGGGGTGGGATGAGGTTAGTAGATAGGAGATGGGGGTGGGACTTGAGGTGGTAGGAGGGGATAGGTGAGAGGAAGAACAGGTTAGGGAGGCGGAGATGAGCTGGGCTGGTTTTAGGATGCGGTTGGGGGAGGGGAGATTTTGAAGCTTGTGAAATCCACATTGATACCATTGGGCTGCAGGGTTCCCAGGCTTAAAATGATTTGCTGTTCCTACAGCCTTTGGGTGGCATCACTGTGGCATTGCAGGAGCCCCAGGATGGACATGTCGTCTGAGGAATGGGAGGGGGAGTTGAAATGGTTCACAACTGGGAGGTGCAGTTGTTTGTTGCGAACTGAGCGCAGGTGTTCTGCAAAGCGGTCCCCAAGCCTCCGCTTGGTTTCCCCGATGTAGAGGTAGCCACAACGGGTACAGCGGATGCATTATACCACATTGGCAGATGTGCAGGTGAACATCTGCCTGATGTGGAAAATCTTCTTGGGGCCTGGGATTAGGGTGAGGGAGGAGGTGTGGGGGCAGGTGTAGCACTTCCTGCGGTTGCAGGGAAAAGTGCCGGGTGTGGTGGGGCTGGAGGGGAGTGTGGAGCAGACAAGGGAGTCGTGGAGGGAGTGGTCCCTCCGGAAAGCAGATAGTGGTGGGGAGGGAAAAATGTCTTTGGTTGTGGGGTTGGATTGCGGATGGTGGAAATGTCAGAGGATGATGTGTTGGATCCGGAGGTTGGTGGGGTGGTACGTGAGGACGAGGGGGATTCTTTTTTGGTTATTATTGTGGGGACGGGGTGTGAGGGATGAGTTGCGGGAAATGCGGGAGACACGGTCGAGGGCGTTCTCGACCACTGTCAGGGGGAAGTTGCGGTCTTTGAAGAATGAGGACATCTGGGATGTATTGGAGTGGAATGCAAGCTTTCCTGCTCCTATGATGCTGCTTGGCCTGCTGTGTTCATCCAGCTCCACACCTTGTTACCTTGGTATGAAGTGACCTGTCTTCACCAACATCAAAGGTTGCTGAGTGGAACAGTATAAATGTATTCTAGAATATTTAATTTGACAGTCTGTTAGTATTGGCATTTTGTGAATATATGTGGTACTCAGACTTTAGATCAGTGGTTCTACATAAACAATCAACGGAGTCTTATATTTCTAGTGCCTTGACTGCAATATAATACCTTTACAGATTGATGTGCAAAATTCTGATGATCCAGTGGAATAAATTTCAAAATAGTGATTAGAATGATAAACTATAATTAGGTTCTTAAAAGATGGGAGAGATATGCAGAAGTGGAAGAGTTTGGAGCTTGAATTCAAGACACCAGAACTTATCAAGTTGAAGACATGACTGCAACATTAAGTCACAGAAAGGAACACAGAAAAGACCCAAATTAAAGGAACAAAGATCTCTGAGTGAATTAAGATTACAGGTCATTTGGAGGTGTGGGGGGCAATAGTATTCTAAGATATTATGGATACAGCGACAGGTGAATCTGTGGAATAACGTAGAGAGGAGAAAAGAAAACAGGAATGAAGGGACAATAGGTAAGAAGGTAAACTCTGAGCAGGGTTTAACAGAACATGATATTAACTCAAACTAAAACGAGGGCTGTATCAGGAATTATCAGATATGCTATGGACTCTAAAAATGAAGGTAGTCTGACATTGGATCTGGATCACAGGTCCAAGACAATGCTTTCCATTTATTGTACCATTCAACTGCAATATCATTCTTTTAATGTAACACTGCCATACATATAACTTTATGTTTCACTTTTTATTTCGTATAAAAGGAAAAAAAAATCCAGAAGGGAGAAATGTGTTCACTTGCCACCATCACAGGCCTGCTTCAGTTCCTTGAGGGCAATCGGTATTGTTGCCTGTTACCTGAGTGACACACACATGTTCTCCATTGAAGGACTGTTACCCAAACAAATTGCTCCCCCTCTCTCTACTGGCTGCAAATCAACTTCCATAGCAAAAGAAAATACTCCCCAGTTGACTGTGAGATGTGATGAGGCCTGAAGACATGGCTTTTTCTAGCAGTGCAACTATGTGATCTGACAAGAAAAGGTCACATTAGTCTCCCTTAGTGTATTCTCTGACATAATGTTCCTCTTATGAAACAGTTCAGTAGCTGACTTTTGGGAGTGAGACCAGAGAAATTTTATTAGTATGTTGTGACTTGTAAGACTGAGCTACTACCTGATTTTTCTCGATAATTGCGAAACATTTTAAGTTGAGTTGACTTTTAAAGGCAAAATTGTCTTTATTGATCTTAAGCTATATATTTTAAGAAATAAAACAATTGAGCTAACAAGAAATAATTTGAAAGGACTGAGACAATAAATAAACTGACTTAGAACTCCTGTTAAGTTCATTGATTTTAGACAGGACAATTAGTTCCTGGCTATATTTTCAATTGCTTCTTACTGTAATTCACTTTACATGGTCACTTACTTGACTTAAGTGGATTAACCTAGTTATCCTTGATTATTTTACAAGTAAGACTTTATTCAATCTGACTGAGCCCTACCTTGCAGATGACAACTCTTAAGCATCTCAAATACAAACTGAATCTGATTAACTATCAACTCTCATTTATCGATATGATGTGTGAACAAGGCCCAAAACTTTATAACCAAATTTTTGATCCATAGAGTGAAGGATCCGTTTCCACTTGCGAAGACTATATTGGACCTACATATCGAAAGCAAATCAATGTCCACATATGCACATTTGACTTTGCTAACCGATTCACCACTGTACCAACTCCTGCAAGCCATAGATATCTGAACTACAGCACTGTATCATGCAAAAATAGACCTGCCTCCATTGTGTGAATTAATGATTCCATCCTGTACTCAAGTTTACCTTTGAACTGGAAGTGTCAAACAGCCTCCCTTTTCTCAATGTCTTAGTTGAGAAATTATCCATTGAGTTCTCTACTGCTGTCGACCGCAAACCTAGCTTCATTCAACAATGTACACGTCAACAAGTTTCACATGTTACAATATAGGCCTTATTGGCAATGTCATAAATAGCCTGAACCATGTGTTCACTGTGCAAACCCGGTGCTGAAATAGACCACGTCAAAGCTATCCTGATGTGATAATGATCCTGATTAGATCGTTTCTCGCCATAAATGCACAAACTCATGAGTGGCCCAAAGTCACCTTTGGTCCTGAAAAGTGACCAGTCCACCACAGATTATCATGGGGAGGCGATGGCCTAGTGGTATTATCACTGGACTATTAATCCAGAGACCCAGATAGTGTTCTGGGAATCTGGGTTTGAATCCCGCCACAGTGGAATCTAAATTCAGTAAAAATATCTGGAATTAAGAATCTAATGATGACCATGAATCCATTGTCGATTGTCAGGAAAAGCTCATCTGGTTCACTAATGTCCTTTAGGGAAGGAAACTGCCATCCTTACCTGGTCAGGCCTACATGTGACTTCAGACCTACAGCAATGTGGTTGATTCTCAACTGTCCTCTGGGCAATTAGAGATGGGCAATAAATGCTGCCTAGCCAGTGACACCCTCATTCCGTGAATGAATAAAGGAAAAAAAAAATTACCCTGGCAGACAGATGAAGCCAGCTATTTCATGCTACTAAACAGTTGCAACACAAATGGGGGTATTCACTACCAGCAGGATGCAGCCATTAAGGCAAATAAACATTCTGCCTATCATCAAATATGATTAATGAATATCAGTGATGGCATGGTGCCATGTATGTAGGTCGTATGCCCCAAAGTTTGGCAGATCATATCAACCACCATATCCCTTTGGCTGTTTGTAACAAGCCCTGACCATGCCCTACCGACCTGCCTTTGCAATTCTCACAACAGGGCGTTCAACATTAGATACGATTGCATAATTAGAATACATGGGCTATGTAGCCCTGAGTGTGTAAATAATTACACTGAAAACCAATTTAGGGCAGTTAGTTGGGCTCACAGTGTGGCGCACTTGTATGCAATGAAAGCTACAAACATTATTATACAGAGTCCAGTTATTTGCAGACAGAAAAAACATTTACGAGCACTGCCCCTTTTTCAATATGATAAAACAGATTATAACAATATTTATTTCTCCGGTTAATACTTTGACTAATTAGAGTGAATGTTCCTGGTTTAAGATTTAAATAAAACTTGGCAGTTTATTGTCAGTCATCAATAACCAGTGCATTTTCCATGGCAACATCTCTAGCAATCAAAGTTCACAAACAACAAATTGACACTCTCAGCTTAAGCAGTATAAATGCTAGTTTCTCCTGAAATTGGTATTCTTGCAAATTGTTCTGATGAGTGCAAGGTAGAGTTCTGACAAAATGTGTCGTGTTTCAGCAATACTCAAATTCTGTTTTATTCCAGTTTCCTCCAGCTCTAAATACAAACAATAAAAATAGACATAAAAAGAATGTTTTCTAATTAAAATACTATTGACCATACATCAGATCCTAATCAGTCACAAAAATCAATGTTTACTTGTACAGCAACTTTCATTATTTTTGCTTTAAATATCTAGAAATTCGAGGCAAATGCCAATATAGAGACACAATCTCACAACTCATTGTGAGCGCTGCTTGGAAGTCAAGCAGTTCAAAATGATAAAAGTCACTGTAATGCAACGCAGCACAATTGTAGTTTAATGCTTTAAGTGGAGGACAGTGATCAAATTAATCTCTTGCCACAGCATTTCCAATTCTCAAGCTTACTTGAGAATGTAATCCTTTGTGGCAACAAATCCAAATCAAGATACTCACGTTTCAGCTAAATTTCTCTCTGCTAGAGTGGGAGTAATAAAGCTCCTTGTGAACATCCTCAGTAGGAGGAATTTGAAAATGCTGTTGTATCAGTAGCTTTTATGTATCGGTTAACTGTACTCTGGAGACTTGCAAACCATGTATTAATATAGCAGGCAATCTCAGTATGGGAATCTCATAATTCTGGTTCATGGACTATAAGGTTATTGATTTTGCAATTAAACCAAGCAGCATTAAGAAAATACATAATATCCAGCATACAACAAGAGATCTATTGCAGCACAAAAAGAATAATGTCACTTTTAGTTTCCCTTGATTACAGTTTACTTAATGTCTGACAGAACTACTGGACTGAAAAGTTTGCAAAGCCCATAGGAGATGTAACACAATTTTTTTGTTTAAATGCAAAACATTTTGGCTCAACAAAGCCCTTTTTCACAAAATTGTATTTAACAATACTATCAGATCATTCATATATGCTTATTTCATGCTACTCTTAATACGGTTTTGCTTTCTTTTGCATCTAATGAGGGTTAGACAGCACACTTGTACATTAGCATTTACATAGGATATTTGTCAGCCACCAAATTGAGTGTCTGCTGTTTTATGTACAGCAAATCTGCCAAAGGCAGATGTTCGCTCAAATGCCATGGTCATTTCAAGGATTTTGAAACAATATTGTCATGTTAACCATGCCAAATATCATTTGCTTACAAAATAATGATAACATGTATGCAAACTGCTTTGATTGCAATGTTACCTTCACATTGAACAGTGAAAAAAAGTTAGTTTTAATACTGATATAATGTGCATATTATATTGAATTGTTTAATTATTCACCATCAAAAATAGCCTGGAGTTTAGAAAAATTCTTGATCGTGAAAGTTATATTCAGTAATCTTGTGTTTTGCAGAATGATTTTGAAGAATTTACCAGCGAAAATACACCATTGAAACAACATGTTAAAACTAATTACCTACAACAGTGACTACACTTCCAAAGCATTTCAGTGGCTGTAAGGTGGGATATCCTGAGGTAGTTAAAGGAGCTCTATAAATGTAAGTCTTTCTTTTTAGAAATAATGTAAAATGGTATAGATGTTGAAATAATTAATGCAATGTAGCCTTGTTAAAACATTATGTAATTGTCCTAATTCTCAAATTGGATTACTTCCTTGCATATTGCTGACAGGTATTCCATAGCTTTTAAGAATTTTGACTTTTGATATATTGAACAATTACTTACCGATGTGACTTTTTATATATGTAGACTGTGCAGCTATTTGAAGACTTTCACACTGACTTCTATAATAATCAATACAACCTCCACTAGGAAACTAGTTATTATAATTCCTGTAGTTGGCGATTTGAGTGCTGTAGAAATAACAGTGAGTGTGTAAAGGAAGTGAGAGTGACAGCTCTACATTTTCCACATTGATTATAAAGTAGACTATAAATAATGCAGCTGACAATATGGTGCTTCACTAGGGATGATGTGCCATTTATAACCAAATAGGACAACAGCTGGAACAGTAGCAAGTGAAAAATAAATCAAATGGCTTTTAAGAACAGACACATCAATATCAAATTTTCTTTTCCACATTTTATTAAATCTTATTGTAACAAGGTTAAAGAACATTAACCAGACATATTTAAAGATTGCCAAATGTCATCTGATTTTTTTAATTTTAAATTTAATAACTTGAAGTGAATAATGGCACTAATTAAGAATCTTTACATGCTAACTGTAAAACTCTTATTTACAATTTTGTTGTTGCTGAATTAATGAATTATTGCTTAAGATAACTGACATTTGCAAAATATAAATTAGAAAACTACTTCAATTAGATTGATATAATATTTAAATTGTCAAATACAATAATATAAATGTTACTTTGTTAATAGACTTATACTGATGTGAAATCTGTGGAATGTATTGAAAGGGTTTCAATGATACCATGACATGTTTGTTCAGTTAGTTTTTCCATTGGAAACACGAGAAGGAACGTGAGATTTCTACCTTGACAGAGAGCATGTCTTTTGCAGCTAAAGTGTTGTAAGAAGTCAGTAATTTCAAGTCCATCTCCCTAAGATCAGCATTACTCATAATCAGTGGTGGGCTGTGGGATGGGGTTGTTACAGGATTTGGAGGTGGTGCATAGTTCATACATACCTGGTTCTTGGAGGCAGCTGGCCATCTGAATACCTGCACTAATATTTGATATCCCTACAGTGTGGAGATTAGACAGAGTAACAGCAGATCTAACCTCAGATATTTCATTTCTGGAGAGGTAAGGTATCCCTTTGGATCCAGTTGTGGAACATCTTTGGGTAAATAAGACACTCATTGTCGCAAATAAGACTCCATTTGAGATATGAATACCTGTGTGAAAAATTGCATAGGTGCATTTTCTTTATTCATTCATGGGATATAGGCAGTGCTAGCTAGCCAAGCATTTATTAACCATCCTTATTTTCTCTTTAGAAGGTGGTGGTGATCTGGCTTCTTGATGTAACTTTGATGTGTCCACTCGGTTTAACAGAATCCATACAAAGAACACCTCTATTACAAAATCTTGTTGCACCATCACCAATTATGATTGTCTCTCAGAGCAAAACTGAGTTGAATGAATTGGCTCAAATATATTTCAATTTTATCCTGAAACCATGATAGAGATGAGAACATGATTTGATCAAACATAGATTTATACATGGGCTGCTTAGATCAAACTGCATTGCTCTAATCCTCATCCCCACCCAAGTAAGACCTTACACTGTCACATTCTTTAATATATATGTAATATTCTCCCTCATCATCCTTTTGTTAATGCAAATTTTCCATTGATTGGCACCTTACAACATCACATTCCGCTGATTAAACTTGAGGAGATGTGTAACACAAATGGCTGACAGCAATAAAAAGAATGAAATATAATGGTTTGGGAGTGGTGGTGTTTAATAAGTCAGGGGATTATATTGCATGCTTTACTGAAGATCTCAAACTAGATACTCACCTCATAAGGCTAGCACTGTGCTAGAATTGGAACAGAGATTGTATTTCACTTCCATCAAAACAGATTAGGAAAGTGGGTGAGGTCAAAATATTGTTTCAATGAAACAGAGACAAAATAGAAATTGTTTTGCAGCAAAGTGAGACTTGCTCACGTTAAGAATCTTATCCAACCTCCTTGTGTTGGGAATTGACAATGCTGGAGGCAGTGGGAGATTTGTCGATTTTGTGTTCAGTCCAACACCTACATAATAGAGCATTCTGATTATTCTTTAGGAATGCAGGTTATTTTTGGCACATCCAAATTTTGATTCCTTACCACGAACAAATACTTTATTTCTTTAAAAGCTATCAAAATGCCTTCACTTTCCTGGCCTATCATTCAGTTCCATTTTATGTTGCCAACAACAAAACCTTTGAAGTTGTCAAAGAAATGGTCTGTAAAGCAGAAATGTTCCTACGACGTGGTTAAGATTTTTTAAAATTCAAATTGTGATCGTTGGAGAGTTAATGGTCTCAAAATTTGATAGTGTTTCATCCATTATAAAGGCTTCTGGGTCTAATGTGACAGGCACCTGTGCATCCACCTATTTTGTGCCAGAAGGGCATTGGTAGCCATATTGGTATGGACGGTAACATCAACATCCAGAACGTATGTTGGAAATATTTAAAGGACTGATGAATGTATTAAAATAAGTATCCTGTGCATACTGTAGAATCCTTTGTCAAAATGGTACACCTGACTTTCCTGTAATAAATAAACCCTGTAAATCATGGAACTAACTGCCAGAAACATTCCTGCTATTTAAACGGCACATCTACATGATATAGACGACTTTCTGCTTTGGCTTCTCAGTCTGATGATCATTCTCTACGTCTCTATGGACACTTTCCTACTTTCTGAAAATGAAACCTGAATATTTGGAAGAAACTCAATGGTTTCGGTTTTGCTTGGAAACTTATTCCTCACCTCAAGTGGCGCAGTGGCTCAGTGGTTAGCACTGCTGCCGCACAGCGCCAGGGGTATAGGTTCAATTCCACACTCGGGAAACTGTCTGTGTGGAGTTTACACATTCTCCCTGTGTCTGTGTGGGTTTCCTCTGGGTGCTCTGGTTTCTTCCCACAGTCCAAAGATGTGCAGCTCAGGTGGATTGGCCATGCTAAATTGCCCATAGTGTCCAGGGATGTACAAGCTGAGTGGGCCAGCCATGGGAAATGCATGGTTACAGGGTTGAGAGAGGGGTCTGGGGCTGGTTGGATGCTGTTCAGGAGGTCAGTGCAGACTTGAAGGGCTGAATGGCCTCTTTATGCATGGCGGGGATTCTATGATATCTGTCTGCTCCTTTGACCTCAGTTGGGATCCCTTAGGCAGTTGGGAACAGTTTAGGGTGGCGCATGTGGTTAGCACTGTTGCCTCACAGTGCCAGGGACCAAGATGTGGTTCCACCTTCGGCTTACTGTCTGCGTGGAGTTTGCACATTCTCCCTGTGTCTGTGTGGGTTTCCTCCCACAGTCCAAAGGTGTGCAGGCTAGGTGGATTGGCCATTTTAAATTGCCCATAGCGTTCAGGGATGTGTAGATTAGGTGGGTTATAGGGGGATGGGTCTGGGTGAGATGCTCTGAGGGTCAATGTGGACTTGTTGGGCACTGTAGGGATTCTATGATTCTATGAAACTTAGCATGGAGTCTTATGCAGACCAAAACGATCAGGGCAATGGTCAGTGCTGTGGTAGGATCAAGCAAGAAGCCTGCCGAGGCCTATTATGACATCTGGAGCAATTTGCTGCACCTTTTACGTATTTTCCAATGACAAAGTGAGTTCCTCACTAGGCAGCAATGAGTTGTCAAGTTAGGAGGACTATTGCATGCAGAATGCCTTATTAATGACACAACTCGCCTCATGACTTTATAGAGGTTTATAAAAACATGAGGGCATGGATAGGGTGAATAGCCAAGGTATTTTCCTAGGGTGGGGGAGTACAAATTAAATGGAATAGGTTTAAGGTGGAAAGGGAAAGATTTAAAAGGGATCTGAGGACAATGTTTTCATGCAGAGGGTGATGTGTGTATGGAATGAGCTGTCAGAGGAAGTGGTGGAGGCTGGTAAAATTACAACAGTTAAAAGGCATCTGGAAAGGTACATGAATAGGAAGGGTTTTGAGGACATGGGCCAAATGCTGGTAAACGGGACTAGATTAATTTAGGATAACTGGTCAGCGTGGACAAGTTGGACTGAAGGGTCTATTTTGTGCTGTACAACTGAAAGGCTGAATAGGCTGAGGATATTTTCCCTGGAGTGTCGGAGGCTGAGGGGCGACCTTATAAAAGTTTATAAAATCATAAGGAGCATGGATTGGATGAATAGACAAGTTCATTTCCCCGGGGTGGGGGAGTCCAAAACTAGAGGGCATAGGTTTAAGGTGAGAGGAGAAAAATTTAAAAGGGACCTAAGGGGCAACTTTTTCAAGCAGAGGGTGGTGCATGTGTGGAATGAGCTGCCAGAAAATGTGGTGGAAGCTGGTACAGTTACGACATTTAAAATGTATCTAAATGGGTATATGAATAGGAAGTGTTTAGAGGAATATGGACCAAATGCTGGCAAGTGGGACGAGATTAGTTTAGGATATCTGGTTGGCATGAATAAGATGGACTGAAGGGTCTTCTTCCATGCTGTACATCTGTATAACTCTCTGACTCTATGTCAAGAATTCTCAACATATACCTGGCAAGTTTAGCTCACCACTGGGAGCAAAGAGTGTCCATGTTGCTCAGCACCAAACAGCATCTCAGATCACGATCCATAGGCACTAACCGTTTGTATTGGCATCCAACATCTGCCACCCCTTCACAATCCAGTCACAGTCTAAGGATAAGAGACAAGCTTTTTAGGAAAGGGATGAGGAGGAATCTCTTCATCCAGAGAATGGTGAACATGTGGAATTCTTTTCCACAGGAAATTGTTGAGGGCAAAACAGCAAAGACTTTCAAGAAAAATTGTAGACATAGTTCATAGGTCTAAAGGGATCAAAGGATATAGGGTGAAAGCAGGAACAGGATAATGAGATGGATGATCAGCTACGATTACATTGAATGGCAGATCAGGCTCGAAAGGCTAAATAACCTACTCCTGCTCTTATACTTTATGCTCCTATCTTTCTATCCTCATGGCAGCTCTCTGCCCCAATTACAGGATGCTTAGGAAGCACAGACCTGCAATGCTGATGTGAGGTCACATTGTACACAGGGACAAGCACCCTTTTTACAGAATGAAGCAGCCACATCTCAGAGTTGCTGACATGCTGTTTTAGTGCTCATTCGCTTAGTGCATATGTGTACACTCACAGCATCTCTGCCTTTATCTTGCTTTGTCATGTCAGTTAGCACAGTTATGCAACCAGTTGCTTGTCCTATTGATCAACAGTCCTCCATCTGGGGACTCACATCTTGCTGTATGACATCAATTTCACGCATGCACCAAGTGTCTTACCCAGCAGACACATTGCAAGTAGAGCAAGCAGACAGCCCTGTCTCAAAACGATTCAGGAGGAGTGCTCACAGAAGTCCATGAAGGCATAGATCAGTCAGGGGTCCAAGCACTGTGTGTGAAGGGCAGCTGCACATACCAGTTCAAAGCATTGGCCATCGTCAGGGTGATGTCAGTCAGGAGATCCATGCCTTTGCAGTCCAGGGAGTAGGTCACGGTTAGTGCTTGATGTTGGTCAGTGGGTTCATGGGAAGGAGTACTGAGAACAGGACCTTGTGCTCGAGACTTCAACAAAACATAGAAGCAGTAGCTGGAACCCATTGGTCAAAGAGCGCTCGCTCTCATTGTCCATCATGCTGGAAACCCAAAGTATGGAGATAAAAATGGCTGCAAAACACCTGGAGTGGGTGGGGCAAATATCTCATTCTGTAAGGGAGGGGACTGCAGGACACACAGATGTTTTGCACAAGACACAGGCCTGCAGAGCCCCTCAATTCGGTTGACCTTAAGGCGTGGGCTCCCTGTGTGCACCTCCATGCCTCAGGCATCACTGACCACCTCATTTACAATAACACTTTTAGGCACAGTGGCGAGGAAACAAATAGGTTAGCACAAGGAACAATAGTATCAGCATAACCCAGAACCCCCTATGAACTCCTTGTTCATCTTACTTCCAACAATAATAACAGACACTCAATACAGACATTAATCTATGGCATAGACCATGTGGACATGACATTAGGCAGCATGCTGTCATAGTTACATTCCAGTTGCACAGAGGGTTATACAAACAGGTATAATACAAAATCAATCAAACTTTTACAAATGTGATATCTCATATGCAGTGAGTTGCCACCTGTGCCACCAAAGCACCCTGCTGCCCATTACATTTTACTGTTGTCTCAGGTTGAAGTGTGACGGGAGTTGGCTTGCCAGTGCAGACGTTTGGCCCTGGAGGTTTGAACAGATGACCATAGTGGTGTTTGTGTCTGGATGACCCTGACACGTTGAGAGTCTACTTGCAAGCGGTATTCTAACACAGCTCAGCCTGAACTGCAAGGGCCAGAGGAGGGGAATGCAGGATGGAAGTGGAAGTGCTTCTACATCTGCAGAATTCTGCGTGAACGCTTCTGAGAGTAATTTTCATAATTCATGACATGTCAATATCGTTGACTGATCCAGAATTTATTGTCCATCATTTGTTGTCCTTCAGAAAGTGGTGGTGACTTGCCTTCTTGAACTGTGTAGTCTATCTGGTATAGATAACTGCACAATTCTGTTAGGGAGAGAGTTTTAGGATTTTGACTCAATGACTGAAGGAACAGCTATATATTTCCAAGTCAGGCTGGTGAGTTATTGGAGGAAAACTTGCAGGTTGCGGTGCTCCCATATATCTGCTGCCCTTGTCTTTCTATATGATTGTGGCTGTAAGTTTGGAAGGTGCTGTCTAAGGAGCCTTGGTGAATTTCTGCAGGGCACCTTGCAGATGGTGCACATTGCTCATGCTGAGCGCTGGTGGTAGATGGAGTGAATGTTTGTGGGTGTAGTGCCAATCGAGTCAGCTGCTTTGTCCTCAATGGTGTTAATTTTCTTGATTATTGGAACTACATTCATCCAGGCAAGTGAGGAGTTCTGATGAAGGGTCTAGGCCCGAAACGTCAAGCTTTCCTGCTCCTATGATGCTGCTTGGCCTGCTGTGTTCATCCAGCCCCACATCTTGATATCTAGTATTCCACTCCTGATATGTGCTTTCTAAATAGTGGACAGACTTTGGAGAATTGCAAGATTTGTTTTGCGAGTCCAATTCAGTCAGTAACCCCAGAATGTTCTTGTCATTGAATCAAAGATGTCCAGAGCAGAGAAAAATCTCCTTCAGCCCATTGAATCTGAGCCAGTCAAAAACAAGCACCCATGTGTTCTAATTCCATTTCCCAGCACTTCATTGAGAGCCGTATATGCCTTGGCATTGTCAGTGTACATCAAAATACTTCTGAAATGTTATGAGGGTTTCTGCCTCTACCATAGTTACAGGCAGTGATTCCAGATTCTTGCACCCTTTGGTCATACAATCTTTCCTCACATCCTCTCTAAATCTCCTGCCCCTCATATTAAATCCATTGTCATTGATCCCTCCACCAAGAGGAAAAGTTTCTTTTATGCCTATCTTGTCTATGTCACTTATAATTTTGTACATCTCAATATGTTCCCCCTCATCTCCTCTGGTCCAAGGCAAAAAAGGTCCCAATGTATCCAATCCTTTATCATAACCGAAACTGTTCAGCCCAGGAAACATCCTGGTAAATCTTCTCTGCACCCTATCCTCGACAATCACATCCCTCATATAATGTGGGTTCCAGAACAGCACACAACACATGATAGTCCTGATCTGAGGAAGAATTGCCAGAAGGTGAGCACAGTAAAATGAGATTTGTTCCTGGGATGGTGGGATGTTGCGTGTGATTCCAATTCTAGCTGGGTACCTCCTGTCACTGCCCTGCCTACTTGTGAGGAAAGGGTACCTGGGGTGAGAACCATGTTTCCTGTCACCATGCCTTTGGTCCTGAGGACTAATGGCTGGTGCTTTGCAGTGCAAGTGTGTGTGCCTCTCCAGCAGATGCTGAGGGTGTTGGGCTTTGTTCTCCATGGCAACTACCAACCTGTCCAAGAATCACAGGCTTGGGGTAGCCGAGTCCCCATAAAAGAATAAACATGAACACAACATTTGTACACACTGATTTGAAATAAGACTTGAGTCGAGAAAGATAACTGTTTGTACAAAAATATAAAGACAGTCTCTTAACAATTCATGAAGAGCAGATGATTGGGCTTTTGCAGCGTGTGTTACTGGTAGCACTGACATTAATAACTGAAAAGTCAATTTCAAGATTCATAGTCTTGTACGTTGACTCAAATGGTTTTTGTCTAGATTCCTTTCAGGAGTGGCTGACTGGCAACACTCTGAGTAAGAAAAAGTAATTTTTCTTTCTTTTACCTGCACGGCAGGGGTGTTAAACTATCTCTTCTTAGAGCTGTGACCCTCATACAGCATCAGTCCACACACTACAACATCAGCCATTAACACACAGACCAGAGTTGTAGTCAGCTTTTAATCCTTTTGCTTTGTAAATTCCAGGAAGTTGAAAACACAAAAGTTCTGCAAGAATTAAAAAAGATTCTGATATATTGTCATGACACTCTAAAATTACAAGAAGTGTGACTTATATTCTAAATGTATTGAATTTTTTTGCATCTGGAATGAAAAGAATATTCTTAAATCACATTCTTAAATATATTTTAGTTTTCATACACTCAGACCGAAGACAGAAATGATCTGTCACCCATCATCCCTATACTTGCTGGTCTACATTGGCTTCAGGTCAAGCAATGCCTCAATTTCAATACACCCTCTTTCTTGCTTTCAAGTCCCAACATGATGCTTCCCTTCCCTATCATTGTAATGTCATTGAGCCTCTTGATCCTTCAAGATATATGTGCTTAAATATATATGATCTCTTGTATATCCCCAATTATAACTGCTCTATCATTGATGGCCATGGCTTTGATTGTTTAAGCCCAAAGCTTTACAATTCCTTTCCCAAAACTCTCCAATTCTCTATTTTTCTTTCAGGAGCAACTGAAAATGAAAAAAAGACCTCCTGCCTTACACGCACGTGGCCATCTGTCCTAATATCACCTCAAGTGACCTATTCTCAAACTTTTTTGATAGCGCTTATGTGAGTCTTCTTGGCATGTTTTATTATATCAAAGATACTTTATGAATAATAGTTGAGGTTATTATTCAAATAAAGAAAATTTTAAAAGTAATTATAACTGGAATCAAAATCCTGTTGGAAGTAAATTGAAATGCTTTATTGAATGACTTGAAAGGGGGTTACACTATGAGAACATTTTCTACCTTCTTTCATATTTACCCAATCATCCTGCCTCAGTTGAGAACCATTGATAGGAGATCCTGATGACGCTCACTAAAAGCACAATTAAAAGTTTTCTTTATCTTCCCTGGTTAAAAAAGTACGGAGTAAATGTGGAACGTTTTCCCATTTTCCAACAGTTTACACATAAATCTTTCATAATACTCTGTGCTTACAAACCTATTTAAGGGATTGTTTACCTTGTGCTCGAGTCACTGAAATAACAGCACAGAGACCGGTATCCTGTCATCCTTTATTTACTGTGCATATTACACTGGCTGTGGCCAGTCTGCTTAGTTAGTCCCCTGAGCTGAGGAGGTTCTAAAGCCCCTGTTTATATATATTTTTAAATAACCAATTTTTCTAATCAACCTGCTCAAAGATGTTATTACACACCTCTTGAGCAGGCAGGACTTGAGCCTGGGCCTCCCAGTTCGGGGATAGGTACTCTACCTCTGCGCCACAAAAGGATCCAATCTCCTGTTTATATTGGTCAGCCAGGGCTTCGTGATTAGCGCAGGTTAGCATCCCCAATCAAAGATCTCATAGCCAACGTGATCCATGTAGTTCCAATCACTGCAGTCATCTACAGGCAAATTTCAAGGCCCGATTGGGCTGAGCACAACACGTATTTATTGTAACAAGCCTTGCAATAAGATACAAGCCAGCAAACATGGTGATAAACCATCATAATCCCACACTCTCATATAAGAGAGGCAACTGATTGTAGTCTGACCTGAGGATTGCTGTGCTTCAGGTGAGGGGAGAAATTGAAAAGAGGAGTCCTTCATGGTATCCTCAGCCAATGCAGGAATTGAACCCACACTATTGGCATTTCTCTGCGTTATAAACTAGCTGTCCTCTCAAACTTCATTGATCTGAGGAGAACAATCCTAATTTCTTCAAATAAATGAAGCCCATTACTTCTGGTGCCACTGTACTAAATAGCATCCTCATTCTGCTTCATAGTTATGTGTCATCCAAATAGTTATTTCATAAGGAAACAAAGAGTGATTGCCCCTTCTCAAATCTGATTGCTCACATTGTGGAGATTTTGAGTATATATTACAATGTGTAGATGTCAGTGTGCAAAGACTCCACAGGCAGAATTTTCCAGACTCACCTTTAAAAGGATTAGGTGGTGGGGTTCTTAATTGGGTGAAAGGCAATATTTTCTTTGTCCCAACACCAGATTAAGCTGTTGCTATTAAGTTCTCTGAACATTTTTTGCTGGTCAAGTTTCCCAATTTTGATCAATGGTAACTTATTTTGCAGTTATTAGGATGTTATGAATATTCATTAGCAATCCAGGTAGCTGGAATTATCTTCAGGGACACAATCTTGTCAGGCAAGAACAGGAAACCAGTTGGTTCACAAACAAAATTATGTACATAGTAAAAGCAGGAGACTGTCACAAGATAATGATACTCATTTGGAGAGCCAGTATAGGCACAATGGATTGAATGGCCTCCTTTTTTGCTGTAACACTTGTTGACAATATAACATATGGGGCATGAATGTGGCAAGCATAGATATCTTCACTAACTTGACTCCTCCAGAAAAAAACTGGCATCTTTTGCATCAATGCTTAGTGTTTAGGGATGATATTTCTCCATGTGGATTAGCTCATGCAAAGTCTCAATCATGAACAGAAGTTGAGTGATGCTCCTGGGTTGTAGAAAATGAAGTTCCATCTGGCTGCCTTTTAAAGATGGCTCCCATGCTTTGGAGTACAAAGGTCTTGACAGGGGACACAACACCCTGCCTGGGAGTACATTGTGGCATTTCATGCATTCACGAATGTTTAATGAACTGAGAATCATGCAGGATAACCCAACCTGCCCATGACCGGATGACCCTCCTGTTTTCACGTTGCATTCACATTTATTCTCAAAAGAAAATATTGCCAAGAAAGAAATTTTAATCAGAAAGTATTTTTATGTCAGATGATATGTTGGGAACATTTAAAACTTGAGGTTGGATCACCTCAATGGCTTTGACTAATCAAACTGTATTGTCACATTGTTGGAAACTCCAGTTTACTGCAAATACTTTGAACAGAACCATGGTACATGCAGCATCATTTTAATGCAGTAATTTGGGAGTGGAAGATGGGAGTTACTATATTTGGATAAGTAACACAATTTTTATTGCTGCTTCAGAATGTTTCAACACTGTTTTATGTTTGAAGCAAATATTTGCCTTAGGTGTGCTTGCACATTTGCTATTAGGCATTCTAATGCCATTCCATAATCCTGAAAATTCCAAAGCCCAGGTATGATTTGGTCCTGAGTATTCCAGAATCAAGACATTATGATTTATTGATTTGTTTATTGTGCACAAAACTAAAAATAGTTTGGCAATTTTTCTATGTCTCTTGGCTGTGATCGTGGGGAGTGAAAAAAAACTCCCTGACTGAGATTTACAATGATCAATGGAAGGTGATGGCAGATAGAATGTAACTTTAATGTTGTCAGCTATGTTTAATATGTATAAATCTTCAAAGTTGCTACTAAATGTCACTAATTTGATGATCACTTGGAGAAACGATAAAATCAGAGAGTGTGGTAATTGGAAATGTCATGCAGCTGAAGCTTGGGGTTAAGTTCTATAATAAGGGGGAATGCGCTGCTCGCTCTTGAAATTTACCAGACCTGCGTTAAACAATTATCAAGGGTAATTAATGGAGCCACTGTGGGGTCAGTGTCCTGGCTGTCAGCAAACCCTCACTTTAAAAGTTAAAGAAAAATGTAAAACAAATCTTTTAATGCCTTAACAATGAGATAATTTCAACGACATCAGCTCACTGGTAAAGCTGATGAAATGTCTCATCTTTTTTAGTATGAGTCCATTGAGGAAGAGAGCATTTAACTTTCTGTTTCGTCATTGTTACTATAGGAATTTTGGGGATCGGCAGTTTGCTTCATATCAGGATGGTAGTATTGTTTTTATTTACTTACTTTCCTGAAAATAGTTCTTTGGTTTCATAAAGCTTCTCTCTTAGAATGATCTGTCTGCGAGATTTGATGAGACTGTGTCCACTTGTCCATCTTTCCCCTTTGAACCAGACCCAATTATTGTAATGGTGTTTTTCTTCTGAAAAAAAAGATAAATTTTTATTTATTTTGTAACATCCATGGATAGTTGTAGCATTCTTGGTGTTTTTACATTGTTACGGACAGAAAATATAGCAATAATTTGATTAGTTGCTTTTATTTGAACTATGATGATTTGATAGATAATTTTATCTGGAGATGACACAAGAATCATCCTTTGAGGTACAGTTCCAAGAGTTTATTGGCTCTGTTTTACACCTTGTAGTGATTATGCCTCTGTGTATGAAAAGTTCTTCAACTTGAATGGTCAGGCAAAACTTATAATTAATGCATAAAGGTACTTTTTACTGAGGCAAACAACTCAAGACATTAGCAAAGGGCAGTGATATCCCTTATTGTGCCTCACTATTGATTATTGTCAAATTCACAGGGTGTTGTTAAACTTTCTTTATGCTGGAGATGAGTATGTGCCCTGATGTGCAAAGCAAACAGGCAGAAACATTCCTGTCATTGGAATCCTTGACTTCCAAATTGAAGTGTTGTGAGGGTGAAGCGGTGTGTGAGTTAGACCGAAAGCATACATGATGATGTGGCGAGGCTGGTGATTTGATAATGCTGAATTGCCTTGCTGAATGATCAAGAAGTTTAGTGACTGTTGAGCATGCAGTGCTAGTGTTGTGAAGAAGCAGCTGGATGATGGCTAGGACAAGCATTCAGTTGTCAGCTGGGTACCTGCTCTACAATCTAGTTTCTCACTGGAGGAGAGGAGAATTGGAAGTAATATATAAAGTAGGTGAGTTGGGGCTTTAATGTAATGGAGATAGTGTAATTGTTGCTCCATGCAAGATTCTGAAATTGCCATTTATAGCTGAAGGGGCAAATCGGAAAGAATTTCCTCAACATTGAGATTTTGATTTTCTCATCTCTACTATATTTTCCATTTGTCTCATCACACCAGGGAGGAGATAATTCTGTCAATGTTCAACATTATTGAGTCTAGAGTTCAATTTTTATTGTAGGTCATGCATCTTTTGTCTGGAAACTTCAGTACCAATTGTTTGTCAGATGAAGGATATTTTCTGTTATTGGATACAAGGCAGGAAATAGACTTTCACAGTCTTAATCAGTTGTTTTAACTCAGCAAATGGAGTCAAAATCAAGGTCACAGTGTCTCTTTTAATTTCTGGAACCCATTGAGCTCTGCCAACTGCTGGGAAATCTCTGTCACCTTACTTGATGAGCCAATTAAATAATTCAGAATGGCTATTACTTCCCAAATAGCTGCAACCCACGATTATCGATTACATTGTGTGCAGAGGCATGTATAATTAACTACTCACAGAATAGAAGAATCAGGCACAAAACAATCATCAAAAGACATGCATTTACCAGGAGACACTTAGGTCCACTACAGGTCCATTCTTCTCTTAAAACGTCACTTAACCCAAACAGACTCAAATGGACTTAAAAGCAAACTTTTTCCAAAGGGCACAGATGGACCTGTAGACGTACTGAGTCCAGGCCCCTTAGGGAAAAGAAAAAGCTTCACTTTCAGTTGTTTGGGTCCACTTTCAAAAAGATTTTCAGTTTTTGGGTCTGTTTGGTTTTTGAGACATGTGGATAAAGTTTACCCAACCTGTGAGAAAATTGAAATTTTGCCTATTGCTATGGTAGGAATTGAACCCATGGCCCAGAGCATTAGCCAAGATCACCTGGTTATCAGTGCAGTGACATTACCACTATCTGCCCATCTTGTTGAATTACCATCTTGGCAATCCTCCAGCACCTTGAGTAATTGTTCATGTGAAGCTAAGAGTTTTGTTTTCCTGGCCACATCTCTGTCCTTATCATTGCTGGGCGAGAACCTTCCCTTCTGGATAGTCATGTCATAGACTCCCTCTAGTACCAGTATCTGCTGCTTTCACTACTATTGGGCATATCACCACACACAAGCCTGCGCAACTCACTTGAAGTGCTGGTGCTTCCTCAGAAGGATTGTCCTCCTTTGAAGTATTTTCTATCAGATCTTGCTGCTGAGAACTTGCTGAAGGAAAATGGCTACAGCTAATCTGGCACACTCAGAGCAGCCAATTACAAACCCACACAAAGCAACTTGCCATTAACTGTCTGCTTGACTGTTTGATTTCCTGATTAATACAAAGGATTGCAAGTAATAAACAGAGACTTTGTAAAGAAAAGACCCAGCCTCTCATGATACAATTCGGGTAGCCGTTAACAGGACTTTGATGTTGAGAGCTGCCTTGTTCAGTTGAATGAGTATTCCTCCCCCATTCTTACTCCACCCTTCTTGCGCTGGGCACTGTTTGCTCCTTCAGAAAGAGCTTATGAAGCAGAAAGCACACACGTCAAACGTGTCACTTTGCATGTATATGCTGAGCCAAAGAAATGCAACATGCAAACAGGATGACGAGAGACCGAATAAAAAGTGGGAGCAAATTACTGCAGATGCTAGAATCTGTACTGAAAACAAACAATGCTGGAAATCATAGCAGGTCAGGCAGCATCCATGGAGAGAGGGCTAGCTAATGTTTCAAATCTATATGATTCTTCATCAGAGCTCTGGCACGTTGTAATTTCCAGCATTGTTTGTTTTCGAATAAAAAGCAAATGTCTAAAGTATGACGTGGGGAAGTTATCATCAGAGCTGTGGTTTAATCTGCACTTGCTCAGGAAGACTGAGTTTGTCTCTAGACTCAGAGGTGACAGAAAGCAATGTGACAGGTGGAAAAGCATGTGATACAGAGGAAAGAATTAAATGTTGGTTATGTAATGAGAGAGGGGATATATTATTCTGGAAGTCATTGAGATGACGCAAAGAAATGAAGAGCTATGTACTCACCTTTGCTGTTATTGTTAGATTATTGAAACTCTATTTTTGCCCAGGATAATGATCACAGCAGTGATGATCTTAACAACCTCTTTCTAGAAAATATCTAGGAAATTCTGTGAAATATCTTTTTTTAAGTTTCTTATTTCCATTATTCTGATAGAGAAGTTTCCACTTCACCTTCATCTCTTCTAGGGAAGCTTCAAAAAAAATCATGCTTTTTACAGCAGTGAAAGAGTCAATGAAATGAGAATGACCTCGATTTAAGAGGTACATGTCTTGCTTTAAATAGATTCCTTCCTTTTCTTAAAGTGAATCATCAGGGAACACACCAATGACGTTGTAAATCCCTGTAGGATTTATTCTCGGAGAGGCCTGTTCCTGTATTAGAAGCCTGAGGCTATTTTTGGAGCAATGCATTAGCTGCAGCTTGATTTATTGGGTAGAATGTTGCTAATGTTTTCATGTAAATGTTTTGATTTGTCCTTGTTATCTGCTTTCCATGCCAATAAGAGAAAACCATTTCCCTCTTTATTTTGGCTGTAGAGTGTCATTAATTATTGCTCCCCCTTGACTTTGTTGAAGGAGTGCATCTGAAATTCCCTTTGCTCCTTCCAGTCCAACAAGAAAAAAAAATACAAATAACAATAAAGCAACTGAATAATCCCTTTGCATAAAATTGACTTAGCCATCAACATTTTTAGACCTCTCCCAAAGCAAATAACAGGATTAACACCATACAAGGCAACTGTTCTTCTAATGTTATATATCTTTATATTTTGTAAAAACAGGCAATTATTTTCCCCATCCTGGTGTGGCAAGAGTGAAATAGAGAGAGAAATAACAGAAAGAAAGTTGGGAAAATACAGTTTGAATGAAAAAAATCAGAATCTAGACGTTGAGTTTTTTTTTCATTTTCTCCTTCAGCTTCAAATAACTTAAGAATCTCGCTGTTGAACAAAATCTACTTTATTTCCAATATTTGCACCTCATCATTAGTCCAACTTGCCTCATTTACAATTCCATTTTTCTCCTTCTCCAAGAAACAAGACAGTGCAAATTCCGAACATATGTATATCAGAGCATCTGCGATTCGCTGATTTCTTGCCCTGGCCATCATCCAACCTTGTCTTCAGTAAGTAGCTTCACATGGGCCATAGCTGCCAACCTTGTTGACCCTTCATCCACAAAACCTGGCATTGGCAGACCACTAGCCTCACCATATCACTAGGCCTAATCTTGAACCAACTGTCAATCTAGTCCAGCCCTTCACTTTACTTTAGAGCTCAGGGATATCGATGACCTGTGCATTTCTTTCAAGTCAGTTTGCATGCAGGGACACACAAGCATCTCATCCATTTACACAAGATATGTCTTCTGGTTCTTTGTTACATTTCTTAGCACTCACCTTGCGCTTATGTGATGGCTACCAGCCTCTGGTTTGCATTGTTTTCTTGGCACACAGGCTGTCAGTCTCTGCTACAATTGCAGCAAATGCCAGCAATTTATGTAGCAGGTGCATTGCATGTGCTTCAACCAAATGACCCTGTCTGAAAGTCAAAGGGGAGCAGTTCTAGTGGAGTCAGTGGGGACTACAGACTGTCACAGTCCGTCTCAGAACTGACGTGAATCCAGTCTAGGTGATCACCCATGGATGATCAAGTCTTTGGTCTTACCAGATCTGGGGATTCATGTCTTTACAGCCTGAGGATTGGGCCAAAACAGAGATTCCAGGTAGCTCTTGAGGTCAGTGTCATCACTCTGGGTGTTGGGCTACATTTTCATGCAGTGATATAGATGGTGGAATTGAGTGTCATGAAAGTGGTTGCAAGAGCAGTTTATGGTGATGCACGAGCAAGAGAGGTGGTAAGATGCCCCCATTGTGTGAGTAGAAAGTGCACAGGGCCGGCAGCATTAGTAGTTTGGGAGAAGGACATGATAGGAGCCATTAGGTATAAATGCATGCAAGAAGTAGGGTTCAATTCATGAACCTAATTGAGATGTGTGTGTTTGTAGAGAATTAGTGTTAGTGAGAGGTGCAGAGAGAAGATGGAGCAACTACCTTTATGGCACGTCAGAAATCAATAATTCTCCTGCATTGTAGCACATTCCTTTTAACCTGCAACACAGGACTGACCCAGGCCACTCTCTGTGACCAGGCTGGCTATGTCTAATGAGCTGGTGTCCTTTGGCAGTGAGCAGGGTAAAAAGAACGTGGTTCTCCTTTCCGCCAAACCATTCAGCAATACCTCTGGGTTCCTGTTAGCGAAGCAAGGAGCACAGTTGATTTTCTGGGACACATACTCAGTGTGATGTGTTGAGCAACACAGAGTGAGGGGCAGTTCCAAGGCTTGCAGAGGTCTGAAGTGGTGCACAACTGAGCTTTAAACATGACGGCAGTGGACTGAAAGTTGGCAGGCCCCAGGTGAGGTGAACACTTCCTCTTCCCTGCCATATGATTCCATGAGAAGGTGCCCAAGAATCTGATTGTGTAATTAATGAGCTGAAGAGTGGAAGATTGCTTTGGAAAGGCCATTCAGGCTATGGAGGACCAGCCACGAATTACTCTCGACAAAAGAGTTTGAACGAGAAGTTAAAAATTCAGCCTGGGATCATTTTAAGGTACCTGTCAGTCCATGGTGTTGTCTCCTGAAAGTAAAGAATGCACACTCTAAATTTTGTTGCGGTAAGCATTATGACACAAAGCAAATATTCAAGTTTATTACATGTGCAACATGTAAACTTTCACAAATGTTAAATTTTATTGCTGCTTTGGTTACTTTCTAGTAGTTACAACAGTCTCCTCTCCTTTATCTGCTTATTCTGATAAATAAAATTTAAAATTACTATTCTTCATGTCAATAGATTGCGCACAAGGAAAATATGTTGATTTATTACTTGGAAACTAATTTAAAATTATCCTCTGTTTTGAAGAAGAGATTGCTGACAAAATATATACAGGCAGATCTTGGGGCAGGCCTGCTCTAAGACCCTGACAACAGGGTCCAGTTGAGGTCAGAGTCTCACATTGCATGGAGAACAGTCATGTGGTTGCAATTTGACCAGTTAGAGCGAGAGGGTGGATTCATCATGCAACTAAGGATGACAGATGAATACTTGAAGTTGGAGGGCCAATAGTCATCTGTCCAACATCGGTGAAGCAAAGCTTGCAATGCAAGGCAAAAGATGGGGAGCAGTCTTAAGATGGAGGCTCCCTCTCTTCAAATATTTTAAAATTTTAAACTAAAAATCTCACCCTAGCGTCCAGGTCACTATTACAGAGGGGAGGTCCTCCGCTGCACATCAATAGGGCTGCACTGAAATGAGGTAGGTGGGAAAGCAGGACTCTACAGCCTGCCTGGACCACTGCCCTCACTCCCTGTCCAAACTCTGTGTTTTTCACCTGGCAACTGGCCTTGTTCCTTGATGCCATGGGTGGCCTGGAAACTGGGAAATTTTAGTCAGCCTCTGAAAGTAGGCGTTGTACCATCATTAAGTGGCTATGAACCACCCTTGCAAGCAGGTAGCCCTGTCATCCTCAAGCCCTGCACTGCTAAGAAAAACACAGCAACAAGGATGTATGGAGCCAACAAACTGGCACAGTGGCCAGTTGCACTAAGTTTCGTGCGTTGGTGCTTACATCAATCAGGGGATGAAAGTCCTACCCTTGGAATACCCATTTGATGTCTATTACTCTTCTTTTGCCACACTTTCATTGCAACAAGTTCCTGGATCAAACATGTTAATGGTTGACCAAAATTCCCAAATCATGATACAGTGACCATTGCAATTAAAGCACTGGAACAATTACAAATCAGGGCAGGGTGTTGTGTGCATGGTTAACTGTATGTTTTCTCTAAGAAAAGTTCCTCAGCATGTGAGTAAGAAGCTATATCACAATTGTGTTAGATTAAATGGAACTGGGACTGACGATGTAGAGTTCCAGAGATGTCTTTTCATACCATCCTTTGTATATATTTAGGTTCAGTGAAACCAGTTAATGTTCAGTCGCCTGGGTGCAGACTTACTGCATAGAGCAAACAGAAAGGAAAATAAGTTAATTGCAATTTCAATTCCAATCAATATCAGCAACAGCTATCACTGAGAAGGACCAGAAGGAGCATACATCCTTGTCGCTGTGTTTTTCTTAGCAGTGCAGGGCTTGAGGATGACAGGGCTACCTGCTTGCAAGGGTAGTTCATAGCCACTTAATGATGGTACAATGCCTACTTTCAGAGGCTGACTAAAATTTCCCAGTTTCCAGGCCACCCATGGCATCAAATTGCTTATGTCCGATCTTTGCAAAGATTTTGGTCACTGTTTTAATTTTACTCCGCAAGTGGATATTGAATTAGAAGTGATATATCTAGCCAATATAATGATATAAAACCAGCCAAGTTAGCAAGAAAAGGAATAAACTCAACTTTAAAGTAATACTTCCTTCATGTGCAATGGTTCTCATGCAGTTTTCTCCTGTGGCCTGTCCATGTTGAAGTTCCTGACTTCCCAAATCCATCAATGTCACCCAAAGGATCTCTTCCCAATAGGGCACAGCTCCCAACATGCACCTGTGTTTGTTTTTCTCGCTGAAACTCATAATCTGCTCAAAAATCAAGTGTGGCTTTGCAGCATCATGTGCAATTTCATTAGGGGATCATTAATCAAGTGAGGAACTATTCAAAGAGGAAATTATGTTATAACGTCTACTCTAACATCAAGATATTATCTTGACTTGTAGCACATAATCTGCACTAACTTTCTTCACTAATAGTTCTTGTGACTTAATTCAGTCCAAATTTGTGGCAAAAATCAAAAATGCAAAATCAAAAGAACTGCTCACATAACATGAAACATAATATAAAGCTCCATTCTGGTATTTGCACATATCACAGATACGTGCAAATACCATTGCCTGGTAACAATAGGATACTACTACAGCGTGTATTCTCCTAGTTCACATAACCAACAAGGAGTCTCAGCCAATGTCAATGCTCATCAGGAAGTTGTGGGCCTAATGCCTGAGATTCCCTGATATGTGCTGCCAGCCAGGGAAGCTCTGGCTGCTAGATTCTAAGCAGGAAATTGGTGCAACACAGTGCTTACTGCCTAAGCTGTCAGCCTTAGATAAGCCTGATGCAAGGATTTTTGCAGCTTGTTACTTTTATATGCAAAGTTTTAACTCATTATGTTTTTACCTCTGTATCATGACATATTACATAGAAACATAGAAGATAGAAGCTGAGGAGGCCATTTGGCCTTTCGAGCCTGCTCTGTCTTTCTTCACAATCTTGGCTGATCGTCCAACTCAACAGCCCAATCCTGCTTTCTCCCTATAACCTTTGATCCCATTCATCACAAGTGCTATATCTGGTCGACTCTTGAATACATTCAATGTTTTGGCATCAACCACTTCCTGTGGTAATGAATTTCACAGGCTCACTACCCTTTGGGTGAAGAAATATTTCCTTATCTCTGTCCTAAATTGTCTATCCCAAATTCTCATACTGTGACCCCTGGTTCTGGACACACCCACCATGTGGAACATCCTCCCAGCATCTAACCTGTCCAGTCCTGTTAGAATTTTATAAGTCTCTATGGGATCCCCCCTTATTCATCTGAATTCCAGCAAAATCAATCCCAACCTAGTCATTCTATCCTCATACATCAGTCCCGCCAACCCTGGAATCAGCCTGGTAAACCTTCGCTGCAACCCCTCAAGAGCAAGAGCTCCCTTCTTCAGAAAAGGAGAATGAAACTGCACACAATATTCCAGGTGTGGCCTCACCAAGGCCCTGTATAACTGCAACCACGCATCCCTGCTCCTCAACTCAAAACCCTCACAATGAAGGCCAACATGCCCTTTGCCTTCTTTACTGCCTGCTGCACCTGCATCCTTACCTTCAGCAACTGATGCATAAGGACACCCAGGTCCCGCTGCACACTCCCCTCTCCCAATTTACAGCCATTCAGCTAGTAATCTACCTTCTTGTTTTGCTTCTGAAGTGAATAACCTCACATTTATCCAAATTATACTGCATCTGCCATTGATTTGCCCACTCATCCAACCTCTCGAGATTATGCTGAAGGATTTTTGCATCCTTGTCACAGCTCACCCTCCCACCCAACTTGGTACCACTTGGTATTGCACTTAGCATTATTGGTTCCAAGCTAGTTTTCCTACCTACTCGTCCATTTTAATTATTCTGTTTTCTTCTGTGATATAATTAATTTCTATTTTATTATTTAAGTAATATTTTTCATTTATTTTTGTTCCTCTTCATTTTCTGCCTTTTATCCTGAAGACATTGACTTGTACTGACGTATTTACATAATTCTACATGTCTTGAGTATTTACAGTACCTCACAGCTCTCCATGATAAACCTGAATGGTGAATATCAGTTTCTGATTTGACCAATGAATCACCATAGCCTAGACCAACATTACTCTTCCATCCATGCATGCACACTTTCCAACAGACTACAGTGTTCCAGAGGCTAAATCTTGACATAGTCTAGTCCTCTTGTATAGCATTTTAAATAGCAGGAATATTGAATAGATACTTTGTCATAAATTTCACTGAAATGGGTGTCAAAGACAAAAAAAAACAAAAGTTGACCAAGTCTGGAAGGATAGTACAACAGTGAAGAGAATAAGAAAGAAGATACAATGCAAACTCACTAAGTTCAAGAACCTAGAACAAGACATTTGGGGATATGCTATGAAATTATGGCAGAGATTGTAGAGTAAAATACAATTTTAAAAAAAACTATAGGAAAAGTAATAGTAACAGAGGGTGATGTAAAGTAAGGCTATCTCCTAACTTCAATAAGGGAGATACAACAAATCCAAGAAACTGAATTCCAAATTGATTAAAGCTAATATTATCGAGGATATAATATACTTCACTGAAAGGTCAAATAACAAATAATCTAAAGATGATGGTTCGTTTCCTCCTAAAACCAAGTTGGATTTCTCAAAGTCAGTTCATGTTTAACCAACCTTAGATAATTGTTGATAAAATAACAACTTGGATAATGCCAATACAGTAATAATAGCATACACATACTTCAGAAGACTGCCAACGAGGTACCATGTAAATGGCTCATGACAAAGTTCAAGGATAACTGAGTTGGGGACAACTGGAAGAATGGCTTGAAATGTCGTACCTTAACAGAATGTAAGACACAATGGAATATTCTCAGGTTGGCAAAAAGTGGTGTCCTTCAGTACTGCATGCAATGCTCATTGTTTGATGGTCATCAGGAATTGGAAGCATAGTGTCAATGCTTGAGCAAGAAAGCAATGTTTTCTTTGGAAAAGCGAAGACAAAGAGGAGGTGTGATAGAGGACCTCAAGATTAAGAAGACCATTAGTAGGGTAAAGGCGAAGAAGCAGTTTGCATTTGAATGACAATCCATAACAAGAGAGGGGATTTTTTTCAATAGGATATGCACAACAGATCAATAAAGGACTTGTGAGGAATTTGCTAACACTGAGAATGTGGAACTCTCAGCCCGATGGAGTGTTGGATTGACATTTTAAGGGTGGTTTGATTTATACATGAGAGTCAATGGAATTGGAGGGTATTGCAGTAGATTGCAAAGATATGATTAGATTGGGAAAGGCTTATATACAGTTTCAGCGCTGTAAGACAATTTAGGCTTATTCTGTGCTGTAGATGTATTTTAGGATAAAACTATATTGGGACATGGATGAGGATGAGATCAAGTAGTTTTACCTCTTCTGTCAGTCTTCTCAGTATCTGCCACAAGACCATCTGACAGAGATGTCTTCCAGGGCTTGGCCAGCTCAGTCAGTAGCAACTATTGGTGATGGACATTGAAATCCCCCACTCAAAGATTCTACCGCAACCTATAATCTTGTTGCCTGCTCATCCCACACTCTACAGTGATGATCAAGTCAGGTGACTAACCATAATTAACTGAAGTGTGCTGAAGGGGCAGGACTCGGGAAATAGAATGACTGAGGTGAGAGTCAGTTGAATGTATAAAGCCTCTTTAAAACAAACAAAAAGGTCTTATTCTCATGCTCACTTCCCAACAAGCCCCCAAAGCTGGGTAGCACAATTATAAAATACAATTTTAAACCAATTCCCTTGGTGGAGATCCAATAGGATTGATTAGAATGCTGGATTTACATCCCACCAAGTATTATTCATGGTGATGATGGTGCTATCAACCACTACTATATCTTGCCTTGCATTTCAACACTTGGTTAGAAAATAAAACCTTTTGCTCAGGCATCCCCATACTGTCTGTCTCACACAATTCTCCCAACTTTCCACCAATGCCCACTTTGGAATATTTTACCCTTCTTTTAAAAATGCCAATTCCACTTTGATTGCATTGCAAGCTTACTTGGTAAATTAATTCTATTAAATTTACCCCAATTCCTGTGATAAGTGAACACTGATATATTGCTTTCTTCGGTTATTGTCCACCAGCTCGTATGTCTTAGAGTGCAGCCAACATATAATCTTTATAAATAAAATGATGGAACAACATTCAGGGAAACATTCCCTTTGAATCATCCTACATAAGTGGCACTAGTATTAGATTGGATTGAAATTCTTTGGTCTAACTTGCTGGCATGTTTTCTCCAGCAAGAAAGAAGGGTGTGTAATATTGCAACTAGTTCAATTTGGCTAGTTTCTTTTCCTATCATGTTTTTTACAATATTCCATCCAGGACTTTTACCATCTTATAAAATATGTGCAGAAGGCACATGAAGACCTGTGGCTTCTGCTCCAAACCAGATATCAGCCTTCTTTGGAATTGTATTTTCATTCCTTCACTGTCATTGAGTCAAAAAAAATGTCCTGGACCTCACCTCCCCATTGTTCTGCACTGTTATCTGCACCACGTGGACTGTAGTGATTCAAGAAAGCGTCCCATCACTAGTTTTGCAAGGTCAATTAAGGAGGGACAACAAATTCTGGATATGTCAATGATGCTTACGACCAATGAATGAGTAAGAAAGAATAAAGACTGGTAAAAGAAAGGAAAATGATCTTCTGTTTAATATAGTGCCTTTCAGAATCTCAGGACATTCTGAAGTATTTTGCAGCTAATGAAGTACTTTTTGATGTGTTATCACTTCTGTAAAATAGAAAATGTCACTGTTGATTTTTGCATAGCAAGGTCTCACGAGCAGGAATGAGTAAATGGCAAGAAAACTTAGCTTTAATGATTCACAGGTGCTTTGAGAATGTGCCTGAGAGTTGAATAAGTTATATGGTGAATGGAAGATGTGAGATGTGTAAGATTTGGAAAAGTGTGACCTGCAATGATGACAAGAATAGAAAGGTAGATAGTCAAAGTCGGAGGAGAATGAGTTAAACTAATTGTGTGTTACACTGATGTTGTCTAGTTCCTCTTTGAACAATTTGCAGGCAACTCTGATCAGAATGTTATGAATGAATTTGCCCAGGTGTCCCACAATATCAAAGCAACCATATCAATATGAACACAAGCCAGTACCGAAGCAAAACATTCCTACTTTACTAGGAACAAAATTACAATAATTTTTAATACTAAACAGACTGTCCCTAATCCTATTTAGCCGTTTGCGGTTACAATACTTATTGAATTTCTTGTAAATTTACACAGTTGATCTTTCTGTGGCTCTGTCTCTGGGTCGACAAAGCTGCTTTCTCCTTCTCTCTCCCTGAATTGTCAACTGGTCTCTGCCCCTTGTCATGCTGGTCTCCACAGAAGACCTCAGATGATTCCAAGAGCTGTACCAAGAGAGAGGTCTGCAGGTGAACTCTGTTTTTATACCTTTTAGATGGTCTTCTGGAACTTTCTGTAGTTCTGACCAATCAGGGAGATACACTTAATAGTTTGAAACAGGAATCAATCATTTTGATGGCATGCTGCTGTCAAGTGTCTTTCTGTAGCAGGACTGGTGCCTTTCTGTCTGGGCTGCTCTTTGTTTAATGGATAAATTGTTGGGGGTGTCTGTGCAGACTAACTGTTGCCTCTTACATTATGTTAATGCAGTTAGCACCTGGCTGCTATGTTTGCATTGTGTCTGGTGTGTGGGTTTTGTGCTTTCAGAGTTACACTTGGCCAATGTACCCAGCAACCCTTGCTGTTTGGCCAAGTTGGCAATTGTGTTTTAGCAGCCAGGAGACTGCTACACTGATAATTAATGGAAATCTGGGAAGTGAGCATTGTGAGTAACGTAGTTGCAACTACTGCAAGTGGAGAAGAGAGTAATTAAGGTGAAATAAGGCTCTTGTCTTGGAAAGTCTTGTGAGATCATTGAATTTCATCTTACATTGCAACCATAATTCCCCTGAACCTGATGGATTTCATCCTAGGATATTAAAGAAGGTGATTACAGAGATAGGGGGTGGACTGTAATAACCTTCCTAGAATCCTTTGATTCTGGAAAAGCCGTAGATGATTGCAAAGTAGGTAATATAACATTTAAAAAGGGAAGAAGAGAAAAAAGAACAGAGACCAATATAGCAGTTATCTTAATATCTGTCATTGGGAAAATTTTAGAGTCTATTATAAAAGATATAATAACAGACCATTTAGAAATACATAATATGATCAATAAGAGTCAACATGGCTTGGTGAGGGGGAAATCATTCCTGGCAAATTTACTAGAATAATTTGAGGAGAATAGATGAAGGAGAACCAGCGGAAGTAATATATTTAATTAACAAATGGAGTTCATTAAGGTGCTGCATGTTAGGCTATTTAATATAATAAGGGCTCTTGGTGTTGGGGATGGTATATTAGCATGGAAAGAGGATTGACTACCTAATAGAAAACAGAGAGTTAGGATAACGGGGACACTTTCAGGATGACTACTTGTAACTAATGGAGCGCCACAGAGATCAGTGCTAGGGCCACAGTTATTTAAAATGTATGTTAATGATTTGGATGAAGGAAGTGAATGTACTATGGCCAAGCATGCAGATGACACAAAAAAGTAGACTGGAAGGCTAGTGGTGAGAATTAGACAAAGATGGAAAATGGATAGATTAAATGAGTGGACAAAAACTTGGCAGATGGAACCTAATAGGGGAAAATGCGAGCTTCTGTACTTGGGCAGGAAGAATACAGATTCTGAATATTATTTAAGTGAAGGAAGAATGTATATAGTTACAGCATAAAGAGGCTTCAAGGTATTTTGTGCATAAATCACAAAAAGCTAGCATCCAAGTTCAGCAGATAATAGGGAAGCAAATGGACAGTTAGCCTCATATCATTTCAGTTCTTTTTTTAAATTTCCCAGTCTTGTTTTCAAATCCCTCTTTAGTCTTTTCGCTTTCCTAAATACATCTGAGTACATTAAAAACTAAATATAAATTGATGTTATTGTTATTGACTACAGCTGTATGCAGTTTTACTTTAAGATTGTCTGGTTGTCTTTAAATTGAGCTAGTGAAGCTCAAGGTTGAGACACCCCCACCATATTTAAAAAGACATGAAGGGTCTGGGCCCGAAACGTCAAGTTTTCCTGCTCCTATGATGCTGCTTGACCTGCTGTGTTCATCCAGGCCCACGCTTGTTATCTCGGATTCTCCAGCATCTGCAGTACCTTTTATCTCCAACAAATAGCCTAAGTAGCCTAGTAGATCTGATGCATTATACTTTATTGTGGTCCTTGAGGTCACATAAACGTTGAAAGCACAATGTGCCTTTGTCCCTATGCAACTATTTACATGCAATTTAGAACTTCTATGTCTACTGTCTCACGTCAGTGATTAGTAGACACAGTGTGCGCATTTGAGATACTCAGTTATTAAATCCATTTCTACTTGAACATTTTTGATAGTTTTTTGAGGTTACTCAACAGGATCAATAACTCCTATTTGTTCTCCTGTTGCTGTATGGCATATATCAAACTGTTTCCCCTCAGGAATTTCAAGGTAGAAGCTGGTCTGCAGGATGTGATCATATTAAGCTAATGTTACAGGGAGCATTCCTCCTGCTGAGCACATGGTTTCTCGCGTATGTCTACCAGCAAGGTCACACCTCATTGAGTATCCATCTCATTCCCTGTCAGTTACCATTTGTTGTATGAACACACAAAGAGTTGAAGCCGTATGAAATATCAGGTACTGTCATGCAATCTGTGAAAGGCCATCATAAGTACTGAGCTTCAGATTCATTGTGTTGCAAGAGAATTCTTCAATCTTCAATCAAAGAGGCTAAAGTCAACTTTTAGCAATCCACCAACTCCAGAAAAATCTGAGTTCCTCAGTGGAAACCAGGAAAAAATGATTTTATACATTTCTGTATATAGTATGGAGAAGTTGGGCAATGACACAAATATTTAGTTGCACACAATTAAGCCATGTTTCTGGTCAAATTAACTGCAGCAGTCCACTTAGATTTATGAATCTAAGGCAACAGCATTTCTGCATCCATTCTGAGATAATCATGCCAATTGTAAATTACTCAAAGTTGACCAACAATATGGGCCAAGAGACGCAAAAATTCACTTGCATTCCTGTTGCTCTTTTAATGAAGTAGAGTTCCTGAGGGTACTTCCCAAAAGCGTTATCAACAAAAATTGATACTTTGCCAGATGTTAGGACATGAAAGTTTTGCTCAATGACATTCCGTCACATACAAAATAAATCAATCTCTGTATTTGGTTCATTGGCAAACATTTTGCAGTCTATCATCAATTAGCCTCTGTGGCTGGGGCATTATGATCTCATGATGATGCTTTGGGTACAGCCACTAGTTTGGAGATGGGTTTTCAGGACAAAATAATTAGTTTTTAATTGTAGACAGCTTAACTATTAAAATAAGAGTTTTTCAGACTTCAATCCCACTCTGTATGAAACAATAGTTTCTGCTAAGAATTTAGCCCACCTGCGCGCAACTATTATTTCAGATTCAGCATCTGCTTTGTAGTATTGTTTGAATTAAAAATTAAATCATTCTCAATGATAAATCAATTGAAACATTTACATTTCACACTCTTTTTCAGATAACACATTCGACATTATGGTTTGGAGTTCAGTGTCAGAGTTGGGATACCTTTCGGGGCTCAGTACAGAAGCTAGCATATGATTTGGGTTCTGTACATGAACTGGGAAATGCTCTGAGACCAAGTGCATCAGTGAGGTAGCAACGTAGTCTTCACTTTTTCCAGGACAGCTTAACGATCATTAGTTGGAGAGGGCGGGAGTTGAATGGAAGAATATGCTTGACTGCACTAGAAACTTAGTGAGATAGACTTACATCTGAATTGCTGTTTTATTTTATCTCCTGCCGTAAATCACTCACAGAAGTATTAGTTTCAGTCTTACTGCAATTAATATTATTATTTAAGCTATAATTATCATTTTTATTCATTGAAATTAACATTTTTAATCACACTTCAGTGAACTACTGAGCTTAATCATACTGCAGCTAATAGTTTAATCACAATGAATTGCTTGAAGTCCCAGAACCTTCTGCGCAGTCTGAGTCCAAATGAATCTCTCGCTCAGCTGTCTTCTGCTTCACCAAATGTCCCACATAATCTGAAAGCTGTGTAGAGTATGTGTTGAAGAACGCATCTCGGGTCACCTCTGAGGAGCACATGCAAAATGGTAATGAATCATTTAATTAACAATATCAAATTACAGAGAGACAATGGTTAATGATCTTTCATCTTAAGTCCTATCAATGCTGCAATCAGACCATAAAATAAAATAAACACCATTGTTTAGATAGAAAAGCAACCTATGTATGAAGAGATTTTATTTCCCTGAAGGTAATGGAATATTTATGGGCTGACAATATGACTCCAAAATAGTGCTGGTGGGTCCTAAGGCATTATTTGCTACTGGCATGATAATAAGATCAGTTCATTTCACTATCACTTTGGTATCACTCGACACACAGCGAAAGATGTGATGCCACAGATAACTTTAAATGTGTACACTTCACATTATTGTGTAAGGCTGTCTTCATTGGTTGAGTGGAATGCTGGGTACCAGCAGTGGGACCACAGCTAAACCACCACAATATTGACAAATTGACTAATGGAGGCTCTAACGAAGAGGACCAGCAAACAAAGCGGTCAAAGCAAAAGGAAAGGGCCCTCTGGGACTTAAATCTGAAATGTCTTAAGGGGCTTCTTTCCAGCTTCATTATAGAATACTCCCTGATTTGGCACAAAATTTCACATACTAAGGTTTTTTGTAAGGTTTGTGCCTTTTGGCATAGTGTCTCACTATCCGTCAGTCAGAAGCTCTAGGTTTGAGTCTACCCCAGGCATGGTGGTCAGGAAGGCTTGATCAACTATGGTCAAACAGGTTGGGTTAACAACCTGCAAGTCTTTGCAATGCGCCAATAGAAAATGGTAAGAACGAGAAAGATTCCTGGTCACCATGTACAGATATTTTTCCTTTAACACGATAGTTGCGATCTTGTGTAACCTCGCGCTACAGAAAATTGCATTATTGAAAATCACCATAGAAAGTTGCATTACAGGGAAATTGCATTACAGGAAAATTGCTGTAGAAAATCGCTATACCTGTACAGCAGAAAGTTTGTGTTATTCAAACAGCATCCACTATTCATCAATCATATTACAGCCAATTCGTGTTCCAGCAGAAATACCTGTAGTGAAAAGAACATTACAGCCTTAACTATCATTGTCCATGTTTCCAGACTGCAAGGTGCATGTGGAAATTCATATCATCACGCAATTTGGACATGCTGAGTGCTCTGTAACATGAGCACCGCTCTCGGTTATGCCTGAATTCAATGTGCTGGCTGCTTGCATTGACAGGTACAGCACTCATGGGGCACTAAATAAGCCTGAAACCTTGAAGTGAGCCGTCAGTCAGCCTCAGCAAGATGAAATTATACTGCTAGAAGTGCTGAGCACATTATCAGCCCTATGCTTCTAATTTTTGAATCATAGTCATCACAGTATAAGTAGTTGGTCATCTGGCAGAAGTGATTGTTCATTCATTATAAACCTATTCAATTTCAATTTCATTGAAGCCATTGATTAGATATACAAGGAAAATGAAAGATGCTGTCAGTATGCAGTATGCTATTTTTGCCATTGTTTATGGTTATTTTGTACATATTTTTGCCATAATTTCAGTTTTTTGATAATCTGGTGAGGGGTATGAATGTCAGTCAGGCTTAAAGGGTACTTTGGCAAAGGTAAATTTCTGAACGTTGGCAGCCTTTATAGAAGTGATGGGGGCACATGAAATCCTTGGTTAACCAATAGGAGAAGGCATGTATCAAGTCCTTGCTGGTCTAATCGTTGGAGGACGTATAGATGAATTGTAATTATTTACAAAGAAGAATCTGTATGGTGCAAGCAATTATGTGTCCAATCCCTTAAAATGTGATTGACACAAGCACTCATGTTTGGGAAATCATGGAGATGTAAACTCCAATTGGTTGATCTCTTTGTGCAAGAACACACAATCAAAACAAAATCACCCAAAATGTCTGCATGGCCGATCATCGAGTGGATTCACTCCTATGAAAATTTCTGATTTAATGGATTTTATCTAAACTTATCGAATTGTCTAATCTCATGTACAACTAGACCCTTCTACAATGACATGACATTACATTAGTTCCATCCGCAATATATCATATGGAATTGATCCCCTGTAGCTATGACAAGATGCATTCTTAATCCATCTGTGTTGGCTATGCTCATGAAACAACATGTCATGCCTCCAATAAAAGAAAATGCTGAAAGAACTCTTCAGGTCTGGCAGCATCTTTGGAGAGAGGAACAAATTTATCATACAGAATCCAACTCTTCTTCAAAATAGGCCTCTAACTCTTGTTTAATACATATACTTTGTCATCTGACACAGAGAAGCATGTTAAAACGGTGTTGCTATAATTGAACAAGATAAGATGTCATACTTGACATTAAACTTAAATTAGAAAACTCAGAGTTCAAAGATCTAAACAGTCCCATTAAAGGATATTATTTCAATCTTTCAACTTATGAAGAAATTATGTGTTTTTTTGCTGGTTAATAGTATTTTCGAAATTGGATCCCGATTTAATTTCTGACAACTGAAACTGAATAAGCAAGTTCAAACTTATGAAAGTTCAATACTCTTCATGGAAGATGCAAATTTCAATGGCTTCCCTTTGGCATTGATTCAGCTCTGAAAGTATATCACAAAACTGTATGATAGATGAGCAGAATTATGGTGTAGACACATTGATTGATGATATAATAGCGTAGAATTCATCCAAAGAAGAACATGACAATAGACTTCATAAAGAACTCGAAGTTACTGGAAGATTCAACCTGAAATTTTAAAAAGACAAATGTGCATTTGGAGTCACTGAGCTGACATTTGTGGGTGACATGTTGACTAATGAAGGCATTAAACCTGACAATATAAAAGTCTTAGCTATTGTCCACAGTGAAAGAAAGACACACAAAGATTCCTAGTTATGGATAATTGTTCAATCCAATTCACATCTAATCTTTTGGTAAAATCTACCACCTCGATTAGTAAACTTGTTTGAAAGACGACTGAACAAATTGGAACGACAAACTGGGAATATTTAGAGGGAATGCAATTCGCAATGCAAGAATGATCTTAGAATTAACAATCTTCAAAGATCATTATTTCAGCTAATGCTGAATATGAAAGCACAGCATGAAACCTTGTGGCCATTACAGGCAAGCCATTTCTTTGAAAGAGTTATCTAATTTTTCTGCCCCCTGTTCATAGGAATATCAGATCAATTCCTGTTAGACTGCAGTTAGTTTCCTTTTAGCTGTTCACCAGATTGGCTTCTGAAGCTTACTGTTGAGCTGCTTTCAGGCACTGCGACAGCTGACTGAGTAAAAATTCTTCTCCTTACCTCCTCATGCCTGACATTTTTAAACAATCATTTTAAAATCTGAGCCCCAGTTTACCAATTCTCCCAACAGTGGAAATAGTTTCTCCCCAGTTTGTCCACTCTAATTTACCTCTTCAGCTTGTTAACGCCCCTTATACTTTAGAAAACCCCAACTGAATCTTTCTTTAACCTTCAGCATTGTAAGAAATACCAAGGATACAAGTCAGGGCCATGGCACTATGAAGTTAAGATGGTAATGCCAAGATGATATGCACATTAAAAAAATCAACAGAAGTTCAAACAAAAATCTAATTCTTCATAAACATGCTTTTCCACTTCCAAGGGGAAATGTATTTTGATAGACCTTAGAAATTATGCTTAAAAAGTACTTGGGTGCAGGCAATAATTGTTGAAGTTATTGTCATTCAGCTCACAGGAAGAGAAACCAGAAGAGGCTTAAAGAAATACATTTTTAATTTTTTCACTTTGTTTGAGGGACCACTTGTTAAGGCCACCCCCGCCCCAGTCACATATAATCCAGAAACTGTCTCCCACAATGTACCCAAGTGCTGGGAACTGTTTCTTTAGCCCTCTCTTGTGGCGTCCTTTCACTTGACATTCTACTTGTGCCCACCGGCCAGCTGTCACTTCCCATGGACTTGAGCCAATGGCTTACCAGGGACATGCCAATCACATGGAGGAGTTAGCATCATCCACCTTTCATGCTGCCAAGTTTGGAATGGATTGTAACTGTCCTCAACCCGGTCCCATACTTACTTTCACCACGGCAGGAATGTTTATAAGTGCAAAATTAAAATTAAAATTGTTGTTTCTTTTAGAAGAAATGCCTTTGAATAAATTACTTGCATTTCTTTCTTACAAACTGATAGGATGAATAGTCATTACAAAGTAAAATATTCCTCTGTCATGGTCTATACAATAAACTAACAGTAGCAAGGGCTGTTTTAATTTGCTACCCACGTAATTCAAAAACAACGGGAAGTAAAAACAAACCAGTTCGTATTCTCATAACACACATATCCAGGCTATAAGGACACCCTAAAGGTTGTAGAAAGAAAAGCAATTGTTATCATTGATTGGTGAATGTTGCCAACAAAAATTGTAATGGAAGCAGTGAAGGTCTTTCTGTTCCTTGCCATTGTGTCTGAAGGACGGGTTTTTTAAATGTGATTCCATGCATGCTAATGACAGATTTTTGTTAAACCTGATGAATGATTCCAGTACAGGACTCTGGATCTGACTGGCAAACACTAAATTGTCATTACTTTTCATGTCAATTTGTTTCCGACTATTGAATGGTTTGTCCTCCTTTGGGAACAAACAATGCCCAGATTAGTTGCAATATGACCTGTACTGTGTTTCATGACTCAGAAATATGCAGTGAAGACACACACTGGGTAGCTTGCGTGACCAGGACTTTGCTGCATAAACATTTTAGTCATGTTTGCTGCCATAAGCATCCAATTTAATTTCAGTCTGTTTTTTTTCTTTAACTACATCCACAGGCTTTATGCTAACAGCATGAGGAACAATCAGTGGATTCTTATAAAACTGATACCCAACAGTATGGATATTTGCCAAGGTATGTCCCGTTTAAAAAAGCACGACAAATCCAACCAGTCAGTTACTGCCTGTCAGTCTATTCGCAATCATCAATATTATGATGTTGTCATTGATGGTGCTATCATGTAGCAGTTACTTAACAATAACTTGCTTACTGGTGTTCAGTTTTACTACTTCCAGGCCCAGTTAGCTCCTGGCCTCATTAATGCCTTTGTCCAAACATGGACAAAAGAAATAAACTCCAGGAAAAATGAGGGTGACTGCATTTGACATCATGGATGATTGTGCTGTCTGATTGTGGCATCAAGGAACCCCTGCAAAATTAGAGTCAATGGGAATCATGAGAAAAGTCTCTGCTGGTTAGGGTTGTGCAAAACTGCATATCTCTGAGTTATAAAGCAAGTGGCTGTGTTTGTTGGAGGGCAAAAATCTCTGCCACAGGACATCTTTGCAGTGGCTTCTCAGGAAAATGTCCCAGGCTCAACCATCTTCAGCTACTTTATCAAAAACCTTCCCTCCAATATAATGTTGGGGTCATGGTGCAGTCCATGTGGTTCGAGGCAGCTAAGCACCACCTTCTCAAGGGCAACTAAGGGATGAGCAATAATAATTGCACAGCCAGTGACGCCACACACATTCCTGTATTGATGGTTTAAAAATGGAAAAACTGAATACAAAAGCAGAGTAAAACTCCCTCAACCATTCCAATAAAATGTACTTTCATTCTTTTCTCAGCAGAGTAGGGTTAAGGCACATTGGGAGCAGTGTGCATTCCCTTCACTTCAGTTCTAGTTAATGTTATAGTTTCTCCCTGACTGAGTTGCCAAGTTCATCAATTTGGATTTCCAGCACAAAGGTTTATCCAATAATATTGAAGATCAAGAATACTGGAATTTCTGCCAATTGAATTTAATGTGGAAAATCAGGTGTATTATATTCTGCTGTTGAGTGAACCTCTACATCAAGAACACAAATTCTGAGTTACCACATTAGACTAAACTTGAGTTGAATGGTGAACGGCTTTCTGTTGTAAACCTGTTTTCTGAATTCTATGAACTGGATGGAAAGTACCTAAATAATTTTGATTAAAGATGGATAAACCTGAGAGAAATTAAGGGAATATTTTATGAACAAGAGCTGTATTTAAATGACATATTTATCAGTCTGAACCGGTCAGGGTAGTGCGCTAACCTACTATACTTCAACTAATATGTATCTTTTGATAAATGTTGATGGCCTGCACTAGAGTACACAGAGCTTCATTTCAAATTTTATAGGTGACATTTTTAAATGTTCTTTCATAAGATGTGGGTACTGCTGCCTGGGCCAGGGATTTACTGTTGATCGCAAGTTGCCGTTGAGAAGGTGGTGATGAGGTGCCTTCTTGAACTGTTGCAGCTGTTTTGTGTAGGGACACACACCATGGTGCCATTAGAAAGGGAGTTCCAAGATTTTGACAAAGCAACAGTGAAGGAACACCAACATATTTCAAAGTCAACATGGTGAAAGACTTGGAGGTGTACTTGTAGGTGATGGTATTCCCACATATCTGCTGCCCATGTTCTTCTAAGTGGTGGAGTCAGAAGGTTGGGAGATACTGTTGAAGAAGCCTTGGGAGTTGATGAGTTGCTAGTTATTTTTCATTCTAAGCTTCAAAATTTAATTCCACTGCACACTTATTTCTTTCATTGATGTAACATTTACTAATTGTTTATCATCCCCACCCACAGCTCACCCCACCCACCCACCGCCCTTTCAGCACCAATGGAACATCCCTTGATTTTTCCTCAATTTTGGTCCTTCTGCCGAAGGCAAATAGTTGAGCCTGGCAGAGTGGGCACAGAAGTCTCAGATCACCTTTACAGAGATCACCCTGGTGGGTTGCACACTGATCTCCTTGGTGGAGTAGGCACAAGGGGTCACCCTGACGGAATCATCACAGAGGCATGAGAGAATGATGAGAAGGAAGGCTGTTATGGCCACTGGAAATGGAAGAAATGAGGGAAGCTCTCAGGAAAAACATTAAAAATACACGCTGAAATTTGTTTAGTTTTGTTTATATTATGACTTGTTGGAAGCTTTTTTTGCTGCTTAGATGCCTGCATGCACAGATTTCATAAGATGTGATTGTTTTCAACTATTCTTGTTCACTTCCACAAATGTTAACAAGCTGTGACCATTTTCAAACAAGTGGCTGCTTGACCATAACCATTTAGAATCAGGACTCATTCCAAATTGCACCATTTTGATATCCATTGATGCCTACCACTGTTTTGAGCATTCTACAAGCACAATCAAATACTCAATCTTTTCTGCAAAGGACTGTAGTTGAAAAATTGGATTTATGCATGGAGCCAAAATTCATGGCTTATAAACTCAGTAAGTACTTCTGATCCATTTTCATCAAGGAAGAACTTGATGCCAAAATCTTAGTAAAGCAGGAGGGAGATCGGACACCACACTATAATGAATCTTTATAAAATCCTGATTCATTCTCAATTGGAATATTGAGTCCAATTCTGAGTACCAAACTTTAGGAACGGTGTGCAGTAAAGGGGATGGAGAAAACATTTGTAAAAACGGTTGCAGGTAGTCAGTTCCCCAGAATATCAGAGTCAAGTTTATTAATCACCAATAGCTGCATTTTCATGTTTGTATTTGTAAAACACAGGATCTGTTTAGACTTTAGCATTCTACATTTCTTCAGAAAGTCCACTTGGAACTACCAGCAGCAAATCATTGTATGTCGTCTCCCCCATAGATAGCATTTTTAAGTTTGAGCTCTGTTCCTTGCTGCAAGAGATTCAGATACAAGTTTCACAACCATCCAGTACAGTACGGTTGCTGGAATGTGCTTTAGTGGAGCTAGGAGACAATCCTGTGAGTAGACTTTGGTGGTTTGACAAAGATCCACTGGACCTTTATTATTGAAAAAGTGTTGCAGCCTACATTCTGAAACTTTTTCCTCAAGTCCAGCCATATCCAATTATACCATTTAGTATAGCAAGGTAACTGTTGACAAGTTTCATATCAGCCACTGATATTTTTAGCCTGTTGCCAGTATGCTTCTGAATGAAGTATCCCTCCATTGATGATGGCAGCATAAAATAGAGGCTGACAAAAGATAGACCTTTTCAAGGTACTGTTTATTGCTGTCTGGAGGTTTGCAATCTTTTGTAGTAAACTGAGAGCTAAGTGCATGCAGCACAATATCAACAAGAGACTACAGAAGCTATTTGTGATGCAGAGAAAAAAGCTCTGGGTTAACTAATTTATTCCAGTTAATTACTTGAAGATTAGAGTCATAGAGATTCTATGCCCAGAACATGTTACAGGGGGAAAAAAACTGATGGTGATAACTTGTCTGTGTTTGGACACTGTATTAAAAATGCTTTACCTAAGTCCTGTTGTCAGTGAAGTTGACAACAGGACACTAAATTCAGCCTGTGGCTCAACCCAATTTTATTAACAACATATTTCTTATGTTATGGACCAGACCAACGCCCCTCAAAATATATCAATGAGATAGTCTACACCCTAACTCATCTTATTTAACGGCAAATGTAAGATGCTGCATTCCAGGTTGGTCAAATTACTAGGTTTTAAGCAAAACACATTTTATTCTGACACCACAATTAAAATACAAAGAAACAAAGAAGAATTGGCATAACTTTAAAGCCACTGAAATACTTAACAAAATAATATATTATTTAATTCCTACTCATCAACTCTTCCAATATGGCTCCATCCTATAAACACACGCTTGGCAAAGGCAAATTAAGTAAAACAGATTTTCCCGGACTTGCTATCTCCTCCAGTCCAGGAGACGGAACACTGACAGAATGAATCCAGCAGCAGTGAGAGAACTCAAGCTTTTGCAGCAGCAGAGAGAGAGCTCAATCTAGCAGCTTCAACTCCAAAACCCCAATTTCAACAACTGAAAGCAAAACTAAAACTCTGGGCCTGTGTGAGCCTCAGTCTACCCACTCATGCTGCTTTTGTCTAATTTTTAAAAAAAAGCTGTTTACTCTGCTTTCAATGGAGCAGACATCTTGGCACCTAGTTTACAACACCCACCTTCAAGAGAACCAAGTCAGTCAAATCCCTCATAAAGGCACATATTATCACACTTATTAAAAGCACTATGTGATCATTTCCCAAATTCCTACAATACCGACTCTTTATCTAGCTCTCTCCATCTAAGAATCAATGTTCCCCACACGATCCACATGTTTTCAGTTGGCCATTGGAATCTCCTTCCTCTCTGATGTAGGGTTGACTATCTTTCACAAAGATAGGTTTCACAGGTCAGAGCAGAGCTTCTCCTGTGTCTTCTTGAGTTGTCAAACAGTCTTCTGCAATGAATTTTGTTGTGAATCTTCTCTGTGAGTCTTTGCTGAGAGGGTGGTGTTTATGCCCCTCACCCTGACCTTCCAGAATGTTCTTTGTCCTTTGGCCAATGGGGTCATGAGGTGGTTTCAAATCATCCAATGGGATTGCACCAACACTCTTCACTGTTGTCATGCATGGGGTGTAAAGTACACATACTCAGGCAGTCAACATGCCAGAAAGTCAGACTTCTCTAATATACAACTCTCAGGCTGGTTGTAACTGGATCACCTTGAACCTTTGTAACCTCTTTGACCTTGGTTTCCACTTTTCTCTGTGGCTGACAACTGTTAGCTCCTGCTTAATTTAGTTTGGTCAGTTTTCTGCCAGGCCGGATTTCTCTGGCTGTGCTTTAATTTAGAATATCCAACTTTAGGCTTGTGGTTGCTTGACCACTAACTTAAGTTTATAAAAGTTTCAACCGTCTGTTTAGAAGAACATATGTAAGCTCAGAGTAAAAAAAAGTTGGAAAACTAAACTGAAGGTATGGAATGAGGAAGAGGAAAATGGAAAGTAACAGATGCGTGGAGAGTTGGGGGGGTTGGTGAAGGAAGACATGAACTGGGGGCAAGGAGAGAAAGCTAGGAGGACAAAGGGGGTGGAATGCTGGAGGAAGTGAGGTGGAGAGCAGTGAACCAGGGGATGCAGAATGTTGAAGAGTGCAAAGTAGGAACGAAAAAGGAGAGCATACTGGAATTGGGTAGGTTGGAGAGGAGGGAACTGGAAAGGAGATGAGGAACAGGGAAAGGGAGAAGGTAGAGAGAGAGGAGAAAGTGAGTAGGAGAGGAGGACCATAACAATACAATATCATATTATATTAACTAATTATGGCAATCATAATAACCAGTATGAAACCAATAACACAACAATGGTCACTGTTTATTTGTTTACCTTAACTGGGACTTAGAAAAATATGAGTTATTCTTTTTCTTGTTAAACAATGAGAGCTTGCGGATGGGATTGGACACATTTGATCTCTGAGTTTTCCTTCTCTCAATGGCCTCTGGCTGATCAAGCTTTTATTTCAGCTCGCTTTCTCTTTTACTGATTTCCAATGATTTCCATTGAACACTGTTCAGCATTTTAAAGGAAAACATATATTTGCAATTGATGTACTTGGACCACCATGGGATTGCACTTCGTGGTCATTACCCACATGGACCCCAGTTATGACTGTCTCTTCGTGGGTATGTGGAACATTCCTTGTTCCAATCTTATCCTGGCTCTCACCCAGAACTGTTTCTCCGATATATCAATGATATCATCGGTGCTGCTTCCCTCTCTTTTCCGAAATTGGAAATGTTCATTGATTTCGCTTCCAATTTCCACCCTGTCCTCACTTTCACCTGGTCTATATCTGAATCCTCCCTTCCCTTCCTCAACATCTCTGTTTCCATTTCTGGGGATGGACTGGACACTAATATCCACTATAAACTCACCAACTCCCACAGCTACCTGGACTATAAATCCTCACAGCCCACTTCCTGTAAAGACTCCATCCCATTCTCTCATTTCCTCCGTCTCCGTTGCATATGTTCAGATGAGGCCAACTTCAACAAGACAGCCTCCAAAATGTTCACCTTCTTCCTCAACCAAGGATTCCCCAGCACCATTGTCAACAGGGCCCTCAACCGGGTCCGACCCATCTTCAACACTTCCACCCTCACCCTCTTCTCTTCCCTTCCGCAACAGCAATAGGGTTCCCCTTGTCGTTACTTAACATCCCCCCATGATCCACATCCAGATCATCAGATGCCATTTCCGCCACCTCTGGCAAGATAAATGCCACCACTAGACATATATTCACCTCCCCTGCCTTATCCACCTTCTGCAGGGACCATTCCCTCTGGGACACCCTGGTCCACTCTTCCTTCACTCCCAACACACCCCCACAGCCCCACGGTACCTTCCCCTGAAACCAAGGAAGGTGTAACACCTGCCTATTTACCTCCTCCCTCCTCAATATCCAAGGGCCCAAGCATACCTTCAAGGTGAAGCAGCACTGCACATGCTCTTCCCAGAATTTAGTCTACTGCATTCACTGCTGACAATGTGGTCTCCTCTACATTGGGGAAACAAATCGCAGACTGGGTGGCCGTTTCACAGAACATCTATGTTCTGCTCACAAAAAAGACCCTGAGCTTCCATCAGCCTGCCACTTCAACACACCACCCTGTTCCCTGGCCAACATCTCTGTCTCAGGCTTGCTGCAGTATTGCAGTGAAGCTCAACACAAGCTGGAAGAATAACACCTCATTTTCCACTTGGGGACCCTGCAGCCCTCTGGACTGAATATTGAGTTCATTAATCTTAGGGTTTAAACTCTCCCATGCTTTAGTCCCTACCCCACACACCAGGCCTTATTATCAAATAGCCTGCCATTACACACTACCTATTGTCAGTCACTAACAGTTCTTATAACGGTTATTCACCTTCATAGACAGATGATTATCAACTCCTTTGTCTATCCAATTGTTCTTCCCTCTCTTTGAGGTCTATCTCCACCTATTGTTTATTTCTTACCCCCTCCCTCCACTCTATCTTCTGCATACAAACTGACATTTTCAGGGTAACCATCAGTCTGAGGAAGGGTCCCTAGACACAAAACGTTAACTCTGATTTTTCTTCACTGATGCTGCCAGACCTACTGAGCTTTTCCAGTAACTTCTGTTTTGGATCCTGATTTACAGCATCCACAGTTCTTTTGGTTTTTATTTACCAGAAGACACTAGTTTATTTTGAGGAATAAGTGGTTTAGAGGAGATCTAAAAACAAAGTTTCACCCAGAGGGGAGTAGAAGCATGAAAAGTGCTGTCTGAGAAGTTGGTGGAGGCAGGTACTCTCACAACATTTAAAAAGCATCTGGATGAACACTTAAAATGCCAGCTATGGACCAAATGCAGGGAAATGAGATTAGTGTAATTTGGTGTTTATTGGTTGTCTTAGATATGGTGGGCTAAAGGGGCCTGTTTCCAAGCTGTATGACTTGATTGCAAGGAAGTGTGTCTAATAGGTAGATGTTTTGCAGTATTTCAAGAGTCAAAAACAAAAATATTTATAACCTGAAGTCTCAACTGGTGCAATTTGCTTGCATTTCCGCATTGGTGCAAAGTAGATTGGTGGTAGAAATATGATGCTAGAAATCCAGAGTGAATCTTGATGTTAATCAGAAATGGAATAGAATGAGGTCCGGTCAGAAAAGCTGTCTCTAATCACTTGGGCTTAATATCACATACAGGATGCTTCTAATTGCAGTATCAAACCAGGTTAATCAAATTGTTCAACGGGTTAGTTATACCTCCTGGGCACTCTGTAAATTTAGGCTGAGCCTTTTCTTTAAAAAAAAACAATTGCTCCGTGAAACCAAATTTTCTGCCGGCAGTGTAAGTTTGCTAACTGGTGTTTGGGACCCATATGCATTCCCACGCTGAGGTTTCTTATGGCAGTCACATCTTTTAAAAGGGGTCTTAAAGTTATAATTTGCCTTATGTATCTCAGGATCTCTGAGTGGTCAGTGCAATGTTACCACAGCAAAGGGGGTCAAGAAGCTAGAAATATTAACGTACTCCGCAAGAACGTCATAAACTGTATGCTATTGCTAGTAATTGTTTTAACTCTCTGCTGACATAATACTAGGTTGGTGGTCAAATGTCTGAGTCCAGGGTAAACCATTTCAAGAGGATGAATTATGTACTTCCTGTGTTTGCAAAAGTCTACACTGTGGTAATTCCAGAGCCTTAAACTGACCTCAAAGGCTTACCATTGGTCAATATTTAAGGTAGTCTGCTTTCCCACATCAATTGCAAAGCAAACAGGTACTTTGATTTCTGATTGGATTCTCCATGATGATGCCATCAACCCTTTATTCCCCATCTGCAACACTTGTGTAATGAGTAATTGAAATTTGTTCGAAAGAAAATGAAAAAGGCACACTGATACTAATCCCCCGATGGTGTAGCTGGCCATCTTCTGCATTCACCACATTAACCACTTCAACTTCCTGTACCTAAGTGGAAAGCCAACAGGCCTATAATTCCCTATTGGAGTGATTCTCAACTGTCATTCATATAGCATCCTACTTTGTCTAACAATTTTGCAATTCATGAACAAAGGTCTTCAAAGCAAATGATGAGTAAACACTTTTTATCTTGAGTGCACTTACTTTTTTTATGAGGCTGCTTAAGCTTATCAAATGTAAACGTAAATTGTGCGTATAAACTGGAGATTAATCCCCGAGAAGTCCAGGACAATCCCAGAAGGTTGGCAACCCCCTACCAACACCATTTGAGCTAGCTGCCAATTATTTTGTGGCTGCAGTGCAACTCTTTTTTTTTCCCTCAATGCCTGCAAGGAAAAAAAATTACAGTCTTATAGAAGTTACCTTTTTAAGACACAGTAGAAATTTGACCTTTAAGACTTACAACATTGCCAGGATGTTTGGGCTGAGAAATAAGCTCCTTGGCCATGTGTAACAGATTTATAAGATGTCAAACTTATAGATGGATCATATGGAGTGAGCCCTTTTAAAACTTTCTTGCTCTCTCTCTTTCCTGGGATTCTCTCAGTATCCCAAATTTCTGTTGCAATGAAAACCAGGGAGAGTGAATAAATTTCCTGCTTTTCACTTCTGACATCATTTACAATCATGCTTGTGTTTTTTAACAGTTGTGTTTTCAATACAATTTCTACTCATTCATTTTAAAAGATTTATGAAGAAATAAACCACGCAGGTAACCACAAGGAGCTTGTTTTACTATAAAATCACTCAAATGAAGTATAAAACTTACTAAAAAAAACCTGCTCCCAATCCTGTGACATACAGACACACTATCGTGCATGAGGGAAGAGTGTTGAAGAAGTTAAAACCTATAAGCAAATTAATAATACATTTAAAAGATTTTTTGTGGTCTTAAAGCCCAATGGTTGTGGCTAAGCTGAATGCTTGTTCTTCTGGAGGCAATCTCTTTAAAATTGCAGTCTATCATCTTCCTGAATGACTGCTATGGTATTATTCTATTCTATATGCTAATAAGAGTGCTATTTTTAAATCATCTATCTCTGTGATGTATTCCAACTTGTAACAGAGATAGGGTCCGAGCTTGAAAAACACTGTGATTCCATCCTGCAGGCCTTCTTGAACGTCCTTCTGTCACCAACAGACAGACAAGGGAAGTTTTGGTCATCTGATTGCTGACTGATGGCCCAAAATAGGGACTAGCCATGCTAATGAAGGAGATCCAATCTCCTTTTGTCATAACTATCAAGATACCATTCAAACAGATTGGGGATTCTTCAGCGTTCTTTTGTATAATATATTCTGGTAGATTTCTTTCATCTCCGGTAGTTTCTGCAGACTAGGTGACTGCTGCTTTACTGCCCTTTCTCTTTAACCAGATAGTTCAAACAATGATAACATACAATTCTATGGGGATTTTCCAGATGTGTATTCTATTTATCCATATTGCAGGTTTTTAGAAATTTGGTTGTCTTGTGGGTCAGGAGAACTCTGAAGCAATTTGAAAACATTGTCCTGTTTTATTTAAAATGGTCTTCTTTCAAATTAAAATCCTAGATATTAAATCAGTCAATGAGATTAAAGATTAATAGTCCATGTATTGTAACTTCATTATAACACAGCTTTTTTTATTGTCTTATGGGATGTGGGCATCGCTGGCTGGTCAGCATTTACTGCTTGTCTCTAGTTGCCCTTGAAAAGGTTGTGACAAGCATTTCTTTTGGTGTGGATAGTTTTCATGTGTATGTACCCTCTACTACATTATGTTCCATGCACTAATTTTGGTCTACTGTTGCTCAGTTTTTGTAATTTGTTTTCCAGCAATACATTACAAATTTATTCCCAATTGCCGCTAGCGAAAACTTTGCACTTCTGAAGAAATGAGAATGAAGGTTCTTTGGAGCGGGGAGAATTTCAATGCAATGCTAATTCGAAGAAGCAGGAAGTTGCTACAAAGGGTAGGTATAATTACTCATGAGGTGTTGTGGCCACATCAATAACAACGTTTGTTTATTTCAAAATATTCTTTACTCAGAAAAGATATCCTTACACATATACATAGTCACAAACGCAGTTCAGTTCTGTACAGTAGCATGTCAAATAAACAAGTAAACATTGGAGTTTGACTCTATTTAAACAAACCAAACCCAAGACTTACTTTGACATGCTTCTTCACATCTACCTGAACATCTCAAGAGCCAATCCTTCTTTGATGCCTGTACCTCATACGACACATTGACTGCACGTTGATCAACAGGTACAATGTGAATCCTCCAGGGGTATTGAATATTCATACACCACCTGATTCTCCCCACCTGTTTAGGAGACATGAATCACACAAGGCAGGGTGCAGAACATGAATATATCAATTAAATGCCAGTGCCATATTTGCAAGGGACAGCCTTAAAAGGCACGCGTTGGACAGGCTCCTCATATTTCATTCGGTTCTGTTCTTTGAAAGAGTCATTTATGTTTGCTATTGGGCATTGGGGTTCCTGATCATAAATTCCAAAGTCAAAAGTAACATGAAGAGTTTATAGTGAATAAGTGTTCAGATAATGGACATAGAAACATTATTGTGCACCTCAATGGCCAGTATTCTGAAGGAGGTTTAAAGGAAGAGATATGACAGACAAGGTGGATCAAAATCACCAGTAAATAAATCCAAAAGGAGTAAGCTAAAATCATTATAATGACCTAATGATGTAGCAATAACCAATAGTTATTATTATCAGGTTCTGGAGATAACAATAATTCTGACACTTAGCATGGCATAAAACTATGAACCAGAAAGTGAATGGAATGATTAATTATTTAACTAGATCACTTGACTATAAGTTGGAAGGCGCCCTACTCAGCTTCCACAAGGCTGTCTCAAATTTATAGAGTCATACAGCAGAAAGACAGATCCTTTGGTCCAGCTCATCTGTGCCAACCAGACATCCCAATTTGACCTAGCCCCATTTGCCAGCATTTGGTCCATATCCCTCTAAACCCTTCCTATTCATATACCCATTCAGATGCCTTTTAAATCTTGTAATTGTACTCACCTCTACCACTTCCAAAGGCAACTCACTCCATATACGCACCATCCTCTGTGTGAAAAAGTTACCCCTCAGGTCCTTTGTAAGTCTTTCCCCTCTCACCTTAAACCTATCTCTCTTCCTCAGAAATGGGGGGGAAGGGAGCTCAGAAGTAGAGAGAAAAGGGTTGGGACAGGGGAAGGTAGGTGGGATGGTAACAGATGAGTGCAGATAGCGAGTGGTAGGGATTGGTCAGTGAGGTGGGAGGAGCAAGTAGTGGAAGAGATGTTGGACAAGTTGTGTCAATTGTAAAATCCACATTTAGGCCATTGGGCTGTAGGGTCCCAAGGTGAAATATGAGGTGCTGCTCCTCCAGTTTCTGGGTGGCATCATTGTGACACTGGAGGAGGCCCAGAATGGACATGTCACCCAGGGAGTGAGTGGTGGAGTTGAAACGGTTCGTGACCGGAAGGCGTGGTCATTTGTTGTGGACAGAGCGCAACCTGTCCATCTTCGCTCCCACCTATCTGCTCCTCCCATCTCACTGACCAATCCCCACCATTCCCTAACTGCACTCACCTATCACCATCCCACCTACCTTCCCCAGCCCCACCCCTTCTCTCTCTATTTACTCTGAGCTCCTAGCCCCCTGCCATTTCTGAAGATGGGTCCGGGCCCAAAACATCAATTTTCCTGCTCCTCTGATGCTGCCTGGCCTGCTGTGTTGTTCCAGCTCCACACAGTGTTATCGTCAGACCATTCAGCCTCTTCATACAGCACAGAACCTCCAGTCCTGGCAACATTGTTGTAAATCCTTTCTGAACCCTCCCAGTTTTAGCAACATCTTTCCAATAGAAGGACAGCCACAATAGTATGCAGTATTCCAAGAGTGGCCTCACCAATGTCCTGTACAGCTGCAACATGAAATCCCAACTATGCATCTACATCCCCTAAGTCGCTTTTTTCAGCAACACTCCACAGGGCACTACCATTAACTGTATAAGTCTTGCTCTGGTTTGCCTTACCAGATTGCAACACCTCACCTTCATCTAAATTAAACTCCATCTGCCACTCCTCAGCCCATTAGCCCATCTAATCCCGTTGTACTCTGAGATAATCTTCTTCGCTGTCCACAATAGCACCTATTTTGGTATCATCTGCAAATTTACTAGCCATGCCTCCTATATTCACATGCAAATCAAACGGCAATGCAGAAGCATGCAAACAAAGCAGAGGTGAAATAAGGCTGAGCCCTAATATCAAAGGATTACAGTGCAAGGCAACATTAGCTTTGGCAAGAGACAACTGAGAGAAAACTGCTTGAAAATCTGCATGCTATTGAATTTTACAGATAAAATAAAATTTTGTCCACATTTAACGTGATAAAACATCTCAAGATATACATAGGAATGGTTACCGCACACAATTTGACTACAGTCAATATGAGGAAACATTAAGAGTCCAAGAACCAGGGTTCACAGTCTTAGGATATGGGATAGGCCATTAATGGCCATGAGGGTAATGAACCTTGAAATTCTCTATCATAGAATACTGTGGAGGCCAAGTCACTGAATATATTCAAGAAAGAGATAGATTATTTTTTAGATGTTAAAGGAATCAGGGGGAATGGGGAGAACATGAGAAAATGGCATCAAGATACAGAATCAGTCATGATCATATTGAATGATTGAGTAGCCTTAAAGGGCCAAATGATCTACTCCTGGTCCTAGCTTCTATGGATCTAAAAAAATTTAATGAGGTAAATTTTAAGGAGTATCTAAATGAAGAAAGGTGGACAGATTTAGTGAGAGATTTTTTTCTGAATTTAGGACCTGGGTAGCTGAAGGATCAGATAGCAATGGTGGAGTTGAAGTTGAATAAATTGGGGAAGTACAAAAGACTACAGCCGGACACACAGGGAGATCACGAAGAGGCCAAGGCTGAAAGTGATTACAGAGGTATGGAGTGGTGAGACTACGAATGGATTTGAAAACTAGGAGTAGAATTTTAAAATTTAGGCATTGCTCGAACTTAAGTAATTAAAGGTCAATGAGAACAAGTATGATGAGTGAACAACACCTGTACTAACACTTACACAGATGGGTTGGGAGATGAACAGCAGATCAGGCAAAACCAGAGGAATGTTTCAAAGTGTTGTACAATAATAAAACAAGGAACAATTAGTTAAAATTAGTGGAGGCTAAACTAAGGACATTTTACAGATAGTTTCATGACTCACAAAGTGATGAGCTTTTGGAAAAATTAAGTCTTTGATTCGGGACATTGGCAGTGAAAATCTTGGATTTAATCATAAACTAGCAGGAACCTGGTGAAAAATCGGGATTGTTACTTTGTGCTTGGTCCATCCAAGAAGAAACAAATAATTGTCCGACGTACATTTCATTTTAATTCAACCAACTGGCTAAACCTCAAATGAAATCATCGAAGGAAGAACCGTCATTCACCAAACCAATTTTATGTACTAAGATAACAAGGTGTAGAGCTGGATAAACACAGCAGGCCAAGCAGCATCATAGGAGCAGGAAAGCTGACGTTTCGGGCCTAGATCTGTACTTCCCTTTTCTAAAGAAAACAACTGCTAATGTAACTTGCGTGCAAATAGAATTGAAAGCACTTGAACGATTTTGGATACACGTTTTTTGTAAATTATTTGGTAAAAAGAACAATTATTGCCTTTGTCCTATAGAGGTCGCTTTTATCTCATTATTTTGTTGCAGTCTGATTTCAGAAAACAGACGGATAGCAAAAATATCCCGAATCGATTATTTTAGAAAAGCGCGTCTCCTAAATGATATTCGTTTCAAAAGTTTATTATCGTTTTCTGTTAAAAAATAAGTTGTTAAAAAGTAATAAAAGGTAAAAATGGGCAAAAAGTAATAACATCTTTCATTAAAAAATTTTTTCCAATTGATTATAAACCGGAAAGTCTAACAGGAATTTAAATCTTTAAAGTTGAGGTCTGGTAAACGTAAGAATGTTTTCATAATGAGAATATTGAAACGCAGACAATTTTCTTCAACAAACATGTAACAGATTAACACAAAGTGATACCTTTGCCTCCTCCAACGAAAAGAAATGGATCAATGTTACTGTGTTAAAAGTAGATGGACTTTTCTAATAAATGCGCACTGACGAATGAATAAAAGAAGGACTTTGTAAAATCAAGAAGGTATTGTCGAAAGGCTGGGAGGTGATTTCAAATGCAGCAGAGCTGTGTTTAGTATGATTAATTCTCCAGAAAGGTCGCTTTGTTGCAAGACGATAAAACGAAAGCAAAATCGATAAACTCTCTCATGTTTGTTTACTGTTTTAATGCATTTGGATAGTGCTTGGAAGTGTCTCACTTCCTTTCACAAAACACTAAGACGGAGCGTTTGGACTCTGAAGGCTGCGAAAGCGAGACTCTCAGTATACATTGAATACATTTTTTGTTTAAATCATTACAGTTTAGCAATGTTCCTGTCACTTGCAAAACTGTCCCTATTAATATGCGCATTGTTCCCTTTGCATAAAGAACGAGTCAGCATTAATTCGATTGCACTCTGCTGTCCAGCTTTATAACTCAAATATACGGACCTTGATCTTTAGAGCCTGTATTTGGCCAATGAAGAAACAGTTCAGTAGTGTGTTCAACAAAGGTCATTTTTATCCCGCGCCACTTGAAATCAGACTGATTAAGATTATGAAAATTGGCTGAAATGTTCAGAAATCTTTAGCGCATATTGTAAAAATCGTTCCTGGAAGTGTTTACGGGTCGTTCCAGCTATTCAAATGCAAATTAAAACCTTTCCATCCTTGAATGTCCCTGCCAGGGGGCTGCAATCAACCTCAGAAAGCACCGATTTTTTAAAAAAAAAGTTTCTTTTGAAAACTTCTATCCGTTTAGTTCGAACGATCTGTCCCGGTTATCAGCCGACTCCAGGATTAAATCAGTTGCATCCAGGAACCGACATCACAGGGACAACATCACAGAGCTGCGTAAATAGGATTGGAAAACAAATAGGTAACAGTCCGCGTATGCAATTAGCTCAAAATGATCATGCATCACATTTACATTGGAATTAAATAAATCCTCCCTTTTTAAATAATAATCAAAGCGCACGATACATTTTCCGCATTTCGTTTAATTCCTCGTTTCTCCTCTTTGCCAGTGTGTGTGTGTGTCAGCTATGAATTATAGCTGTTCAGGGAGTTGCGGTAAATTTGAACATATCTGCTACCCAAGCAGCTGATGCATGCTGATGAAACTGACAAGCAGCGACCAGATTCTTCAGGGACGTGTCGAGACAAGATGGACCTGCTCACAAAATGTGCCTTTTTTTATTTGTTTGCTCGCTGATCTGCCACAATGCTGGAGAGGGGCGAATTAACATGTTCTTTTACTCCAGTCGCTTCCATTCAGTTTCTGTCTGGTGCCTTTGGAGCAATCACTTTTAAATCACTCTTAGTGTGCATTACGGGTTATTGGTTATTTGAAGTTTGCACTGTTTCCGTGACTCATTGATCAATTTAGCGATTTATTATCCAGTGTTTAATACACTGAGCCACATACTCGCAACGTGATTGGTTAATGTTTATTGCCTGTTCTGTCCCATATATAATGGCTACAAAGATTGTTAACAAATGCTGTACTTGGTCAATGGTTCGTGAATACATTTTGATCTCAAGAGATGACCAAAATATTGTCTTACATGGGCCAATAGATAGCTGTGATTTACTTATTAATTAAAGATGAAAGGGATTTATTGACCGAAAATTCTTGCGCAGCGTGACTTAAAGGATGGAGAATATGTTAGAACTGGAATTCCTGTTTCAGCAATAAAAGTGCGATAGAACCTCCATTAGGAGGAGCTTGTGGTGTGAATTCAAGTTTCGGGCAGTTTACAGTAGCTGTTCAGTAAGCGCGCATCAACCCGGACTCAACCGTGTATACTGTAGGTGTCAGTACGAGTGTTTACAAAATATTTGACTTCCTCTGCTGACTTAACCTCCTTCCTGAGTTCTTATCCGAGTCAGCATTAAGACCGTGCAGTCAACCTGATGTGCGTGGTACCTTTTACGGTAACCCAATAAATCTGAATTTGAGATCACGTAATCCTAGTCAAATTAGTGAGAGAGGGAGAGAGAGAGAGACGACAGCAGTAGCAAACGGCAGCGGGCTCAGCCCGCACAATGCCGTCTCACTGGAGAAGTGTGTGTATTTGTGTTGGCGGGACAACTCCAAACAAGTCTGCGATCTTTCTGCACACTTTGGCTTCTCTCTCCAAGCCGCGTCTTTCCAATTTCTCGCCGCGTCTGAACTCATATTCTTAAAACGGTTTCTGATTCTGTAACAATTTACAGACAGAATAATTCCGCAACCTGAGAATTGGCCACGGCTGAGCAGGAAAAAGCCGGATGATTTGTTAGATTTTGCGGGTTAATTGTGCGCGATTTTCGTTTTATTTACTGCTACTGCAGATTGTGAAACGTTGCCTGTTTGTCAGACCTGCTTCAGTCTTCATCTACATATATCTGCGGTCAAAGCGGCTGCTTCTTTTTAATATCCCTTCCATATGAATTGAAATGCAAGTTCTTGAAGCGCCCTGACTTCAATTAAAAGCAAACACAATTACACTGGGTCGTGCCTGGAATACAAGTTCGACACTTGCATCTATTAATCATGAGATCCTGCTAGTCGCTATTTAAATGAATTTCAAGTTTGACTGTCAGCTGTATTGGGAGCTAAGCCCTGTTTATTCACAGCTCCTAATCTCACATATGTAGCCCTGTATCTAAGATCAAACACAATCGTTTTTAATGGAATAAATATAAACAAACTCTCCCCCAAGCAACCAAACATGCCGTTATTAAAAGACGGTTTCTGGAAGTGTGTGGACCGGAGCAGAGACTTGTTGGAAAAGGGGGATATGTGCAACTCTGCTCACGGTCACATCAGTACCTCAAGCGTGAAGCCCAATTCTGCTAGTCTTTTCTTCACTAATGGAAATGAGGGTTCCCAATACCTTAAATTGTGAGAATGTTGAATAAGCAATTTCTCCAGACCTCGGAGAATGTGCACTCGCCTCCCCCACCGCAAACCCCCACATTATATACACAAATTTTACAAATCAGCTGTTTGCGCGTTCCTCCCGCTGCCCCCATAGAGATGAGAAACTGTGATTAGAACTCAGGATGTGTAAAAGGACGATAACAAAAGGACAAATTGAAGCCGTTGTTTCAGGGCCTCTGAATTTGAAATGATCTTATTGATCTGCTTTGCATCACGATCTGCCGCTTCCGCACTTAAAGGCTGATCGTTCTTTATGTCAAATTTCAACGGTGTCAACCTTTTAAATAAAATGGGGAGGTGGGTAACTATCTTTCATTTGATGTGTTAATCTTTGCGCCAGGAGTAATAATTGTTCCCATGCACCTAGGAACACCAACACTTTACATGTCTCCTTAATCTTTGTGAATTTTTTGAAGGAGAAACAATATAAAGGAAAAAGGCACCCATGTGTCTCATTTAGTTAGTTTGTCGTTTCGTTTGCTTCTTAAAACTTCCCCTACCCAACGTCTTTTCTTCCCCTGTAAGGATTTCAAGCAACTTTGGCGCACTCAATCATAGTGTTTTAGTCGAGTAATCTTAGCAAGATCAGAGAGCGGACCCGCACAATGGATGTTATAAATTCGACCCCGCTGCTGCTAATCGCGTCTATGCTGTCTGATTCCTATTTTTGTATAGAATTCAGATTTGGGAATCGATCCTGTGTAGTTGTTCGCTCGAACTGATTGTGTGAGTTCGTGGTTACAATATCCCTTTGCTAAGGTAGAATTTCCCATCCGGAGAGCCAGTGGTGTAAAAGGCTGACCTGGTTCCTCTGCCCTGGTGTGTTTTTAATAACTTTGGTATTTCTTGTTGTTTTCATATAAAATTACAGAGGGCTCGGGGGCTGTGCACTGTTTTCTCTCCGGGTCTGAACGCAGATTTTTCCAATTGCAGATGTAATCAACAAAATTGATTACCCTATTACCAAAAACAAAGAGTCGATGGAGCTGAATGGGTAAAATCATCTGACCGATACATATTGGTGGTTTGGAAGTGGCTAGAGTGCAGGATGTCTGATAGGTCTCTGTAGGGACCCACATAAAAGACTCCTTTGCTGTATAGAGGGAGGCACGTTGTGTGTGGAATCTGATGTAGCTGCAAAGTTGATCTCTTGACTTTGAACAATGATGCTGACAATGTACTGAAGGATGGACTTGCATTAATTTATTGTGTGTGCGAGGGGGCGTTTTCAGTTTGATTGGTATGTTTTTTTAAAAGTGGGGGCAGGTTAATCGTGGTACTGCCTGGTTATCATGTTCAGCGGTGGGTGGATTTCTGCTGCCCCAAGTGATTGCTACTTGGCGAGTTGATCCCTCTGTGTTTCCACGAAATTGCAATTAACAGATCCGAGAAGTGATTTATTTGTAAACTCGGCCCGGCTCGGCTCTGCAACTCGCTCTCTCCTTGGCTGTGCGGAGCCAGAAGAAGCTGCTCGCTTGTCTCTCTCTCTCTCTCTCGGTGCGAGTGGATAGGGTGCTATTTGATTTATTCCTGGCTGGAAAGTTAATTGCTCCGCCCCCGGGATACCGTGTGACATGTCATTCCTCCTTTTGATGTTTATGTGTGTGTTATGTGTGTGTGTGTGTGTGTTTGTCCGACAGTCTTTCGCCTTCTCTCCGCTTCTCTCTACAAAAAAATAACAATAATAACAACTTCAACAGCCGAGTGGAGGAGCCGAGAGCAACTTTGATCAGTCACAAAACCCACCTTTTCTTTTAAATGAACGTGTGTTGATTCCGGTTCTTGTTCAAGAGGAGAAATACAGTGGGGATTTTTTTTGTCTTTTTTTCCCTTTTCCCCCAATTTTTCTATGTTCCAGCAACCATGGCTGTTCCGGTTGCACTGATCCCACCAGCTCCGGTGAATCAGACTCCAATCTCGACCCCTTCATCCTCCTCATCTTCCTCCTCTTCATCTTCTCCTGCAATCACTTCCTCGACGGCCGGAGCTACAGCGGGAGCAGGGCCAGGGACAGCGGGGACAGCACAGAGTTTATTCCGGGCGGACGGCGGCACGAAACCGGTTTATTCCACGCCGTCTCCGGTCGAGAACACGCCGCAGAACAACGAGTGCAGGATGGTGGAGCTGCGGGGGGCCAAGGTGGCCTCGTTCACCGTGGACGGACACGAGCTGATCTGCCTGCCCCAGGCCTTCGACCTCTTCCTCAAGCACCTGGTCGGCGGGCTGCACACCGTCTACACCAAGTTGAAGAGGCTGGATATAACGCCCGTGGTCTGCAATGTGGAGCAAGTGCGCATCCTGCGGGGCCTGGGCGCCATCCAGCCCGGGGTCAACCGCTGTAAACTCATCTCCAGGAAGGATTTCGAAATCCTCTACAACGACTGTACCAACGCCAGGTAAGAGAGAGAGAGTGTGTCCCGGGCCACGCTATCATCTGAGCGGGCAATGGTCATTCAGGCGGGGAGGAGGGGATGGGGGTTGGGGGGAGGTTGACAGAGAGGCTCCTAGTGACCAGAGAGAGACCAACACGGCCATCCAGGGCAGAATTCGGGCTCAGGGATAGGGAACAGTGAGCTCTCACTCCAGCAACTCCCCGCAACTTGGCTTCCCTGGTAACTCTCTCGCCCTCCGCAGCAAACAAAAGTTTAACTCTTACGTTCCTTAGCAGCAGAAATTTAAGTTCGGTTAAAGAGAAAAGCGAGATTTTTTTTGAAACGCTGAAAGAAGTAACAGCTCCTTGTGCCCAGTTATAAAGGTTAAAGATGAGTTGTTCCCCCATCTTCCACCTCATCTCACTTCTCCTCATTCCCTTCCTCATCCCTCCCCATCCTTCCTTCCTTATCTCCCCCTCATCTCTCCCCATCTCCTCCTCCTTATTTCTCCTCCTCATCGCCTCCCTCTTCATCTTCCCTTATCTCACCCTCTCCTCCCTCTTCATCTCCCCCATCTCACCGCCCTCTTTCCCTGATCATCCTCCCCCTTCCCTGGCCCTCTACCCTTACACTCCCATAGCCTTACAACTCCTTTCCCCATCCCACACCCCTTCACTCACGTATGCCCTTACCCGGTTAACTCACTTAAAACTCCAACCGGATGGTTTCAGTTTGAAGTGGCAGGTTTCCAAAGGTGAGTTCTCGCAAGTCCCAACCAACTGAACAGCTTTCGGGCAAATTCTCCCAAACTGTACGAAATACCACAAACACCCAACGGTTCAAGCAATTCATTGGTAACGCGCCACCTGTTCGGTATCCCCATGTTCCTGGTCGCCAGTAACCTGTGCTGATGGCTAAAGTACCCTTACTGACGTGTGTGTGTGTGTGTATACATATGAAAACCTAGTTTCTTTATTCTGATTATATAAATCATCAACTGGAGCCCGCGCACCTCCCCTTTCTAATCCCACCTGCTGATCCGATCGGACAGCTTTGCCCTAAAGTGAGGTGATCACAGCCAATCCCATTAAAACAGCGCCCATGCCTTTGGTCTGATCAGAAAGTTCATTCGGGCCACAGGTTTCGGAGTGGGATCCACCTGAGTGGGTTTTCTGAAAACCTCAAACTGGCGCTGAAAGAGATAATCTTCCGATAGAAGAGAATGCTTCGGCAAAAAAAACTGTTGTACGTAGGACATGTTAATTGCACTCTGTTCTGGAGCTTTGCAATGTTTTCCCTTTCTATCAATTTGTATCGAGTTTAAAAGCAAATGACAACGTCTGTCCCTATTTTGTTCTGTAAACAGAGCTTTAAGCTAACGCTTTATAGTATCTCTTACGTATCCCAAAACAAATTTCCGAACAGTTTCTTCGAGAGGGTATATGTGTTTGCAACTTTCTTCCCCTTTAAGAACAGGCAGCATTAACTTTTAAGAACGTACTTGTTGGAGGAAAACTCGCGAGTCGCAGTCGTGCGTTTTGCAATAATAAGCGTTGAAATGTTTCCTGTAATGTTCTCTATATTTTCTCTTGTCCTCCTAAAGTTGAACCTTACAAAAGGATTGTGTTTACCTAATGCTTGCACGATTACAAGTAACATCAGTTTCAAAGGAGATAAGATGTAATTGGCAATACCTTTTGTTCACCAACAGTAAGAGGCTTCCATGAATAAATGCTTAAACTAATAAAAAGCCATTGAGTGTACCCTCACTTGCATGATGTGTTATAAAATAACAAGCTGTACCAGATGGCTGCCAACAATTGTGCTTTTACACCACCCATTAATAGTTTTACTTTGATCTTTTTTTTGCTTTAGAATATATGGCATATCACTGAGTTCTTATGTACAATGTGCTCTTTAATGATCCATATCAATTTTAAAGAGAGTTCTGGCTATATCACATGTTGCAAGGGCAACATTCACAGCATCCACATTGATAACTATCTCTTTGCCCTCATCAAGTTTCTGTTGATCTAAAGTAATTAAACAGTATCCATGTTTTCTTTTAAAAATATAAGCCAACTTTCAGAGTTTAAAGGAAAATTAGCATTAAAAATGATACTTTTCTATCTATTGCCTATTATCACTGAACCTGATTTTTTTTCATCTGAAGAACTTAATAGTAAATTGGAACATGTTGGTGCCTTTTTCCGACACAGTGTAGTCTGGTATTCAGATGTATGATCTCATCCCATGGAATAGCTGCTTTAAAATATATTACCTTGATAACTCCTTGTTGAAAAATATCATAGCTTTGTTATAAGTAAGGTTAAATAGATGATCCTTAGCCTATTTTGTTGAGAAGTTCACAATGATCTGTAGCTGCTGGAGTATGGTTCCACAGGTATTTAGAATGTGAATATAAATATTCTTTTTGGAAAGAAAATGTTGTTATCCTGTTTAAGAATCTTATCAAATCATTGAGCTTATACCCAAAGTTATGGCTCTTGATCAGCCATCACTGTCACTTAATGCTCATTGGTGCATAAAGAGGTATTGAATCAATTTACCCTTCAGATAATCAAAGCGTTAACACAGTGCAATGATGAAAGTGACTTCATAGTATACCATGGAGCAGGGATACACTGTTTTGAAAATCATAACTTTACCCCCACCTCCTATTGACAAGTGTTTATTTTTGTTAGATGTGTGATTTTAGTTTCTTTCATCACAGTTTAATCCTGTGATGGAGCATAAAATATTTACTGACTGAATGGAGAGTCTTTATACACTGCACAATTGCTGCATGCATTACTGTGTAGTAGGACAAGCTTTTCCTCAATTCAGTAATATGGGATGTGACATGACATGTATTGCACTGGCAAATATATAAGTGATTTATGCAAATCTGAAACTATTCAACTATTGCTGTAAATTTTCAAGCAAATATTTTATAAAAGCAGAAGTTTTGTCTTGGAGATCATTAAATCTTTGGACAGTGGACTAGCTGTGCACAATTTTTAGTACTGTGCTCAAGTACCTTTTCAATATGGAATTAGTCTGCTTAATATTTTAATACATACTATTATTGTCTGTTACATAATTAACATACAAAATCACTTTTAATCAGTTTTTTTTAATAAACAGGCTATAACATTTAACAGAAGAGGCAAGATTCTACTTCATGAATCTTGTTCTATGAAAATACATTACACCATTGTTCAAATCCAGTATTCTGTGCACATTACTTGAATAGATGAATGCATAATCAAAAGTATCAATATTCTTGGATCATGTACTTGAGCTTGAGCAGAATGCATAATATGTTATTTCACGAGTGAAGTAAGCTATACATTAGCAATATATTCACTATGTTCAGCAATGGTACTTTCTTTAGTGTGTACAGTGTATATACCATGCTAGTTTTCTTGATAATACTGGAATGATTTCTTCGGTCACTATGTTGTTATTATTAGTGCTTAACTCCAATACACACATTTTCATTAAAATATTTAATTAGAACTACGATATTTTTTGTTGAAAATTATCTCAACATACTCCTGCTATATACAGTAAACTTAAGGAAGCCAAGGATGTATCCACTGATTTTTCTCTCCTATTTCTATTTATAAGTCCAAGACTTGGATTCTGTGTACAACTTTAAATTTCCAAATGTGACATCCGAAACTCTTCAATGACTCATATTACTGAGGAAATTGCAAATTTTCAGGAACTATCCAGATTGACTGACAAATAAAGATTAGTTCCACATCATGTTTTGCAATTAAATAAATACTACTGCTATCCATTATCATATTCCACATGATAAACCCATGCATGGTGTATCACTTACAAAAATAGTGTTGCATATTTTGAACAGAGATACACCAATTCCAAATCTACTTTTCAAATGTGTACTTTTTTGCCTCCTTTAAAAGGTTTTCAACAACTGCTCTGTAAGGGAAAAGTTGAACAATTTTAGTGAAAATCAAGTCTCAATGACAACAGCAAAATGTCCATTTCATGGTGCCAAAGTCTAAGTTGACATGAGTGTAGGAGTTCCCCATCAAACGGTTCATGGTACAAGAAGCATTTCCATCAGAAATTCAGTGGAAGATTGAAAAGAAGAGGCTTTGCATTGTAATTATCTGAAGTTTTACAGGTATATCTTGTAATTTGTGATCTTTGTGATTCATTGCATTGTTAAGATTAGTCTTTGTACAAGGGAGAAATACAAATACATTCTATTTGTGACATCTGTAAAAGAATCCTGAAGTGTGTAACTATTTCATGCCGACAAACTAGTTTATAATGGAGGTGATTGAGGCAATAGGCTAGAACAGATGTGAGTGAGAATATGCAACATTTTTCTACTGACGTAACTCTGTTCCCCATAGGTAACTTGTTCTCAGTCCAGGGTCTCACAGTGAGGGAAAAAAAGAATAGGAAGAGGACAGTGTGATAATAATGGCAGCATTATTGAAAGGAGATGCTATATTTTATATTGTCATTTGAATGTGGCAGAAATGGGTTTTTTTACGAAATAGATATCAGAAGAGAAGATCCGTTTGTACAAAAAAAAGCCACAACTGACATTGGGAAGCAATTATGTCATAAGTTTGAATTACTGCTTAATTCTATGCACTGGAGTCTGATAGCGACAGTTGGATAAGGAAAATACATACTTTTTAAAGGTTTAAGTAAAATGACAATTTGGAAAGTTGAAATTTCTTGGTAAACAAAACTTACTGTAACTAAACTCTGAACCTGTGGACCATACAGGTTATGAACAGCTATAGTTTGTTAATGAAAACTATGGTACCCTTTTGATACAAATGCTTATCATGCCAACAAATATTCAAGCAGTTTGAAGGATTGCCTTGTATAGTAAGGACTTTTTCTTAATAATGTTTTCTGTAATTACCCTTAAACTTGTCTGTGATTTCTGAAATAATCTGTTTTATTTCTTTTGAGTCTAAAGAAAGCAATTGTTCCCAGAAAGCATGCTGGATGACTTTAATGTCAAATGACTAGCTTTGAGTCCTTTGGAAGAACAATTGTCCTTTCGAAGAACAATTGTTCTTTGAACAATTATTGTTTCTTTCAGTAATTTAGCAGAATGGGCTTCACAATTGATGTGACATGGTTAGAGAATCATCTTAGAAAATATAGTTATTAATTGGAGAGGTGCAGACAGGATCATTAAGAGTAAAGGATTTCTGAGACATTAGCTCAGTTGTCAAGATGACAGGAAGTTGTTACCCCATGTTGATGGACAACTAACGTCCCTTAAATGTTGCTTTCATTACATAATTTCAGATTGTTGAATAAACATATATCTTACACACCCTAATAAAGGCTCTGTTGTTGAATAAACTAAAAGGCTCAAGGGCCACATATTTGATATTACAAAAGATTAATCAACCAGCACAACTTTATGCACGTACTTCCAAAGTCTGAACATTTCAAAGTTAAGTACATTTAGATTAGAATCAGTACTGGAACAATAATTAGCTATTGAGTAATAAGGGAACTGTAATTTTGACATAATACCTGCAATAAAATTCTGCGTATGTGTATGTGGGGGTGGGCTGGCCGTTCTTTAATGCAGTGATACATGGGAGTTTAATAGCAGCGAGGTGCTTGGATAATACTGGAACACACAGGCTTATAATTGCCTTTCAAAGCACCTGGTAGTGGCTGTGAAGATTAAAATCAATCACTTTCACAATCGCTCTGAACTATTTCAGGAAGCATTGCATCATTGCTGAAAATGCAAGCGTCCACATAATCGGAATTAAAGGCATCTTCCATCAGACAGTGAGCAGACTGGATCCTCGCACTATAACATCTTTTAGCTGGCCATTTCTTTTACAGTGGGGCTGCTAACTCATTTGTTGTTTGTGATGCCATTTGGTGTCATCCGATAGCTTGACAGTGAGATGCGCCTGCTGCCAAGAAGTGTCATCAAAAGGTCATGGTTTCTAAGCGGTATTTCAATCAAATCTCTTTGAAAAGACTAGATTAAATGGGCCGTATCCCTTCGGCTGTTATATGCAAGGTACCATTCCAAACTACCAAAACTTAAACAAAAATGCCATTATCGTATTATTAACCAGTAGGTTATTTTAAATACCGTGAATCACAAAGTAACACGTGGGTCAAAATGCCAACCTTGTTTGCAAACTGAGCTTTCAAACCTGGAAATATTTCCCACCGCTGGCAATGAGAAATCACTTCAATTAAATTTTAATAAAACAAGAACGATCGAACTGTTGTTACTGTCAAGGTCTCCCCGTGATCAAAGCATCATTTGTCCTTCTTTCCCAGCCCATCTTTTCATGAAGTCCAATGATATTATCATAAATCGACAGCAAACTGGAATTGATGTTCTTTGCCGGAACGTAAAGTGAAACAAACCCACTCTAACTTTGCTTTAAGCCACGCCAAAACTTTTCTGCTTGATTTTCTGGAAGTAAATGAGATCTCAATACTAAGATGCCAGTGTTCACAGAGCAAGTGTGAGATGTTTAGTGAGGAATGATCTGGAATGATATCACTGTGACTATATGATATTGTTGCATTTGCCTGTTCTGTTTCACTTTGGCAACATGCGGGTTTTAACTAGACTCCTGGTCTAACGACATTTATAGTTTCTGGAGAAGACATTATGTGTTTGTCATGAGTATTTCACATCGACGGTACAGTTGAGACTGCTGTGTCTACGTGAGGGAAAGATCAGTCGGATGAAAAAAGGCAACTTTTTTTTCTCTCACTGCGCCTGATCCATGCAGATGTTTCTTTTATGAGGGAAGCTGTGCGGTCTCTTTTTTTTATGTCGCTCATTGGGGAATTGCTGGATCAGATTCAGATCATATCGAGTGGAAATGGGTGCTAAGATACCAGTCACCCAGCAACCGCATCCAAGCGGGAATTGGGATAATAATAACTTCAAAAAGGAACGACATACGGCTGATCAGGGTGGGAACCAAACTGCTTGAAAAATGAGACAGTGCAGAATTCACTCAAGTGGCCTTAATGCCAATTAAGTCAAAATGGCGCATTCTGATCCAATAAAATCATTTTTCAAATCATCTCCTTTTGAGATCGACCTCTTTAGCAGACAGCTGTACTTATTTTAAAAAAAATCTCCGTGGAATCTTTTAGTGTGCTCCTGTTACTGTTTTAACTGCCTTGGAGTTTTTAGAGACAGGGACACACTGATTCAGTGCATATTTGCAAATACAATTTTTTTTAAGTAAATGGAACGGAGACCCTAACAACCTTCAACTTTATTCTTTTAAGGGCTCAGCAGCGTACGGTGGTCAGCAGTTAATGGGTTAACACTTACCACCATGTGTTCGCAGGTTCACAAAGCCGCTGCTAACGCGGTGCTTCAATGGTCTGGGCTGCCCTTAAAGAGACAGCGGTGCTTCACGACAACCCTTCCTCCTCCATTCTATTTAGACTGCATTTCAAGGCTATGAATAATCCAAACTGCATCACCAGCCCCTTTTTATCATGCAGCGACCTTCTCGAAATGTCCAATGCAGTGTGTTTAACGATTCACTTGATGTGCTGTGGAATAATATTTCAAAAGGAGGGGGAAAAGTGACTGCTAATTGCATTGTAATATTGCTGTCATTTTTTTCCTGAATGTATTACCGCTGGGGAGTGAATCAGTGAATAATCAATTACAATGGCTGAAGGCACATCTGCTGGTGTATCAAGACTTGCTTCAATTGGGGGGGGGAGCAAATTCGAGAAATGTGTAGAATTGATCTGGATTTGTTGTCTTCCCGTTCCACCCCCACCTCCCAATATTATAAATCCACACTACCCATTGTCACCAAACCAATCACAATGTTTACCTCCACAGAGCTGACAACCCCCCGAGAAGACTTGAAGGAAACAGGACTTGGGTCTTGGTTAGGCTTCGGTTTTAATATGATCACGTACAGAAATTGATTTTCTTCAGAAATTAATTAATTTTTCATATCGCCCTAAGCTGCGGTTAAAAAGAGTGCATACTTGCCTGTTTTTATTTTCAGAAATATTGCCTAATCATATTAATACGATTGCCCCAAGGATGGAAAGATAATTGTACAAACGCATTTGGAAATATGTATCACTGCGTATTTATGATTAGATTATGCAAATCGTCCATCGCCCGTCCTTTGCAGCCCCAGATCCTCTAATTAGGATTGATATGCTGGGTAGCTGTTGCTGAATCTAAATACAAGCATGACCAAAAAGCATTAAATTGGAAATGACAGGGCTAGAATTTAAGAAAGTATCGTCCGACTCTTTTGCAAACTTGAGTGGTGTAAGATAGCTACAGGAAGGAACATCCCAGTGACCTTTCACTGCTCTCGCCCATTGTTAAAGTGGGTAGGCAAGTCATTTTCCAGCTCCGCGCCGTTCCTGCTTCCCATCTGCGGGGTGATGGATTGCCTTGTTTTATACATTTCAGCTTTTGTCTGACTGTCTTGCTGGGGGAGGAAAGACAGACACAGTCAACGAGTTTTCAGCAGCGATTACAGACACAGCTCCGCGCTCGCTTTCACATGTAAAGACTCAGCCCTGGGAAGGTAAAGCGTGGCCCCTAACTGATTGGGTTTGGAAGAGCGACAGCGGGATTGAGCAACGCTTCGACCCCAGTGTTAACCCTTCATCTGAGACGTGCAAGCAACAGAGGATCGCGTCAGAGGAGATCTTCAAGTGGTTATTTTGACTATCAGCCGGCCTGTTTAGTTGACTTCCACAGCCAGCATTTGGCAATAGTACTTCGTTGTCCCATTCGCTGCTGGATAGATCGCCTCCAACCGCGGTTACTTTGAAGTTTGTAATCTGCAATCTGGAGTAGATCTGAGAATATCTCGAGATAAAAGGGGGAGGTTGTGGCTATTGTCCGGGCAAGAGAGAGAGACTTGGCTCCTGGCTGAGTGTTCAATACTCCCATTTAGCGCATCAGAAACTTCAGCATACCGAGAAAGATAGTGGTGTGAATATATTTGTTGCATTTACAATTTGCTAAAGTATGACAAACTAGGGAGGTTTGCCTGTCTGCTTGCTGCTTTCCCCGCTTGTATAAACAGAACCTCCATATGGTTAGCACAATAAACGCCGTGATTAGTGGTATAAGGTGAAAGCTGTACAAACATTTCATTCAGTAGAGCTGCAAGTGGCTGAAATAATCACTCATAATGGAATCAGGAGAATGTGATTTGGTCATTTTTGAAACACCCAGCAGGCGCGAGCGCACATCAGACTTGTTTTATATCGTCACCCCCAAAAACAAATCACGAAAAAGTACTTTCATTAGCCAGGGAATCGGAAGTAAATCAGATGAGTTGATATTTCGGTTAGTTTTCGAGCTAAACAGCTCGACTGTCTTTTGCCAGTGGGCTATTTCCATAGCAGCTCACAGAATGATTTGGAAAACTTGGATCATCGGTACGCTTTTATTCTATTGGCTCAGACCATCCAGTTGTTTTGACAATCAACCACACAGTTGTCAGGCTGCTGTACAGAAGGGTGGAACGATCTCCCAAATTGGCTTATCAGAAAGATGGCGTCAGTTTTTCAGGTGTTAGTAGCGTTGTGGGGGCGGGGGGTGGTGAAGGGGAATGAAATGCTTTCCTGAGCTCAAAGCCACCAATACATGATTGGGGCGGGGGAATTTCTAAGGTGCAGCCTATCGTTTAGGTGCGAGCTTTGGAACTCTTCCAAAACTCTGATAGTGGGAGAGAGGGTCAAATGCTGGGTGTACATGAACGCAGAACGTGTTCGATAAAATGCCATTTCATAATTTAGAATTCCTTAACGCTATTGTTCCTTTAAGAAAAGTGCGATCTTGGCAGCGTTGATCAGAAGGCCACTGTAATTATAACACACTGCTTAGATTTAGTAAGAGAACAACGGTGATCAAATAAGTTGTACTATACTGATTAATTTCAGCATCTGCAAGAACCCACTATCTAATTGGTTGTTTTATTTGTGTATATTAGAATAGCCATCATATTTCCCACCGACAATTACTTGCAAATGAACAGTCCTGCTTGTACAATAAATTTGCATGGAGCCTGAATGTGTAATACACACAAGAGCTGTAGCTTCTACTCCACTAAACTGCGAAAACACTAGTGCGTTTATTAATGAAGTTCAGTGTAGTAGCCGGGGGCGGGCACGAAGTTTTCTGAAGTTTGGAAAGTGTGATGATGACCTGAGAGAGAAAGGTGGGGGACCAATATTTTAGCAACATTAATAACCATAAATGAAAAAGAAAAAAAAGTGGTTTAATGACGTGATAGACGGCCTGGATAAGATTTTCTTTTAATACTCAGCAAGTTAGAAACCAAAGCTTGACATCAAATCGTTTAATCTGTCAAAACGAATGCGAATCGAAGAAAAATGCTTAAGCAATCTTTTGCAAAGTGCAGTGGGAATAGCAAAAATAAAACATGATAAATAAAAGGTCTCCAGTCATTATTCCCCAGTGCACGGGAGAGCTGCTTAGATGGACTTGCTGCTAGGCTTAATGCTGTCCCTTCGGAGATTTCAATCCCAGCGTGGTAAATATAATGTGAAATGTATCGCTGGGAAATCAACAGCAGAAGTTTAAAGAGGTTCACATGATCCTTCAAGGCCATCATTTAGTCAAGTGATTTATCTGGTGTCGTCCTCGGATTGCAGATTGTGGATTGGTTATTCTGAATGGAGAGTGAGTTAAATTGAGCTGACATGGCATGCCAATAAGCATTGTTTCATTATTGGAGCGGAATTCATCTTTGGGGCCCAATGATTTATTGCATGATTTGCAATTATGAGCAGATGACCTAGTTCTTTGGAGGAGAACACAAACGATTTTCATGCCTCAAAAAGAATTGAGACATTACTTTTTCCGTTACATTTTCCTTTTGAAACAAAAAAAAGTATTGCACAGGCTTAATGCAGCTCGTACACTTCCGAGGGGGTTCCCAGTGACTTGGGGTCGATTTGGGGTGGGGATTTTCACTCCATGGAGCTACAATCAATCCCAGCCGGACCTTAAATGAAAACGTGCTGCAAGGTTATCATCCTGCAAGATTGCTTCCCAAACGCCCTAGAAAAGCGTAATTTAATGACAGAAGAACCCGTACACAAGTTAACATTAGCTTTTGTTTTTGGTAAGGGCAACCGGCAGTAATGTATAGAATGGCAAGACTAGGAGACTGGCGTTAGGCGTAAACACATGGATACAGCGGATTGGCATGTTCCCTTTTTACTATGTGGGGTGTCTCATATCAACAATGTTGTTGCTACTGTCAGCTTCCACATAATACAGTCTCAGTGCCAAACCGCTGCAACAGAACACAATAAGGTCACTTTTTTGGGGGGAGAGGGCTCAAAACAGATTTGTGAATCATCTGAACAGTTCTTAAGATTGCTCAGTGATCGACTTGAATCCAACAATCAATGTGATCACTGAGCTCTCGTGCGCTGGAGCAGATACGTGAAGTACACTGACGGAGAAGCAAAACCGACCCTCCCGCAGATAAAGTTTCGTTTCCCTTGTAATTTTTTTTTCAGTCATTTTTGGCGACTTCCTGGTATTCGCGCAATCAAAGAATCTTACAAAGACCTTATAATTTTGCTCTTGGAATTGGAAAGGAGCTCGCCCTTTAGAAGCTCTGGAGATCAAAAAGCGCTTATTACAGACTAAAGCGAACTTTGGATTTATGTTTAAAGAGAGTTGTTAGACCTCTTTGAATTTATGTCGGCTACAGATAGCTTGTGGTATTCTGTTTCCCAAAATAGTACTTAGATAGTGAAAGGAAGAAAAAAATCATATTTAATTTGCACTTTTCCGGCGGTTAGCCACTGTTGCTGGGACCCCGGGCAGCCAAGTCATATACAAACTCCCACAAATGGTATTGTGATAATGACCAGTTAATCTGACTTGAATTGAGGGGTAAATATTAAACAGGATACCAACTCTTCCGCTACGTTTTGGCCCAAACATGCTTGGCCTAAATAGTTCAGTTGGGATCGTTTTAAAGATCCCTGTCCAGTCCTGGAAGGGCTCCCGTGTTGCACCAGTTCTGCCCCTACTTCTGGACCAGGAGACCTACATTCACGTCGCATCTGTTCCAGAAATGTGGAAAAGCACCTGGGAATAGGTTGATTCAACAATATCTGGAAACACATTTTTTTAAAAAGAAAGAGTTGAACCAGTGCCATGGGATTAGAGTTATAGAGATGTACAGCACAGAAGCAGACCCTTCCCTTCCAACTTGTCCATGCTGACCAGATAGCCAAAATAAATCTAGACCCATTTGCCAGCATTTGGCCCATATCCCTCTAAATCCTTCCCATCCAGATGCCTTTTAAATGTTGTGATTGTACCAGCCTTCACCACTGCCTCTGGCAGCTTATTCCATACATGCATTACCCTCTGCATGAACAAGTTGCCCCTCATGTCCCTTTTAAACCTTTGCCCTCTAGTTTTGGACTGCCCCAACCCGGGGAAAAGACCCTGTCTATTTACCCTATCCATGCCTCTCATGATGTTATAACCCTCTATAAGGCCACCCCTCAGCCTCCGATGCTCCAGGGAAAATAGACCCAATCTCTTCAGCCTCTCCTTATAGCTCAATCCTTCCAATCCTGGCAATATCCCTGCAAATCTTTTCTGAACACTTTCAAGTTTCACAACATCCTTCCTATACCAGAGAGACCAGAATTGCATGCAGTGTTCCAAAAGTGGCCTAACCAATGTTTTGTGTAACTGCAATGTGACCTCTCAACCCTTGCTCAATGCCCTGACCAATAAAGGCAATCATACCAAATGCCTTCTTCACTATCCTATCTACCTGTGACGCCACTTTTAAGGAACTATGAACCTGTATTCCAAGGCATCTTTGTTTAGCAACACTTCCCAGGAACTTATGATTAAGTGTATAAGTCCCTGCTTTGCCTTTCCAAAATGCAGCATCTCACATTTATCTAAATTAAACTGCATCTGCCACTCCTCGGTCCATTGGCCCATCTGATCAAAATCCCATTGTATTCTGAGGTAACCTTCTTCACTGTCCACTACACCTCCAATTTTGGTGTCATCCAGGATTCTTGGCTTCCATCCAAGAGGGTCAATAGGACATTCAGTTCATGACTGCTCCCAACCCCACTACACTCTCTTAAAATTATATTGGCACCTCAGGCTTGATTTTTGTGCCGCAAACCTAGAATGGGACTTTAATCCAGAATCTCATGACTCAGGGAAGAGTGCTACCACTTCACCACAACAGTCACACAAGGTAATTCATATAAATTCAGCTGGAACACTCTCTCTCTTCACTTACTGATGTACTCTCCTCCCATTCTTTCGCCCCCAGGTATTTCCATAGCCCTTTTACAATGGCTTGGTGACTGCCCAATCAGTAAAGGCTTTGGGACCTGTACTGTGTTAAACGCTTTGTATAGAAGTAGGTTACTCTTCACAGCCTGTAGGCATATCTAGTCAAAAGAAAATTGTTCCTGTTTCTTTGATTGTTTTATGAAAGCTACATAACAAAGATGGCATCTGACTTCTGTTATGAATGCTAACTTTTAGTTGGTGTTTAAATAATGTGAATATAAAAAATCCATCAGAGTAAATATTGGATAAAATGAATTACTGAGCCCAAGACTATATATATATATATAAATATTTACTGAAAAGGTATTACTGATTTATAAATAAATCAAAAATCAGTTACATAAATAAGGGATTGTTTTGCCACCATTAAACAGAGATCCCAAGCAACAAAAGGGAAACTTGTCTCCATGTGGCAGTAATGCTTATTCATGTTACCTGACATGGGAAAACTGGCAAATTAATTTCTGTTGGCTATGCGCAATAGGAAATGTACATTTTGCTTGCTGACTGCCTCAACAACAGGGCCTCAAAGCAGTCACTCTTCATTGTTCCTAAGAAGCTGACTGATTAATTGTACAGGCTGAGTGGAAACAAGCACAGCTCTGTCCGACCCCCTCCCCACCTACAAAACAAAGTTGTTTTAATTAACAGAAGAGTACAAAGGTTGGCCAGAGACTTTTCTCAATCGTACAGCGCTAGATACTTTGGGAAAACGTTATCCATTGTTAGCCGTAACCATTGCACAATGGTAACTTGTGGAACTTACCACAGCATGCATTGAAATCCTATAATTAGTATGGAGCAATATTTGTTGGACACTTGGAGAGAATGACAACCTGAATCAAAGTGTGTTCTTGAATAAGTTTTTAGAATTATTGATCTTGTCAAACATCCACTTGCCACTTACCTCATCTTCTAGCTTCATTTAATCTCTCATAAAGATTTTTCCAGTAGAACTCCTTTTTAGCCGACTTCTAAATATATTAAAAATAGTCCTGACTGTCTCAAGCTAGCACTAAGACTACATATCACAAGAATTAAAAAAACTCCATAAAAGTTGACAGACGGTAAATAAAATGCATTAAGTGCTCTCAAACTTTGCTGAGTCTAGGCCTCTTTACTGACCTCAGAAGACACACCCCATGCATAGTTAGGTCACTGGAATGTGCACTCTGTATCAGTGTGTCTATGGTTCCCAGGACACCTCAACATATGCTGGACAGTCTTTGGAATTTCTATAAAGAAACATGAGGTATATGTCTCTCAGTGGTGAGGACATTCATTTGAGCCCCACCTCAACTTTTATGTTGATTTTAAACTTCTTAGTGTTAAAGGAAAGCAACCAATATACCAATGAGATGGAGGACAAGTGCTTCTAAGCGCTGTCATAAAATTATACTTGCTGGAGTTGCTGAATATACTACCAACAGCTTTGAAAAGTTGCCATCAGTTAACCTTTCTTAATGGCTGGTTTTAGATACACAGTGGGTTAGGACTAAAATTACAATGTATTTTCTTGGATATTTGGTAACTGTGTTTTTAAATCTGAAGTGGATGTGCACTTCTCCCTTTGATTCTCTGTGATTATAGTATTAAAGGAAGTGCTTATAAATCTTCACAGTTTCCTAGTTTACAAGTTAAAAGTCTAACATTGTATCCTGTATGTATAAGGGAACAAACCCCAATTGCATTTGTAGGTGACTCAAGTATATCAAACATCAACCAACAATGCATTGTATCCTTATTTCATTTGTCGAAATCAATGGTAAAGTGATACAGTAAACAGTTTTCCCGTTTTAAGAGAAAAACACACTTATTCAAGCCTTGAGTCACTCAGCAAAATGCCTTGACTCTAAGCCAGCAATTTGTGGCTTCAAACTTCATCACAGAGTTGGATCTTATAATCTCCCTGACACAGTAGTGCAGTATCAAGGGAATACTGCATTATCAGAGGTGATATGCTGTGGATTAGTTGTTAAACTGAGGTCACATTTATCTATCTTGATGATTCAGGTGGACATTAAAGATCCAAACCACCATTTTAAAAAAAACTGGCTTCTTAGCAAATATTTTTCCTCCAACTAATGCCTTCCAGAAAAGAAAAGGTTATTCATTGGAATTTGAGGGAGTCTCAACATTCAGAATGGTTGCTGTGTTCATCTTTATAATGGCAGCTTTTGCTTGCAAACTTAAATAATGATTTAAAACAATTTGAAATGGTATGAGCAGGTAAAACCCTAAATAAAATCAAGATATTATGATTTTTGCCAGATGTGATTCAATGCACCTGTTTTGAGTTTACCTGAACTTTGTAATGTTGCTCTAAACAGTTTTACCTTAGCTTTCTAACTCGAGCCTACATTTGTGTCAGGTTTAATTAGTACTTTGAAGTGGATGACATGGAAATATTTCTTGAACATAGAGTGCCATCAGAATCCTGAAACATTCACAAGATTTTAAGTAAAGGCAAAGCACAAATTCATTGTTTTAGTAAAAAAGTGACATAGTCACATGACAATTTGACTACTTCTCTCAATACTTGGTTCGTTGTTGCTGCTAAGCTGACATCAACAGCTGATTTTATATTGCATGAGTCAGTGTTTAATATAAAAACCAAGGCTCAACAGATCCGAATGTTTTAATTCCTTTACAGCTGGACTAATATTCCCAAGAAAAATCATCATCGATTACATATTGATTTGAGCTTTTCAATGCCAATAATATGCAAATAAGGACAATTTGATAAAGTTTACCAGGCTATTAGATGTAACTTTATAAATGATAACATATTTTTATTGACTTTCTTCCATGTTGTTATCAAATGCTTGATCAAAGGAGACAAGATTTTAAACAATTACAGAATTATAAATATGTAGAATTTGGTTTTCTTTGCTTTAACTTCCATTGCATAATTAATTAACTAACAACTCATGCACTGTGGAAAATATGTTAATTTTAACCTAAATAAATGAAAAAGAGATAGAGCAGTGGAAGAAATACCTTTTCTTAAAGCTTTCTTAGTTATTGTTGATAGCTAAAGTACACAATAGTAAATAGATACATTTTCGGATCTGCAATTTATTATCTCATGGTTCAACTGGATTATTAAACAACATTTTGAAAAGTTTTTAAAAAGAATCAAATCTTTTAACTTTCCTAATTGTGTGGTATTTAACACAGTCTTTATTTAACGTGGGTTCAAATGCATACTACACTAGTATGGGCCCTGATAATGTGTAAATTTATGATTTTCCTTTTTGTTTCCTACAGCCTCAATAACGTTTCTTTATAAGCATTTGAGGGTTAGGACTGCAAGACATAGGAGCAGAGATAGATCACTCAGCCCATCATGTCTACTCTGTTATTCATTGAGAACATGGTTGATCTGATAAACCTCAACTCCATTTTCCTGCTTTTTCTGCAAAACCCTAGACTCCTTACATGTAAAAAAAATTTGTCTATCTCGGTCTTGAATATACTTCAGAAATCAGCCTCACTGTGCTGTGTAGAAAAGAATTCCACCGATTCACTGCACTCTGACTGAAGAAATTCCTTCTCATATCTGTCTTAAACGTGCAGCCCCTTGATTCTGTCCTGTGGTTCTAGACTCTTCCATAAGGGGAAACAGCATTTCTCCATCTACTCTGTCAAGTCCTCTCAGAGTCTTGTATGTTTCAATAAAGTCGCCTCTCATTCTTCTATATTTCAATGAGTACAGGCCCAGTCTACTCAACATCCCCTCATAAGACAGTCTCTTCAAACCTGGTATCAACCTAGTGAATCTTCTCTGACTGCGTCCAATGCCAGTATATCTTTTCTTAATTAGGGGTCTCAAAACAGTTCATAGTTTTCAAGTGTAATCTGACTAGGACCTTGTACAGTTTTAGCAAAATCTCCCTAATTTTATATTTCATTCACTTCAAAATGAAGGCCAGTATTCCACTTGCTTTTGTTAGTACTGACTGAACTCGAATGCGAGCTTAATAAAAACTGAAAGGACCGCGGATTCTGTAAATCAGGAACAAAAACGAAGTTGCTGGAAAAGCCCAACAGGTCTGGCAGCATCTGTGAAGGAAAATGACCTCCTCCCTCCCCACTATCCAAGGGCCCAAATATACCTTTCAGGTGAAGCGACACTTCACCTGCACTTCCCAGAAGCTAGTCCACTGCATTCGCTGCTCACAATGTGGTCTCTGCTACATTGGAGAAATGAAGCGTAGACTTGGTGACTGCTTCACAGAACATCTACGTTCTGCTCACAAAAAAGACCCTGAACTACCCGTTGCCTGCCACTCTAACACAGCACCCTGCTCCCTGGCCAACATCTCTGTCTCTGGCTTGCTGCAGTGTTCCAGCGAAGCGCAACGCAAGGTCAAGGAACAACACCTCATTTTCCGCTTGGGGACCCTACAGCCCTCTGGACTCAATATTGAGTTCAATAATTTTAAGGCCTAAACTCTCCCATTTCCCAACCCCCCACCCCACACACCAGGCCTTGTTACCACATACACCCCCTGTTAGTCACTAACAGTCTACATGAACAACAGTTCACCCTCCCAGCCTGATCGTTAGCAACTCCTTGGTCTGCCCAATTGTCTTTCTCTCTCTTTGGGCTCTACCCTATCATTTACTCCATACCCCCCCCACCTCCCTATTTCTGCATATAAACTGATGTTTTCCCAAGCCACCATCAGTTCTGAGGAAGAGTCACCGGACCCGAAACGTTAACTCTGTTTGTTCCTTCGCAGATGCTGCCGGACCTTCTGGGCTTTTCCAGCAACTTTGAATGTGAGCTTTTTGTGATCCATGGACAAGGATCCTCAAATCCATCTTCTGTAGTCTTTCTCCAGTTAACTAATATTTAGTTCCTCTATTGTTCTTGCCAAAGTGCATGATCTCACATTTCTCCACAGTATATGCCTTTATTCTTTGTTCTTTCACGGGATGAGGGCATCACCGGCCAGGCAGCATTTATTGCCCATCCCTATTTGCCCAGAGGGCAGTTAAGAGTCAACCACAGGGCTGAGGGTCTGGAGTCACATGTAGGTCAGACAAGGTAGGGATGGCAGTTTCCTTCCTTAAAGGACATTAGTGAACCAGGTGGGTTTTTCCTGACAATCGACAATGGATTCATAGTCATCATTAGATTCTTAATTTCAGATATTTTATTGAATTCAAATCCCACCATCTGCCATGGTGGGATTCAAACCCGGGTCTCCGGAACACTCTGGGTCTCCAGATTAACAGTCCAGTGATGGTACCACTAGGCCATCGCCTCCCCACTTCCATCTGCCAAGTTTTCGTTCACTCACTTAAACTGTCTATATCCCTCTGCAGACTCTGTGTCATCATCAGCACTTGCCTTTCCACCTATTTTTTACGTCATCCTCATTCACTTCCTTCATCCAAGTCATTAATATATATTGTAAATAATTGTGGGCCCAGCACATGATCTGTATGGCACACCATTAGTTATAGATGAGATTAACTGGATTATTATTATTTCTTTGGTTTACTTTAGAAATGTGTGCATGAATGCATTGATTTGATGCAAATATTGAGCCTTGTTAAAACCACCCTAGACTTTTGTGTACAGTTTTGTCTCCTTACCTAAGGAAGGATGTATTTGACATAGAGAGAATGCATGGGTGGTTCACCAGACTAATCCCTGGGATGGCAGGATTACTTATGAGGAGATATTGAGGAAACAGAGTTTACATACACCGCAGTTTCAAAAAATGAGAGGTGAACTCATTGAAACATAAACATTTCTTTCAAGGCATAACAACATACTTATAGAAAAGATGTTTCCCCTTGCTAGTGGGTCTAAAACCTGGGGACACAGTCTCAAGATAAGTGGCAGGCCGTTTAAGATTGAGGCAAGGAGGAACTCCTTCAGTCAAAGTGAATCTTTGGAATTGAACATGTTCAAGACATAAATTGATAGACTTTTAGATAGTAATTACATCAAAGGATATAGGGATTGTTGAAATGCGATGTTGAGGTAAATAGTTGTTTGAATGGTGGAGCAGGCTTGATGGACCAACTAGGGGCTACTCCTGCTCCCATTGCCTATGTTCCAATGTAAACGTGTGTAATTGGATTTAGGTGGATGGGATTTGTGAAGCTTGGTTGAGGGAAGCCATTGCAGCAATGATTTTGTTCGACAAGGATTCTTTTTAATAGAATACAATAGAACATCCTTTATTGTCACATGTACTCCAGTACAGAAGTACAGGAATACAGTGAAAATTTTTACAATGGCTGCCTTTAATGGTGCCATCATAGGAACAAGTACCTAGGTACAAATCTTACATAGTAATAAAATATAGAGTTGTTGCAGAAAAAAAAGAATATAAATTAGCATGAAACAGTGAAAAAGTCCAGAATGATAATATGTGGCCATAAGTACTTAAGTTCCAGTCTGTGCCTGCAGGCCCCAGAGCACAATTCTATGCTGCCTCCACATGCCAGCCTCCATCCAGGTCTCGCTCTGCCACCACTCTGGGAAACGCTCGCTCTCCCTGCTGCAGGACTCAGCCACCACTCGCTCGGCTGCGGGATTCTGACTATACTCGCTCGGCTGCGGGATTCTCCCTGTACTCGCTCCGCTGCAGGACCTGGCCTGTACTCGCTCCGCTGCGGGACCTGGCCTGTACGCACTCTGGTCTGGGACACGGCCTGTATTTGCTCTGCTGCGTGACTCAGCCTGTACACTCTCTGCTGCATGACTTGGCCTGTAATCGCTCTCCTGTGAGACTCGGCCCATGCTCGCTCTGCTGTGAGACTCGGCCCGTGCTTGCTCTGACCCTGGACTTGGCCCGTACTCGCTCTGCGGCTGGACTCAGCCTGTGCTCTCTCTGCTGTGAGACTTGGCCTGTGCTCTCTCTGCTATGAGACTCGGCCCGTGCTTGCTCTGCCGCTGGACTCGGCCTGTACTCGCTCTGCTGTGAGACTCGGCCTGTGCTCGCTCTGCCTCTGGACTTGGCCCGTGCTCGCTCTGCTGTGAGACTCGGCCTGTAATCACTTGCCACCGGACTCGGCCTGTGCATGCTCTGCTGTGACTTGGCCTGTCCTCGCTCTGCTATGAGAATCGGTCTGTGCTCTCTCTGCTGTGAGACTCGGTCTGTGCTCTCTCTGCTGTGAGACTCGGCCCGTGCTCTCTCTGCTGTGAGACACGGCCTGTACTCGCTCTGCTGTGAGACACGGCCCGTGCTCGCTCTGCTGTAAGAATTGGCCTGTAGTCACTTGCCGCTGGACTCGGCCCATGCTCGCTCTGCTGCGAGACTCGGCCCGTGCTCGCTCTGCTGTGAGACTCGGCCCATGCTTGCTCTGCTGTGAGACTCGGC
>JAHRHZ010000009.1:23718600-23731657 GCA_024137785.1 Ginglymostoma cirratum | reverse complement strand
CTCTCTCTGCTGTGACTTGGCCTGTCCTCGCTCTGCTGTGAGACTCGATCCGTGCTCTCTCTGCTGTGAGACCCTGCCTGTACTTGCTCTGCTGTGAGACTCGGCCTGTGTTTGCTCTGCCACTGGACTCGGCCTGTGCTGTCTCTGCTGTAAGACTCAGCCCGCACTCGCTCTGCTGCGGGACTCAGCCCGCACTCGCTCTGCTGCGGGACACAGCCTGTACTCGCTCTGCTGTGAGATGCGGCCTGTGCTCACTCTGACACTGGACTCGGCCCATGCTCTCTCTGCTGTGACACTTGGCCCATGCTCGCTCTGCTGTGAGACTCAGCCTGTACTCGCTCTGCTGTGAGACTCGGCCCATGCTCTCTCTGCTGTGAGACTCGGCCGTACTCGCTCTGCTGTGATACTCAGCCCGTGCTCTCAGTACTCCTTGACTCCACTCTCCAGGTCGGCCAGGGGGCACTGGGGCTGGTCAGAGAAAAGAAAAGCTATGGAAAGGAGAATAAATGAAGGGAATGGAAAAGGGACTGGTGAGCAGAGGAGCTCTGGCAAATTTTTTTATATTTATTTTAAAATAATAAAACAAAAACCAGGAACTGTGTTAAGTTTTCACTTAGCCATTCAGAATATTGGGAATTTTAATTTTGATGTTTTCATTTTGGTTTGAATTGGGCATTGTCTTGGACCATGATACGCCTGCTTCTGTGCTAGTCAATTAACTCATACTGACATTGAATATTACTGAGGCCAAGACAAACATCTCCTCTTTCTCTTGGATGAAGTTCCTAAGTGAAATGACTGCAGACATTAACAACGCAGCTGAGAATTTCCACTTTCCAACCTAAGTGTGTGTGTGTTCAGTGGTGACTGACTCTCTGCTCCTATAAAGCTCACCAAATTGAGCTATAATCAGCTTATTAAGAGCTGAACAGCCAGCCTTTTGGTGAATCATAGGCCTGCACAATTGATGTTCTGCCTCACCAGAAGCTGTCAGCCAATTGGAGGCCATCAGCTGCTGGGACCTCGAGGTCACTGTCGGAGAACTGGGCCTCAAGAAATCCAGTAGCAAGAAGGTAAGTCTTTTTCCTTATTTTGCCAGGTAGGATTGCGGGGAGAGGATTGGAAGTAAATGCAATGATGTTGGATTTCAATGGTCAGCATGTTGCTCCCCCCATCGCTGCAGCCAATTGGTACCAGACTAGGACAAGCTAATGACCTGTCCAATGTGGCAGACAGGCCAACGGGAAGACCAGCCATCTTTCTCTGCTATTGGAAAGGCAGGTAATCAGGCTGGGGTCGAGATGAGTTCATTCAGTGGCTGCTAATTGAACACTTCAGGGCATTTCTTTTCAGTGAGTTGAGACTGACCCAATATTTAATTGCTGAGGTCGTAATAAAGGTGTGACTAACTGTGCAAGGCCAGTTGCACCATTATTTGTCTTTCTTTCCAGCTCCAAGAGAGGAAAATTGTGCTTTCTGTGTTCTGACAGTTAAGAATACACAATAACACACAGCCACTCATGATTCAGCATTGACTCAATTGGACCATTTCAATTAGCAAAAAATCATGGTGTGGGAAATGGAAAAAATGTTTCAGCATAGTGTGACTATTTTTCTGAGGCTGAGTGTTTAGGCATTGTTGATGTATTGTATCTGCATCTCGTATCTGTATCTAGTACCATTAGCTGACTGAAGAAGTGAAAATTGAAAATGTTTCAATTCCTGTTGCTGTCATCTCTCACTAAGAATCATATCACTGCCCTTGAAAATCACATTATCTTGAGAAAGGGAAGAGAAATCAAATAGTCATTTTGGTATTAGATAAATCAGCTATTTACAGAATGCCGATTCTGGTTTAGAATATCTCTGCAGATCAGAAGTACTTTTCTATACCAGGCGATTACCACTGTGGATGATTTATTCAGCAAAACATAATTTATCTCATAGTGGAGCCCGTTTTTATTTTGTGACAAACTTTGCAATCTGAGGTGTTTGGTCTTGTGTTTGTTGCCATGATTTTTTTTCCTTAAAAGTCCAATTCATTTTATCACTCAATTTCTTTTCAAGATAATGGAGTAAACATGAATGGGCGTTCACTGAAATAATTATTTACCAGCTGTGTTCTGCTTTGTGGTCATCTGCTCTTGGATAATCCAAATCTCATATAATTGTCTTTCTGTTTTTGTATTAAGTTAAAATTCTGTTGAACTAACATAACAGCAATTCATGTGGATAATGTGGTGTGTCAGAAATGCTTGTGTGATGACAGACATCCCACAGTGTTGTCACAGCAGGAAGACATCAGTTAAAGTAACAGATATGGCCCTTATATAAAGTGTGGTCAGCAGAATGGACAGGGCTACACAGGATTATAAATCACTCCAGGGTCACCTCTTTCCCACCAGAAGGACTGGGCTGTTGTTTTATTATTGTAATCTAATAAGTGAAGCAAGCGGGGACAAAATGAGCCTTTTGCCCTGACCTACAATTGGTTTTCTTTGAAAGTAAAGTGTACAGTTACTTTTCCTCTGATGTTGTGTAGGCTTATGTGTAAAGGAGATGCTTTGATCCCAGTTGCTCTCCATGACACAAGAAAAGAGTAACACTCTTAAAATTTCCATTTGTGGTACGACTAGAGTTGTTTGGGAAAATGATGAACCCTGTTGTACCATACCATGTGAGAAAATACATTCTTCAGCTGAAATGAAAACAGCTTCACTAGCAAAAGCAGGGAAAAATGGCATTGAGCAAGCAACAATGAGAAATGGAGTGCTCTGATGTAATATTTATGGGAGATTTTATAATGGATGTTTTCTAAAGTTGTTATCCTGGTATTAAAATACATACGATTTTCTTTTAAGTGCTCTATTATCTAATGTTTGGTCTCTGATATAATTACAAGTCATTCTGCAGGAAAACATTTCACTGCTTGGAGGCTGCAAATAAGTATAGTCTTCTAGTGATATTTAAAAGTATTGAGCATTTGTCTTCTACAAATGTAAACTCAAGAGCCACTTTAGCAGACGACTTTGTTTTTTGTGTATGGAAATGTTATGACTGAATCCTGTGCCCTTGCTTACTATTGTCCGGGTAGTATACATTTAAAAATAATTTTAGTCAACAGTATAATTCCTCACAGAAATAAAATTACAAGGCCCGTAAACTCTCGATTCCTGTTTGAATCATTTTGAGTGACTGCTAAGGCTGAGTTTCTATTTGTTTTGCATCTGTGAAGTTGAGGCTTTGGAAAACAAGGGATCGAATAAAATACGATTTGTCTGTCGTTTTTCTCTTTGCTCAGTGTACTAAAATTTCAAGCCTTATCCATTCAGCTTTGTCTGTCAATGGGTTATGTTGGGAATCAAACTGACCCCTGGAGATAAACTCTGTCAGATGTTAGGGTGATTTATTAAATTCAGATTTGTGCAAAGTACTTTAACCGTTGAGGGAATGAAAATACATTGCAGGTGGCTGACAGCTCGAGGCAAAATTTGTGCTAAATTGCATACTCCAAAGGCAAATGAGACAAAAGCTTAGAAGAAAACTCTGTTAGATTTCAGAACTTTGTTGTGGGATGTAAGTTGAAATTGCTTGATCTAAAAATTGGCACATTTCACTTTTGATAAAAATAGAATTTGGTACTTATTCAGATCTTTTAAAAGCGACAGTGTCATTTTTGTAATACCCCTCTGTTTTTATTGAAGTTACTGCTTCTTCCTAAGGATGGTCTGTTAGCCATTCACAATAGACTGGTCTAGTTTTTTTTAAGAGATTCAGTGCTGTTTTCCAAACTCGATTTGCTTACCAGTTACATTTTGCAAACCTCGACAGGGCCACTAGATGGAGCACCATATGATGGACAGCTTCATCTTGGAGGGTGGGGAAGGACACTCTCATTCTGGTCATTGGCCACAAGGTCTCTTAGCTCCAGTGAATGCAGAAAGTTGTTGATTAGAGCCAGTATCACATAAATCAGCTGGTAGTTTAGGGTGAGGCAAAATTACTGTGATGGTGAAAGTACAACTTCAATAAGTTACTAATATATTGATTGTCAGTCGTTTGAGAGCCTGGTTTTGAATTTATTCAGTGCTTGCAAGTTCTAACTGATGGTTTTCAATGCTGACATTTCAAAATGAGTCAGCGTTTCCTTTTAAAGAAGATAACTTCTTTAGCTTTATTTGTCAATATAACTACAGAGGATACAATATGTAAAGATTTACTTTAGCCAGTAAGGAGAACACGTTCAGGGCTGCCAAGACATTTTGTCCTTCCCTTCAAAATTCCAGAAGTGATATAATTAACATTAATTTTCCTTTCAATTGATTCTCTGATACCCAAGTAAGTATGCCACTGTCCTAGCTATGATTTGTGAATTTCATATTATCTTAGAAAACGAAGATTTAAATATGACCATTGGAGATCCCTTTTTCATTTTAATACTTAAGAAGGATTGTTCAAACTGTGCAGAAAAGAACAGGGCCTCATAAATATCTAGAAATATAACATTCAATGAGTTTTCTTTTGGTTGAGGAGAGAGGGAGCTTATCAGGCAGTGGCTGTATGGTTGAATATTGAACTCCCAGCATGTGGGTATGAGTTTGAATCAAAGTTGAGTCATTTTTTTTCTTGCAGTCAGCATACCACTGTGTCTCCTAGGCTGGTTGGGTGGGTGTAAAAGTGATTGGGAGCAGAGGAAGATTTTTCAGGGGTGTGTGTCACAAAACTAAAATGAGTTTGGGAATAGAAGAGCAAGTGCCTACTTTTTATTGTCTGTCTTCCTCTTCATACTGTAGCACAGAATCAATTCTGGCAGAAATGTTGCCCTTCTGTTCCCTGACACATATTGAACAAATATTTCTGCAGAGCTTTGTGTGTTAGAGAAGGATATTGATCCGATTTGTTTGTTGATGAATAAACATGCTTATTAATGCCCTGAATAAAGCATTTGCTATGCTTCATCATTGGCCCAGTGAGTTTCTCCAGTGAGCAGTTCTAGGTCAAATGAAGCTGCTGTGAAGTTAGATAGAAAGTATTGGGAGAGTTTTCATCTGTGGACGGAGTGAGTACTGACACCACAAATAAACTTAACTTCAATCACTGACAGCATCCACAGTTCTACATTTTTGAGGAGAGACCATGGATAACAGTGAGCAGCGGACATCTTGATTAATTGTCCCCCCTAAACAAGAATATTTTGTAGCCAACTATAAATCCACACTAAACCTTGAACTGAGATAAACTAACTCAGGAATCAAATATGGGATCTTTTTGGCCTAGATGGCTCAGCTGATCACTGGAGAAACTCACTGGGCCTCGATGAAGCACAGAAAGTGCTTCTTTGAGGTCATTAATAATCTTGTTCTTTTATCATCAAACAAATCACACCAATATCCTTCTCACATACATAAAAATTCATTCAGTATTTGCCAGGGAACAAAAAGGCAACATTTTACATAGATATTGCTCCTTATTTTCATTACATGGATATGGTAGCATGTTAGTAAATTACTAGTCCACAAGCAGGGCCTAATTAGACAGAGATGTGAGTTCAATATTACCAGAGTAGTTGTTGAATTCAAATTTACTGAACCTGAGGCCTATTGACCCTGGAAGGCAGCCACGGGTGGCAACTGCCAGGTGGGCTGGTTAGAAAGTCAGCCTCAGTTCTCTGGGACCTTATCCCAATGAAAATAAAAACTCTTAGATCAAATAACTAACCACACTTGCTCCTCATTGCCCTGCATACGCTCAACTCAGTGCTGACTCATGACCTTTAAATACTGTCTATGGTTCCTCAAGCTCTCCTTGCCAACTTGGTACCAACTCATGCCCCTTGCATTACCATTCAACCAGCATGCAATATGCATATAACCAGCAAGCCATACAACATGAACGATAAGTGTAGAACTGCTGGGAGAAAATCAAATATATTAATTTCAAAATGCCTTTGAAAAAAAGCCTACTGTTCCTATAATCCTATAAAAGTGACATTCTGACAGAACATTAAATTGTCAAAGACTTTTAACACTTCACAGTTCTTAATTTTGTGAGATAAGCATTAAGACATTGACAAAAGCGATCACAGAAAGAGAAACTTATTAAAATTACTTAGAAATTCCCATCAAGCAATGTCAACAATTCACCTCACTTTCCAAACTGATTCCCTGCTGAGTGAATGCTTTTGTTGGCTTCAGCTCTCAGCCAAACGTGAATATTACTGACAGTTGAAAGTCTAATTTGGTCCATGGGGAGCGGTTAGGGGTATGAGTCAACATTGAATTGGCATTGGATGATATGAGGGACTTGGAAGTAGTTCTGGACCATTGGTAAAATCTTTTGAATTTATCTTTCAAAGTTTCTTAAATTCAGTCTCTAAGATCTGTGACTCCTTTGAGGGGCTATGAACTATAAGTTACTGAAAAGCTGTCCTTGTTCCAACAAATTTTGGGGGTTGCTGGGAAATGCACACCCTTCACTGTAGAATTGATTAAGTCAGGACTGCTGGGTACAGGCTCACCATGTGCACCGCTTTTCCACACTGGTAAAACTACTGGTGCCAGGAATAGGGGTTGGATTCCCATTACATGCTCCTTGAGCAATTTATAAATGGCTCCCAAGTCATCACCATACAGCAAAAATCCAGCCCCCAGCATTACCAATGGAGACAATGAAACTATAAGATTGTCGTAAAAAGCCAACTGGTTCACTAACATTCGTTAGGAAAGGAATGTCCTTACACAGCTATCGTTGACACAAGATGCTAGCTTAAATGATCTTTTAGACCAACAACACAACGCACTGCCAACATCTCAGGGGCAAATAGGAATTGTCAATAAGTTGTTTTTTTCCAGTGATGCTCACAAGCCCTGAACTTACAAATAAAGCATGTAACTATCCAATAAGACTTTTATTATCTTTTGATAGTTATGAATACTTTAAGCCTACATTTGTGTATTTGCCCTGTAATGAAAATGAGAAGCAACTGTTTGAAATACACACTAGGTAATATCCTATGGTTCCCTAGTTTTCTTCTGCTCTGCAATAGGATTAGAAATGTAGAAGAAGTTGTTTAGTATGTTACACCAGAAAACATCACACATCTTGAAAAATAGTCATCAAAAAGTCACAGGGCTAATTCCCCCTTTCTTGCAAAAAGACTCCTTATAAATTAATTCAATAACTTTTGTTAGTAACTGTTGGTATCATTACGATTAGTTGAGATTTCCAAAGTGGATATTGAGGACTAAACTGACTGCTCACAAAGTTCCTGAATATATTGGCTTTAGGGAAAGGATGCTGCTTAGGATTTGTTGCTAGCTCGAAATTCATATTGTTATTTTGAAGTGAAAATTTTGAACGAGAAAGCAATGTTTAGTTGTGAACATGCTACTCATTTGTAACAAATCGGCAACACCCCATTTTCTTAAATATAATAATAACCTCCTCATTATAACATTGAAGATTTCATACGTTCTTTTAACTTAGTCGACACGAGCAACACGATGCCTCAGCACGAGGAGAAAAACCCAAAGTGACAACATCTGAGCAAATGAAATGAAATCAGTGCTGGCTATCATCTTAAACTGATTTAAATTGATCTGAATTAGATTTATCCACAGACTGTTGGACCTGGGGCAGATAGGGATTTAGATCAATCTGCTTTAAGTCTAAACTCTAAACCATCTGTTACACAGAACTTCAATTGATCTTAAAAATGCTGATGTGGAAACATGGCATTGCAGAATATGATTACTGTATGAAGCAACAGATTACCTCTCAACAACTGAGACCAGACACAGACCTGAGCATAGAGAAGTCGGGTTCTTTTCTCTTAGCAAGACAATGGCAACATTCGTGAATTCATATGGAAATGATTGCTGTGCTGAAGCTGAAATTGTCAGTTAACAAAGAAAGCAAATCTGACTGGTGGTGCTCAGGCATTAAAATTAAATAACACACCATTTTGAACAGGCACAAAATAAACCTTTTATTGCATGTGTGTGCAAATTTGTACCTGGCCCACTAATGAATATTACATCAGTTCAAAATGTAAATCAAAAGTGTTCAAGTTAAAATGACATTGATACCAAATAAATGTGCAACAGATTGAATCTCCTGCAAATAGCAATCTCAGCTGATGATATACCTATTTGTTTTTATCTGAAGATAAACATTGTTTTTTGTTTCTTTCTCAAAACGTGCATTCATTTGCAACTGATCAGCAGGGTGATTTTGGGCTGCCAGGGTACTTGCTAGTGAGCATTGCATGGAAATTGCCCAGAATGATGTCCCCTCATCCTCCACAGTATGTCACCGACATGCTTGTAAACGTATTGGCTTTAGGGAAAGAAGATGTGTCTCAGTGTTCCATTACACAGTACATTGATACTACCATGTGCCACATGAATTCACAATTCAAAGGAATGAGTTTGAAGTCCACAATGTGTTAATGCAAAGGTTATTTATAGGGACAAGGTAGACCTCAAGTATGATGATGGCAAGGAGATTGTCAACCCTTCTGCATTGTCTGGTAATCTCCAGGAGTTAAGATTAATCTCCCAGATACTGCAGAAACCAACACAGTAGAGAAAACATAAGTATACTCAAGATAAAAATGTTTCTTCTTCATTTGCTTTGTAGATATTTGTTCATGATTCACAAATTGATTGGAGAAGGTTGGGACACTCCTTGAATGGCAGTTGAGAATCATTCATCTGGAGAAGGATGGGCCTATTGAGTTTCAATTTAGGCATGGGATGTTGGCATGGTTGAGGCTGAATGTGTCAGGAGGATAATTGCAACAAATAGGTGAGACGGAGTGATTGAATGAAGGAACAAAAACAAAGTTGCTGGAAAAGCTTGGTTCTGAGGAAGGGTCACCGGACCGGAAACATTAACTCTGTTTTCTCCTCCACAGATGCTGCCAGACCTGCTGAGTTTTTCCAGCAACTTTGTTTTTGTTCCTGATTTACAACATCCGCAGTTCTTTTGGTTTTGATTGAACGAAGGGATTCATTAGATGAAACCTCCAGAAATATGTCCAACTTGAGTTGGCAAACTGAGTTAGCAGCATCTTTTTTTTCTTTATTCATTAACAAGCTGGGGGCATTGCTGGCTAGACAGCATTTATTGCCCATCACTAATTGCCCAGAGGGAAGTCATGAGTCAACCACATTGCTGTGAGTCTGGAGTCACATGTAGGCCAGATGAGGTAAGGATGACAATTTCCTTCCCTAAAGGACATTAGTACAGCGCAGCCACAGAGCAGAAGACAGAAGATGTGATTTCAGCTAGAACTGGAAGAGCAGAGTTCTCATTGAATGAGGACTGATAGTTTGTTTGCTACTGCGAGGAAGCGATTGAGCAGAATTTTGATCTTCCCAGTAGCAGTCACCAGAAAGACAGCTCTATAGTTTCCACAGTCAATCTTATCTCCTTTCTGGAAGGTACACTTGATCACAGTGACTCGGAGATCCACTGCATGGTCTTCTCCTTCTAGAAAAGGACAATGAGATCACATATTCATTCTGTCTGCTGTATCTCAGTAGTTTGGTATATCATCACCTGCATCATTGGTTCTCAGTTGATTAATGTCCCATTCAACCTCACGTCAGGCTTAGACTGTGCTGAGATACAGTCTTAGTCATAGAGTCGTAGAGTCACACAGCACGGAAGTAGACCCTTCGGTCCAACCAGTCTATGCTGAACATTAACTAAAACTAAACTAGTCCCACCTGCCTGCTCCTGGCCAATATCCCTCCAAACCTTTCCTATTCATATATCTATCCAAATGTCTTTTAAAAGTGTCCAGTTCTAGTTACTCAGTTATACCCAGAAGGATATTATCAAGCTGGAGAGGGGTCAGAAGAGATTTACCAGGATATTGCCAGGTATGGAAGGTTTGAGTTATAAGGAAAGCCTGGATAGGCTGGGACATATTTCATTGGAGCATTGGAGGTTGAGGGGTGACCTGATAGAAGTTTATAAAAAAAAGAGAGACATAGATAGAGTTGATGGTAGTTGTCTTTTTCCTAAGATGGGGCATTACAAGATTAGGGTCACATTTTTTAAGGTGAGAGGACAGAAATTTCAAAAATACATAAGAGGCTCTTTTTTATGCAGATGGTAGTTCGCGTATGGAATGAACTTCATGATGAAGTTGTGGATAGTATGCTCTGAGATGTTATTGAGCACGCTCACATCAAGTCTTGAGACTTGAATGTGGAAAGCCTCAAAGTGCTCCTTCCAATGACCGCCTCTGTCCTTTGTTTCACATTCATTTGCGGAACATAGATGTCACTGGCTGGGCCTGTATTTACTGCTGTTCCTCTTCACTGTTGAAAAGATCATTGTGACCTGCCTCCTTGAACCACTGCAGCCCATGTGCTGAAGATCAACTCCAATGCCATTAAGCAGAACGTTCTAGCATAGTGATCCAGTGACACTGAATGAATGGTGATATATTTCTAAGACAGGACGGTGAGCGCCTTGGAGGGGAACTTGCAGATGGTGGAGTTCCCATGTATCTGTTGCCTTTATCCTTCTAGATCGTAGTATTTGAAGATTTAGAAGGTGCTTTCTGCATCTTGTAGATGCCATATACTGCTGCTACTGAGTGTTAGAGAGTGTAGATGTGGTGCCTGATGAAATGTGATTGTCTGCAGAAATTCATCACCATTCTCCATCTGCTGCTGAGCGACTTGCAAGCTGTGATCCTCACCAAAGGATTCACAACAAACGCAATGTGGGTCAAAACTTGGATGAAACAATGCTGTGTCAACACACCAACTCTCTAACTTCCTCACTGCAACACTCCACCTCATATCCACGAAGCTTCCTGCTGGAGTGAAGATTCTCTACTTGTCAAGCAGAAAACTGTTCAACCTGCTACACCTACAGTCCAAATCCAAACCACTCCAACCTCTGCCATTGAACTGCTGTAATACACACACTACTTGTGCAAACTTTCAGAGGCTGAGCTTCAAACACATTAATTGAGGCATATGTGAGAATGGGACTTCTGTTAAATATCTGGAAGACAAAGATCCTCAACCAGTCTGCTGCCACCACACAACACAATCCTTGATGACAAATATCCATGGCTAGCCACTGGGCAAGGTGAATCAATTTTCATACCTTGACAACCTCCTTTCAGTGAGGGCAGACATTGACAATTGAATTCAGCATTACCTCCAGTGTTAGGGAAGAGTGTGTTTGAGGTCAAAAAAACTGTAATCTAGAGTAAGCTCTTGGTTTATATTGTAGCAGTGCCACCACCCCTTCTGTATGCATCAGAGTTATGGACAAGTACAATAGATATCTCGGATCCCTAGAGTAATATTCCTACTGCTGCCACCACAAAACCTGACCATCCAATAGCAGAACAGGCTCTCCAATATTAGTGTCTGCTCCCAGGGCAACATCTCCAATGAGAATGCATTGGTCATGGTCAATCAGCTCCGTTGGGCAGGCCAGGTTGTCTGTCCAATGTAAGGCCCCCAAAACAAGTTTCCTATTCTGCACTTCTTTACAGCAAGTGGTTACCAGAAGAAATGCTTTAAGGATATACTTCAAGTTGTCAGGAAAAGAATGCAACATCCCCACTCACCAGTGGGAACCTCTTGCTCAAGACCAAACTGGAGACAAAGCATCTCTCAAGGTGTCAAGCATGTCAAGCATCCCTCTCAGATCCAGGTGGAGGCCAAGCATAAACCCCAGAGGAAAGAGTGTTGGAAAATTTGAGCATCCTACCCACACAATTCTGTACCCATCACCTGCCCCATCTGTGGCAGAGCATGTCTTTTACCTCAATAAGTTCCTTCTGCCCCATCACACTTCACGAACATCTCCTTGAGACTGTTCTTTCAGCACAGGCTCTAAACACTGGAATATCATCCTTGAGTCTTTCCACCATTCAACACTTTTCTCTTTCCTCCTTTAAAAGTTACCATTTTACTAAACATTTGGTCATCAGCCCTAATAGCTACTTATGTTTCTTGGTGTAAGATTTTGTTTGATAATTGCTGCTGTGAAGTGCCTTGAAATATTTTGCTACTTTATAGGTGCTAAGTAAGCAGATGTTTCTGTTGTTGGGGACAGATTCATGTTTATGATTGCTCCAGACACACACACTGAATTACAAATCCAAGTTATACCACATCATATGGACCATATGAAGCAACATTGGGAATAAAATTAACTGACATTCCTCTTTTACCCCTCCAAGTCATCACATATGAAACTATATCAATACAACTCTTTGGATGAAAGCCAAAATGCTTTCAACATGGTAGATCATTCAGCATATATAAATTAGTATGTATCCTGAAAACAAACACATCTAAATCTTCAACAATCTATTTATTCTGTTTCCCTATGCCATTGGTCTGCTGCCCATTTCCATCAGTGTGTTTTTGTTTGAGACTTTTGCAGCATTTGCTCTTCCTTTACTCTTTTAGGTTTTGGAGGGTGCTGCACATCTACGTTCTCAGCCACGAATGTCATGTGATTCTAGCATTTGCTGGATCTGTGTGATGCAAGGAATACAAACAAAATACTTCCACCATAGCTAGAAGCCAGTTGAGTGAAGGAACAGTCAGGAAGTAGGGATACATTTTATAGTTACAATTAGAAGATCAATTGACTTTTCTTTAGCCAATTCATTGAAGCATGCATGCTCTATTAGGTATTCAGTTTTATGCTACTTGTCCCTGATTGTAAAGCATGAATAATCATCCATACTCTAATTGCTTGGTGCATCTTCCTCTTTCCATATTCCTTTAAAAATAATAAATATCAAAAAGGAACCAAGACAACTCTTTATAACAACAACGCAGTAAAAATGCTGGAAATCTAAAGGTGAGTTGCCTAATCTATTCCACTTATTATATATCTGTCCATAGCAAAAAGCAAACTTGCAGCTGTGTAGGAGGTAAAAGGTACTGCAGATGCTGGAGAATCCGAGATAACAAGCATGGGGCTGGATGGACACAGCAGGTCAAGCAGCATCATAGGAGCAGGAAAACTTGACGTTTCGGGCCTAAACCTAGGCCCGAAA
>JAHRHZ010000009.1:23645027-23708600 GCA_024137785.1 Ginglymostoma cirratum | reverse complement strand
TTTCTGATGAAGGGTTTAGGCCCGAAACGTCAAGTTTTCCTGCTCCTATGATGCTGCTTGACCTGCTGTGTTCATCCAGCCCCATGCTTGTTATCCCGGATTCTCCAGCATCTGCAGTACCTTTTATCTCTGAATCTGAGTGTTTGCTCGTTTGTTTTAAATCAGGGCTAGGAAGTAGCTTTGTGACTTTGATATTCAAATGGTTGATGGTATGGAAACTCAAGAGTTAAATGAATGTGTCAGGTTGAATTTTGGTTGAGGGAGTATCTGAAATTGGATGTCTTTTCCAATTCACCAGACTTGCTTTGGCAAAAATATGGGGGAGAAGGGTGGCAGCATTCTGGGACAGAGTTAGGGCTGTCAACTCTGCAAGTAGAGTGTAAATGTCTTTTGGCGGTGAGCCAATGCCAAGGCAGCTACAAATAAGGTTCTCTAGAACTTTGTCCCAGTTTTTTTACAAGTTGTTACGCCATTTAGCACTCAGCCTTTCATTCCCACCAACCTGCATTGTCCCGTCATACCCTCTGTGCCAACTTAAGCCAACTCATGTCCCCAATACGTGCCACCATTGTCCTTTATGAATTCCATGCTTACGTCATAGACACTTACTCATTATCCACCCTGTCCAACCTCGTGAACCATATAGAAATGAAAAAAGATAAACTTTTCGGAATCTATTATACCTCTCACTCTCCGACACACTTGATAGTAACTAAAATTTCTAAGGTCACTACATCTAATTCTATATTGACTTCTTTAAAATGTCAATCAAACTGTGAACTCAGACCCCAGCTGAGATAATTTTACTTTTTAAAACTCAGCCAACTGTTCATTATGACATAATGGTAGCACTCTCGGAAAATGACAGTAGGGAGATTTTAGACCCTGCATAATGCTTCTTTTATTCCTGTCAATCAAAACAGTTCAGTGAATTTTTTTGAAGTTAAAGTCCTTTCCTTATACTGTTTAATGAGCAGAATATTTTGAAAAGCTCCTGATCTTAATTTCTATACAGACTTTATCCATCCTTCAGGGTGTTATGTCTGCTGCAAACTTTTGGGACTGTGGAAACAACCTAGGAACTGACCAAAAAGGCGTCTGTTTGATTTCAGCCCTAAATTGAAGTGACCCTGCTGAGTTTGTGTTTCCTACCTCTGTGATTCTGTGCTCTTGTGCCTTTGCTGACAAAAAAAACGGATGTGTTGGAAATGGAGATGGGACCTTTGTTTTTGGTTCCTGCATTTTACATTTAAGCTTCGCCAACACTTTCCATCAATGTGAAAATTTGGCCTGGCTTCTCTTTTGGTTGCATTGTTCAATATTACATTACGTGACATTTTTAAATTGCATTATGAAAACGTGGAAGTAGACTGCCTGCAGTAATTCAAGAGGTTAGTGAGAGGAGGCAAAGATTCATGGTTGAAACAGTGCAAAAGAAATGTTCTTAAACAGAAATTGGGACGGATAGGTTGACATGTTTTGGAGTGTGTTGAATTCACTTCCAGAGTTGGTGATTGTATCTAGTTCAAAGTCAAGATTAATTTAAGATTAAATTGGATAAGTAGATGAAAGCAAATAAGAAAGAAGGAGATATGCACAAGGCAGGTAAATATGATGAGGACCACGTGTATAGAGGATGAAAGCATGTATAGACTTGTTGAGTTGAATGGCCTTTCTTCATTTGTAGCTTCACAAAGTTACAGAAATAGATAGATGTTCCATTCTAGTGACATCATATGTAGTACAGAGGGTCATGAGTAGCACTCTTATTTTAATGTTAATGGAGAAGGGCTTTTAAATGATTCACTTGCTATATGAAACAACTGCCTCTAGCTAGTTTTCCAAAAGTATTAAGTAAGAGGTGACCAGGAGGCATCTTTAATCATATTTTGAATTTTTGCAGAATTTGGTCAACTATATTTCTCCCTTTAATGGTACTCATGTGGTTCACAAATACTGAAAGGTCCCACTGCTCACAGGGATAACTTTCCTCAAAAACATTGTAAATGATCATTTTCACAAATGACAAGCATAGCAGACTGCATATGTGGAGCGCCAGACAATTGCACAGTATTCACTTTTCACTGCAGGAAGTAGGTTGTTTTAAAAAGGTTTTTTGCTTTGAAACTGTGGATACACAAAGTGTAGACTCACAGCAGGTGAAAAAATGGACAGTATGTTTTGCATTGATAAAGCTATTTACAAAAAGCAAATATACAAATGGCAGAACTTGACTACAGTCCAAATATAGCCCTGTCTGGTTAGTATCAAAGTAGGAATACTTAGAGTTATAGTGATGTACAGCACGGAAACAGATCCTTCAGTCCAACTTGTCCATGCTGACCAGATATCCTAAATTAATCTAGTCCCATTTGCCAGCATTTGGCCCATATCCCTCTAAACCCTTCCTATTCATATGCCCATCCAGATGCCTTTTAAGTATTGTAACTGTACCAGCCTCCACCACCTCCTCTGGCAGCTCAATTTATACATCTGCCATTCTCTGTGTGAATAAGTTGACCCTTTGTCCCTTTTAAATTTTTCCCCTCTCACCTTAAATCTATGGCCTCTATAGCAGGGAGACCAGAATTGAACACAACATTATTCCAAAGTGGCCTTGTGCAGCTGCAACTTGACCTCCTGACTCCTCTACTCAACACAATGATCAATAAAGACAAGCAAATCAAACACCGTGCTCACTATTCCATCTACCTTTGACTCCGCTTTCAAGGAACTGTGAATCTGCACACCAAGTTCTCTTTGCTTGGCAAAACTCACCTGGACCTTACCATTAAATGTATAAGTCCTGCCCTAATTCACCCTACCAAAATTGAGAATCAAAATTTATCTAAATTAAACTCCATTTGCCACTCCTTGGCTCATTTGCCCATCCGATCAAGGTCCTATTGTACACTGAGGTAACCTTTTTCACTGTTCACTACACCTCCAATTTTGGTGTCATCTGAAAACTTACTAACCATACCTCCTATATTCACATACAAAGGTGGCATAGTGGCTCCGTGGTCAGCACTGCTGCCTCACAGCGCCAGGGGCTCGGGTTTGATTCCAGCCATGGGTGAATGTCTGTGTGGAGCTTGCACATTCTCCCTGTGTCTGCATGGGTGTGCTCCAGTTTTCTCCCACAGTGCAAAGATGTGCAGACTAGGTGGATTGGCCATGCTAAATTGCCCATAGTGTTCAGGACTGTGTAGATTAGGTGGGTTATGGGGGGATAGGTCTGTGTGGGATGCTCCGAATGTCGGTGTGGACTTGTAGGTCTGAAGGGCCTGTTCCCACACTGTAGGGGGTTCTATGATCATTTACATAAATGACATTAAGCAGTGGGCCTAGCACCGATCTTTGTGGCACACCGCTGGTCACAGGCCTTCAGTCTGAAAAGCAACACTCTACCACCACCCTCTGTCTCCTACCTTCAAGCCAATTTTGCATCCAAATGGTTAGCTCTCCTGGTATTCCATGTGACCTAACCTTGCTAATCAGCCTACCATGCGGAACCTCATCGAATGCCTTACAGAAGTCCATATAAACAACATCTACCGCTCTGCCCTCATCAGTCTTCTTTGTCACTTCTTCACTGGCAGATACTTGCATGTTTTCTTTCCATAGGTGAAATGTGATTTCATTAAATTCTTCAGCTAGATTACATTCAACTTGTAGTTATATATTTTTGAGGGCACACTCTTTAATCAGTGTCTGCTGTTCCTGAATGTTTAGTGTGGATAAAGTGACATTTGTAGTATGCTAAAATTAGTTATGCTAAAATTATTAGTTATGAGAAATAGTTTACTTTCCATTATTTATATTTATATATATAAGTAAAGTTTATGGAATTTTTAAACTGATATACAAAGAAGTGAAATAAAAGAAATCAGAGAACTGTGGATGCTGGAGATTTGAAACTGAAACAGAAAGCACTTGTGAAACTCACCAGGTCTGGCAGCATCTGTAGGGAGAAAGCAGAGTTAACATTTCGAGTCCAGATACTCTTTGTCAGATGATGACTCTGGAGTCCAGTGAAGAGTCGCTGGACTTGAAATGTTACCTGTTTTCTCTCCACAGATGCTGCCAGAGTTGCTGATTTTCACCTTCAACTTCACTTTTTGTTACATCTCGAAGTACTTAGCTTAACTTTCCCACATGGTTGCAAATGCACAACACAATGGCATACAAGTGACACACCAACAGCTTTTATTTGACAACATTGCACTGACGATGATGTACAATCCTGCTGATTCCTCTCATGGTCGAAAGGAAAGTGAAAAGACTCTCCCTTGGGTATTATGTTGACCGGGACTACAAAGAAATTGTATCATGAAAAACTGAGATAATCATAAAGTGTGTCCTTATTACCTTTGTCTCACTTTTACATCAAGATGATTGGCAATAAACTGACTTCTAATGAGATATGATAATAAACAATTGGTGATGTGAAATGGTATGAATTTATTAAGTTTAGGCCATTTTATGGTATTGGTTGGCTGGTTCGAGCTCCATCATTGAGTGTGGCAGATCCACATAGCTAATCCAGCTCACTGTATCTTGCTGTCATCAAATAAAGTACTATTAGCTTTGTCAAATCTCCCACCATCAACATTCTGAATGCTTCAATTACCCAGACATTTACCTGGACCAACAGCTTAAATAATGTAGCTTCAAGGGTGGTTCAGAGGCCTGGAATTTTCACGTGTGTGACTTACTTTCTCACTTACAAAAGCCTTTGCACCATCTACAAGATACAAATCAGATGGAAGAATGCAGTTCCAACAACGTTCAAGAAATGACATCATTCAGAATAAAACAGCCAGTTTTATTGGCCCATCCACAAATGTAAGTATTTATTCCTTCTCCTATTGGTACACAGTGGGCATCATGTGTAGCATTTACAGCCACAACTTGCCAGGGTAACTTTGACAGAACCTTCCAAACTCAAAACTTCCAACACCTAGAAGGATAAGGACAGCAAGGGAGAACCCATGATCTGCAAGTTTCCCTTCAAGTCCTGATCTGGAAATATGTCTCCATTCCTTTGTTAAGCTCAGGTCAAAATTCTGGAACAAAACATTGCCAGTGATGGTCACATACTGTGAAGGAATAGAAAGAAACATTGAGCTATTTTCTTCGTTATGAGTATTGATCCCTTGTTAAAATTCTCATGGTGATATATTTCCAAGTCAGGACATTGAGTCACCTCCAAACGACTTACCATCCTGACTTGGAATTTTATTCTTGCTGCTTCAATGTAACAGAATTGTGGGTCTGCCTGCAGTACATGGGCTGCAGCAGTTCAAAAAGGCAGCTGACCACCATCTTCTTCAGGGCAACTAAGGATGGACAATAAATGGTGGCCTAGCCAGTGATGTCTGCATTCCGTGATTGAGCAAAAAAAAATGCCTTAATATCCCTGAATGAGAAAGTACCACTCTAAAACTGTTCAGTCCAAACAAACTGTACATCACCAGTTGTAACCTGATTGCAGAGAAAGCTATAATTTATTTATCTCTTTTAAGGATCCTTCACCTTCGAGTGGATGCACAAACGAGCAACAATGATGGCTTTTATTAGGCATTTATGATTTGAGTAACAGTGAAATGAGTTGGGTTTGTCTTCTTTCAATGATGACCTTAAATTGATCAATGAATGTTTTCAAGATTATGAGATGAGTTAACAACATTAGTCCCAACAAGTTAGGAAATATGAGGCAAGTCCAGTGAACTTAAGCAGAATCGATTTATATGTGGAATGAATTAATAGATGTGGTCATTAACATCAGGATATTATACACAATTACATAATAGTTATAGGACAGAAGGAGGACATTCAGCCCTTTTGCATCTCTCTCCACTGCTCTTGCAATGATTTTATTGAGATAATTATCCAAATTCCTTTTGAAAGTCACAATTGAACTTGCCTCTGTCACACTGTCGTGCAGCACAATCTAGATATTAACTACTGACTCTGTTAAAAAAAAATCCTTTTCTTCATGTCACCTTTAGTTCTTAATCACCTTAAATTATTGTGCTTTGGCTCTCAGTGCTTCATTGGGAACAATTTCTCCTTATCTCGTCTGCCAGACCCATCACGATTTTAAACACCTTGATCGAATCTCATTCTCTTCTCCAAGTCCTAGCTTCTCTGATCTATCCATATAACTGAGACCCCCCTTCCCTTAAACCATTCTCATAAAACTTTGCTGCATCCTCTGTAAAGCCTTCATATCCTTCCAAAAGTTAGGTGCCCAATTCAAGACAAACCAGTGTGTTATAAAATTTCACCATTACCTGCTTTCTGTCATACTGCATACCTTTATATATAATGCTCACGCTCTTGTATACTTTACTAATATTTCTCAACCTGGCTTGCCACCTCCAATGTTTTGTGTCCTTATGTTCTTGAGTTCCTTAGCCCCTGTCTCCCTTTTTGGATTAAATTGTCCCCCTCATGCCTTCAACAAAAATGTATCATTTTCTATTTCTATATTTCACCAGTTCATGTATTCTAGCTGATGTTTCGAGTCAAGGCTCTTTTTTATTTTTCTGAAGAAGGGTCCTGACCCAAAACGTGAACTTTCCTGCCCCTATGAAGCTGCCTGGCCTGTTGCGTTCTTCCAGCTCCACACTGTATTGTCTCTGACTCCAGCATCTGCAGTTCTTGCAATCACAATGTATTCCAGCTGTCTGCCTATCTTCCTCATAATTCACAATATGTTTGATTCTGTGTCAGAAGCAAATTTTGAATTTGTACTCTGCATATCTGTGTCTATATTTCTAATATAGATCAAGAAAAGCAGTACCAGCACCAGAGGAACCCTATGTATCTATCTCCACTCTGAAGAAAAAACATTCCCTACAATGTTTTCTTTAATTTGTTCAAGTGACACAGGCATTGTTGGCTAGTCGGCATTTAATTTGCAACCCTAATTGCCCAAAGGCCATTAAGAGTCAATCAGTTTGGTGTGGAGTCTGGAGTCACATATAGGAGAGACCAGGCAAGTATGATATCCTTCCCTAAAGGACATTGGTGAACCAGGTGGGTGTTTACAGCAATCAGTAATGGCTACATGGTTGATGTTGGGTTAACTTTTATTGAATACAAACTTAGACATCTGCCATGGGGAATTCAAACTTATGTCCCCAGAACAACAGCCTGGGATTTTGGATTACTAATCAAATGATGCTATTACTGTGCCACCATCTCCTCATGCTGCCCTTGTCCTATTTATCCTATGGGCTTTGACTTTGTTAACAATGCTGTTGAATGGAATTTTCTCAAAATTCTTTTGGAAAACTATGTGCATTGTACAAATCACATGGCCCCAATCAACATTCTCTGTTACCAACATTAAAAAAAAAACTTTCTCTTAGGCAGACCCTCAGAATTGAGGATGGCTTGCTTCCACTCTAGCTTGAGGAGTTCTGAGATGTCTGATAAGTCCAATTTGTGAACTGCAATCTCCCACATGTAGGGAAAGTGGTGCTTGAAGGATCAGATAGGTGAGCTCTTGGAGATTTGTATACCCCCAATGCTGCTTTCATTCACCTGTGCATGTTCCAGATGAAGTTTCTCAATGTGTTCAGTGTTTTCCCAAATGACTTTCTCCATTTGGATGAGTCACAATCCAGCAACTGCCATCAGTCAGTGTGAATGTTTAACCTCTTTGGCGATGCTTGGAGGACATCCCTAAAGTATTTCTGTTGTTCTTCTGGTAGGCTCCTGTTGTGACTGAGTTCTCTGCCAGTTGTCAGGCATGCAAATTGTATGTGCTGCCCAGCAGAGCCGGTTGGATGCAGAGTGACCTTGCAGGAGGGATCACATATTGCTGGCAGGCCCATCAACACATCACCTGGTGCTTTTCCTACAATGACATGCTACAGGCCAAGATCTTTAGGTGGCCCCCCAATTGACTTCTGAGCAGGAAAATTGTTCTCAACCTTCTTGCCGCAGACTTAAGAAGGAGTGAGGTCGGGAAGGTGATGGGCTCTCCACTGTCACACCTTCCCATCTATTAAATATCATTCCCTTAGTTGGGGAAATTGGAGGGCTGTGCGGTGATGGGGGAATGGGTATAAATTATACCCTTCATTTCCGAAAGCTTTCCCATAACCAATGTTAAACTGATTGCTGAGCCTAAACTTGCACTCCTTTTTAAACAAGAGTAGCATATTGTCAATTCTTCAGTTCCTCTAGCAATATCCCTGTATCATGAAGGATTGGCTCATTATTGCCAGGGAATCTGCAGTTTCACCCTTTACTTTCTTAAGAACGTATAGATGAAGTTCATCTAGTCTTGGTGATTTATCCACTTGAAGCAGATGCAACCTTTTGGTTATTTTTATCAATATTTAGCTCAGCCAGTGTCTCAGCAACCTTTCACCAAGACTTTGTCAGCAATAATGGACTTAGTAAAGACAAATGTCAGATACTCAATAAGTACCTTAAACTTGCTCTCCTGCTTCCAATCATTCCATTTATTGCTTCCCAGTTGGCCCCATGCTCCCTTTTAATATTCTTTCATGAAGTATATATCTAAAGAAGATGTTTGTATGCCCATTTATGTTAGCTGCCAGGCTCTCCTCATATTGTCTCTTTGCATCACTTTTGTTTTAGTACCCCTTTGCACTCTGTTCAGCCTTGTTCTCACTTGTATTATCAACCGGGCATCTGTTGCACTTTTTTTCTGGTTCATCTTAGTTACAATCAGTTTCATTGCATAAAGAGCTGTCTTTGCCCTCCCTTTGCCCTCTGAGGAATGAACCCTGAATGTATTTTGTCAGTTTTTAATTTGAGACCACTCAAAAAAGGAATGGCTTTTTGGCCGAAATAGATAGCCCTTGGAACAATGTTAATACTTCTGTAATGAGTTCTCCTAAAATAAATAAAGAATATTTTGAATTTTCATCTGCCTCTTCACAGTATCATTTGACTGTGTCAGATGTCAATTTTGTAATCTTGATTTTAGTCTCTCTATCTGAAGCAAAAAGTTTTTACAAACTTTTTTGTTCTCTATAAGTTATGACCTGAAAATGTCAAGAGGTAGAACTGCACATTTATTGTACATAGATTTCCCCACCCCAACTGGTCAGACCAAGATGACGTTATTGCTTTTTGATCCATGATATTCATAAGGTTGTGATACTATGTGGTACATCCTTGAGAAGTTAATGTATGCGAACATTCGGTAGTGGTGTTCTGTGTCCATTTCTTCCATTCACTCTGGAAACCAGTTTGGATTGACCTACATTCAGGAGACTTGTAACTCAAGCGGCTCCTACCCTACACCTCAGGCAATGCAAAAAGCAACTTTACGAAGAAACCAAAGAAGAGGTCAGTGTCAGACAAATGCCTAATATTTCCTTTTGCTTTTGCTGAACTTGTTTGCCTCATCAACATGATTGCTTATTCAATTTCTTTTGAGGTGTTTTAGCTGACTCCAAAAATATAAATGAGCAACATGGCTTGTGCAAAAGTAAGTTTTTCTCTTGCAAAACTGACTTTGCATTTCTTAGGGGATAAAAATAAATGAAATAATCCTGAATGATGAAGGCTGTATCAGATACAATTTGGAAAAATCTTTGTTCAGAAACAGACATCTTAAGTCTTTTCTGAAGAAGGGTCCAGACCCGAAACGTCAGCTTTCCTGCTCCTCTGATGCTGCTTGGCCTGCTGTGTTCATCCAGCTCTACACTTTGTTATCTTAAGTCTCCTGTTCTACTGCTAGAAAACCATGTATTTGGTATGGGCCTCATGTTAAAATGTACTAATTGATCCCATTGAAGATAAAATCAATCTAGATTTAAAGGAAATTCAACACTCACTCATGTTTTTGGCAAAGAATATACCATTGAAAAGTGCTGCTTTTTTCACTTCTGCCTCTACCTAAATGATTTAGCTCGGTTGCATTATTGCCTGTGTATCAGAAAATTGTTGGTTCAAGTCCCAACTGAGGCTCAATATCCAAATTGACTAGCCTAGTGTAGTTCTGAGGGAGTGCTGCACAATTAGGAGTTGTACCTTATGGATGAGATGTTAAGCTTAGGTGCCATGTGCCCTTTTGGGTGATGTAAGTGTTCCCTTAGCATGATAGAGCTATTCTGAAAACATATCGCCTGGTTGCTAGCTGTTTGTGGGATCTTAATGTGCAAAAACTGGGAGCCACACTTCTGACATTACCGTGGTGAATACTTTAAAAAAAAACGCATATCTGTTTGAAAAGCAATTTGGGACAGTCTGAGGCTGTGTGAAGTGTGAGCTTTCCTTGTTTATAATTTTTACAGCCTGTTCAATTATTTCAAAACGTGCACATTTCTTTCTATGACTGAAAATAATGACCTCGGATGACCGTTAAAGGGACAGCTACCTTGATTTTGGCCATGAACTACGAAGATATATAAATCAAACCTTCTCAATATTCACTTTTACTTTAACTGCCATAAAGTTCAAGGCATTTTAATTACATCCAGTCGAGATGACAGTTGTAATACTGAAATCAGCTCTCATCTTTATTTATGGTTCCATAAACATTATCATGTAGCAATCAAACTAATTTGCTTTTCAAAGTGAAGACATGCAATGCAGACCTAAGCACTGGTAAGGGGGGGGGGGGTGCGCGGGATGTGTTTGGAGAATACAATGATGCAATATGAGAAGATTTAATCTTTAATAACACACAGGGAAGAATTTTTGTAGAATCTCAACAAGCCAAAGGATTCGGAAACTGTCCTTTACATTTGAAGTGCGTTCCCTGTTGCATTTCGGTGTCACCTCTAAGACAACGACTGCATTCTGCCGTGTGTCCCACAGTGTGCAGTATGTCCCGCACTATCACAAAACACCGCACAGTGAAGCTGTACGTTAGAGCAACAGCTACATCCATGCCATAAATTAATAATTAGCCTTACACACACTAGCGCTTTAACCAGCTGCATTGCGATGAATATTGAGGCAAGTGACATGGTTTACTTGTGGCAAAGCTGGACATCTGGCTTGTCAAAATAGTTTAAAAGGAAACTGTTTAAAAATAGAAAATGAACTAAATACTTCCTTATTTACAATTGGAGAATAACTTATTTTGAGATTTGTGCCAGGAGAATAGAAAAAAAAAGGCAGAATATATTTACTCTAAAAAGCAGACAGTGTGAGTGGATTAAAAAGCTCTCTAATCAGATAGAAATGGTTTGGCCACTTGATTAGGACTGATTTCCACCATCTGGTGATACTTAGGGCGGAGCTACCCTTGCTCATTGAACACTGTAGCTGCTTAATTTGTGCAGTTCCTAGACATTTAAAGCTCTCTGCAAGCAAATTAACTAGAAGGGCTGCTGGGTAATAACGGAGTGCTTCAGGTTTTGTTCGATCAGACAGATGGATGGAGCGAGCCCAGATTGAATTCAGCCTAATTGCATTGTGCCGTTTAAAATTCTATGTGCTCCATGTGTTTTGTTTACAGGTTTCTGGAGCCAAGACCCTTGGAAGTTTGAATGCAAAGTGAGACAAAGCTCTCTGTAATTCTTTATGACTAGGTATTCATTACTGTTGTTTGCCCTGGAGGCGAAATTGTTTGAAAGGGCAGAGAAATGTGTATGGAACGTTGCACTTGGAACAGGCATGATATCAACTCCAAAGTGTTGATTGATTTTATATCAAATTAGCAGCTAAAAAAGTGGTGATACGAGCTTAAAACTTCAGTTTGCCAGTATAGTTTTTGAAGAAGGTCACCTTGCAAAGCGACAGTATCTGTTTTTTTTTATTCCTTCTCTCAGTTACCAAACTGCCAGGGCTAAGCTTAATGAAAAAGTAAACTAATTTGAATTCATTTAACCAATTGAAATAAATGCGCCTGTTTACCTCAGATTCTGAATGTATCCCAGTGGAAATGTTTTGCACCCGTCCTTGTTTCTAAGGTAGATTGCATATATGCCTTAAAGAATAATTGTCTGTCATCTGGATCTAGTAAACGCATTCTGCTCACTTGTTGCAGGTGCAGAGATTCCCAAGCATCTTCAAATGCAGTGTACAAGAAAAGTCACCATTACATTATATTTGGCAACGATCACTTGTTAAAGTGAAATTGTTTCATTTAAACACGTTTTAATAAATAAATTATTTGTATTTAAAATCTGATGGCCCCACATTCTGCAAAAATGGGGCATCCAGGCCAATGTTGTGGGATTATGGAATGGGCCACAAATATTGCATCAAATTCTATCAAAGCTTTCTAACTGATCCACTAATGGAAATCAGAAACAAGTGGTGAAGACAGTGGGGGGGGGAAATCAGTGAAAAATAATAGATTGCTATGCTGCATAGGAAGTGTTAAGTTGTAGGACAGAAAAAAGGACATTACTTATAGGAATTAAATATAATGTTCTGGATGTGAGTATGTATCAGTCATTAAGTGAGCACATGAAAAACTGAGAGACTCTCAAAAGCTCAGAGATTTGCTGTATATCCCAGTGTAAATTCTGGGTCTACAGACCTGTGTATGTGGCTAAAGATAGTGAGAGACTTGAAGGTGCGTTATTTGATGTATTCGTACTTGATATTTTCCCTTGAGATGACAAAGTACAGGTGTTGCTAAGGAGATCCAAACAACTAGTTTATTGATTTTTTTTTGTTTCAAATCTCAAGTCCAGATGTCTTTTGAGTGGGACAGTGCAAAAAAAAACCCACTAGTTTAAATTTGGGTAGCAATGTGTCAGAAAGCAGGACTGTCTTCCAGAGTCTGTTTTGCTTCACATCTGAAACCTTTGACAGGACAGCCAGCATCCACAACAGAAGTATTAACGGTGAGTTTTACATTAAGCAGAGGGTGTTTTGTTTCCTTGGAGGTTTCTGAGAAGTAACCTGATCAATTAACAGCGTACAAACAAATAAAACCTGAAACGGAAGCTTGGCATTGCGACTGATCTTTGCTTTCAGTTGCTAAAGGCTGGTAAAGCAACAATTCACTTTTGGTCCCACTATAAACATGAGCCTTCTCGTCTGCATTACTCAAAGATTGGGTCAACGTTTCTGACCAAGTGGATATTCAGGGTCAAACAACCATGGTTTTGGGCAGTTATGGTGTAGTATTGGTTGTAAAATAAGATAAATCATGTTTCCTTTTCAATATAATGTGCATTTCTCAGTAATTTGTTTTCCTGTGAAATTAGTTTCTTATTTCCGAAGGAAGCAACTTAAAAATAAAACTTCTTTGTGTCAAGAGCTGAGGGATTTGGTAGGGACAATGTTCACAGAGGGTGTAGTGGGAAGACGAGTGACATTCTTATGTTGCAGCAATTTTAGATGGACAAATTACAGTCGGGAAAATTTCCTGACTCTGTAAAATGAGCAATGATGACATCTGTGGATGCAGGTCTGTTCATATCTTTGTGAAGCCTTTGGGGAAATAAATATCTCTGAACATTCGGTGAAATGAAGCTCACTTAATAAATCAAACTGACACAATAACACTTCTGGCATATGATTCTCTCCCCATCTCCCCCCCAACCCCCCCCCCCACCCCCACTTCCCTTCCCAGCAATACTTACTGCCTTTATTCTTGCACCACCAAATGGTCTGTCTCTACAGGCGTCTGAAACAAATCAACTCAGAAACACAGGGAGAATTTATTGAGAGCTACTTCTGTTTTCTGAGGCATGTCAGTTGCAACCAGGTTCAAATGATAACGATTTTTTTTACACGTTGGGCAGATTGTTGCAGTTTCTAGGTTAGCGATTTAGTTGCACTGAACCCCAAATCTATCACATGAGGGTACAGGGCAAGGAAGGGATGTCCTGTGGACTCGGTTAACTGGGAAAGTGTTTGTTGTCCTGGCTGCATTGCCCTTACCTGTGTTAAAACAATGACACAACTAAGTGAATTTCCAGCCCATCAACATCCCTCATAGCCCATATTTATGTTATGTTGGCCCACCAGCATTCTAAGGTTCAAGAAATACAGCATAAAAATACAGTTTTCATTATGATACCTTTTAACTGCTGTCATTAAATTTAAGATTGATACATTTAGTTCTCTTACTCAAGTCCTTGACCTAGTAGAAAATAACAGTATAAGTAAAAGATGACTGAACCAGTTACTGGGGACCAGAGGCTGCATAGACGGTGCTTAAAGTGTCAAACATCATTCTCATTTGATTCTCTTTATCAACAATGTCCCCACAAAACAGAAGAGGCTCTCAGTAACTTCTCTGTGCTGCTGTGCTGGTTTGATTCAGACACCTGTAGAGAAATGCCCTCTAACTAATGACTTTAAGATACTCCTTGTATTTGTCTGAGAGCAAGGATGGTCTCTGATCTGTGATACCCAACACTCTGACTCAGTAAAATGCGCTGTATCGTGAGCCAAATTCTTGACTTTATTCTTTTCAGATTTATAATCCATAATTTGTAAATGTCTACTGCTCACTACATATTTCTCTAAATCTTTCTGATATCCTTTAGTGCTCTATTTGTAAGTGGCAGCAAGGATGCAACTGGGGTTTAACATGTAGAGAGGGTGTTCATTTTCTGTCCTGTCACTTCTGAGATTTAAATTCACCAACACAAGGTCTCCTCCCAGCAAGGACTGACAATGCAACACAAGCAAAAATCAACTCAACTTTGGTATTTGTACTAAGCCATACTTTGCACCTGCATTATGTGCAGATTTTACTTACAGCTGTGACCATGAGAAGCCCACTATAATTACGTTTGTTCAATTAATGTGTTTACAGTTTGCTGTAAGTTCCTAGTAAGTAAGCAACTGTTGCTTAAAATTCATGTTTAGTCAGATTTACAGCCCATTTACTCAATCGAGGTCAGGCAAGTTTCTACACATTTGATACAGTCACACATTTATTAAGTTTCAGGAAAGAAATTTGGCTGGTTATCTATTAGTGTTATAAAGGGGAAGGTTGTCAGTGATGACAAATGGGACAATTTTGCATTCCTTTGTACCTGATATCAGCGTTGAGTACATCAAGCATAACAGGGGTTAGATTGAGATTAAGACAACCTCAACTGCACTTTATTAATAGATGATCAATTATTCCCGTATTAATCTAACACATCTGTGGAAAGCACTCCAGCAGAAAAGTGCTTTTTATCCTTGTTATAGAAATTGGAAATTTTCAATGTCACTAGCTTAATAGTTCTAGTACTCTAATTTCAATCATGTTTGTTCAAGCGGAGCTGCCCATACACATTTTCAAGTATTAGTTGACACAGGTAAAGAATAGTTCGGTAAGAGAAATTCCTTTCAAACCCTTGCTAATGTTGAATCCATTAAGTTAACGAGAATAAACTATGTACACAGTTTTTTTAAAAAGCCTTGGTGGTAAAACACTAATTTCATTTAAAATGAAAATGTTGACTTTTGTTGCCCCGTTGAACCATTTCAGTTGTTAATACATACATTAATCAATATTGAAAGATGGGACAAAGTTACCTAAATACATTGTGGTATTTCTGGTAATCTGTAAATGCATTAAAATAGATTTCCTTAAAGGACAAATATGGTCTCATTTGGGAAGCACACTTCTCAGAGCAACATGTTCTGTTGTACTGCAGTAATCACACTGCACTGTCAACTGGGAACTTTTAGATGGAGCAACCCCCACCCCAAAGCACTTTACAGTCAACAACGTACTTAACGCTTTAGGAAACATAGCAGCTGATTTGTACACAGCACATTCCCATAATCAGCAACGCAATGTTGACTATATTACTTGTTCTTGTAGAATATTGACTAAGACAGTGGGTAGAACAGTGTAAGAGCTCTATGCATCTGACTAAAAGGGAAGATAGGACTTCAGTTTAAAGTTTCATCTGAAAGAATAGACTTGTAACTTGGGCAACATTTGAGGGTCAACCTAGATTTGTGTGCACAAACCTCTGGATTGGGGCTTGCATACACAATCTTGGGAAATTGAGGCAAGAGTGCTACCAACTGAGGCATAGCTGACACAACTGTAATCATTGACTACTTCAGCACTGGTTTTCACATTGTATAGTTTTATTTAAAAAAAGCCTTGTTTCTCAACAGCAGTTGTGCTCAGTAGTCTAATATTTTCGCTGTGCTGTTGATGGTCACAATGTGTTTTCCAGTTCTTTCCCCACTTGTTTATTTACAACATCCTGATGATTAGAGGACCACAGTTTCTTTAAAGGAGCTCTTGCCTTAGGAAAGCACCATTTGGCAGATTTCAAGGGGAAGAAGAAAATTGTGTATCAATTTTGGCAAAGTAACATCATGTGGAAATAAAACAATATAATGCTTTTGTGTGCAATTTACGCCATGGTATTGTGTTTTTTGTCTAGGTTGTTGATTGCAGCAGTGTCCAGAAGATTAATCTTTAATTCCTGGAGACTCCAGGACAATTTTGGCAGGTTACTGTAAATTAAAGGAATGTTGGCAGGGTATTGGCATTTCATCTTCAAATGGAGTCATGGGACCTTTAATGTTCACTTAAATTGCTGGAAGCTAAGTTTAACATTCTGTCCAATGCGCACCATCTCTGACAGAATAGAACAGGAGCATCAGTGTAGTTTGTGGATATTTTCCTAATCAGCTTGTTCAGACACCTCTGGAGCAGATGGGGCTTGAACTTGGGCCACCTGGTTGAGAGATAGGGCACTATCGCTGCAGCATCAGGGCATCTCAGTATGATTTGTATTCGAGCCTTGGATAGGAGATTTAGTCTTTTCACTCAGAGAAATGGCTAACAGCTAAGGACAAACTATGTTTTCAGTTTTTCAGTGATGTAGAAAGAACAGGGATATAGAACAGTGCCAAGTATAATAGTTTGTAATCATTGACATAATTATTTTTTAGGTAACCCAAGAAATATTGCGACTGCCTATTTTCTCTCCATTTTCTGTTTCTGTGGCATAGTTCCTCTGATACCTCTTATCTCACCTAAGTGGCCTGTTTTAGTTTTTAATTCTTGGCAGAGGCTTACAGTTACCAACCCTCCAGGATTGGATTAGGCTCTCGAGGAGTCAAAGAATTATCTTCAGGGTAATGTTGTAAGAGATGGGAGTTGGGGTGGGGGTAAAAGAGCTGTTTGACTCACAGTCTGGAATCATTCATTTGAAAACGAAAGCTCTATTTATATTTCATTTGATTTGAGAATGTGAACCACTGCTAGGATGGGCACTTTGGACAAACAGAATTGTGGATGGGGTTTTTGCAGATATGATTCAAATATTGTGGACTGTATAGACAAGCATAGAATTACAAAGCGATATTGATAAGCTGGGTGAATGTGCAAAATTATAGAAAATGGAATTTGTTGTAACGTTGTAATGGCAAAAACAAGGTCATCTACTTTGAACCTAAAAAGGGTAAATAAGATTATTTTATAAGTTGTGAAAAGTCGGATACAATGGAGGACTTGGTGTGCATCATTAAAATGTGATTTATGGGCATGAAAACTGATCAAAAAGGCTAATACCATTTTGGCCTTTATATGTAGAAGACTAGAATACAAGAAGATTGAAGTGGTACAAAGCTCTGTTTAAATCAGAACTGATGTCATGGGAACAATTTTGGGCACCACACTTTATAAAATTTACATGCGACTTGAAGTGAGTGCAGCATAGATTTACCAGTATAGTATCTGAACACCTAGTCATAAACTACAAGATGACAAATCAGGGTTGTACTTTCTGGAATTTAGAAGATTTGGGAATCATTTGGTCAAAAGTTTCAAGAGAATTCAAAGGCTTGACAGACCTTTTCTACGAGTTTCAGAAATTAGAGCCTGATCTAGGACTGAAGTTAGTAAAAATTTCTGCATGAGTAGAGTGGTAGAAATTCGGATCTCACTTCCGCAAAGAACGGTTAATGCTAGTTCAGTTGTTGATTTTTATCTCTGAGCTTAAGTTGAACCAGTTCATGCAGTTAAGCACACTGTTGCTGTGAATTTGCAGAATTTGCTGGTTAATTTACATTTTCAATCATTTGCCTCACACATGCAATATCTTGCCCTCCAGCTCCTCATTATTTTAAGAACTTGCTAAGTTGCTTATTAACCTACTGAAACTGGTAACTAATAACCTTTAACAACATGGCAATTGTTCTTGACAGCCATTAAACCTTGTTGCTTCATAAAGTGAAGAATTTAAATTGTGGATACTAATTCCTTAATTAAAAATACTCAATTCCTTTACTTTTCATTTCAAATTTCAGTTAGCAAAGTAATATTATCATTGGATTTTGAAACCTAAACTGACTTAGTACCAAGAACAGATCAGTCCAGGAACCGAACACAACATGTTAAGAATTTCATTTTGAAAACTTTCCACCTGCTTCTCTTTCCCGTTTAAGGTGCTCCTTAAAATCTACTGCCTTGACCAATCTTTTGGTCACTTGTTCTAACACCTCTTATCTTGGTACCAGATATTTGATAATATTTCTATCCAGCACCTTGGTAAGTTTTACAGCAGTGGATATATAAATGCAAGTTCTTATTTAATTGTTATTCCCCAGAGCTACACGTTTGTAACATTGGATATTACATAATGCAGAGTCAATTGTGAGCCTAAGGCACTCAGGTTATTTACTCCAGTGACCAGACCTAGTGCACCATGTGAGAAAGCTGGAAATTGATCCTAAACATGTAATAGTGTTTTGATTTCTCTCAGTGGCATGGCTTGATATGTTTTCAGCCTCTTTGGATTTAGAGCTCAGAAACGTATGTTTGTCGACATTTTGAAAATAAGCCTGTGAACTCCCATTTCCTTGAGGCAGAGTTCGAGTTTTTTTTTAAAAAGTTAATCATTCTGTATTCACGAGTAAGCTTCATTAACAGGGTCCTGTGAAATTTCAGTTAATTGTTTCAGTTTTAGAAGATGTCATTTTATGTGCCATCCCCTTTAATTTTGCCAGTGAAGCCTTATTGATCGGAAGTGTATCAAGTTTAGGCGGTACAAATTAGGCCAGAATTGAACTCCTCCAAAGATACCACTTTAACACAGTTCATATTAGTATGTCCATGTCATAGACCAACTAAATCAAAAGTATGTTTACTAATGTTAGGTCCAAACTACAAACCATGATTCATGCTCATGTTAACATCGGTCATTGACCATACTCATTCAGAGATGCTGGAAATTATTAGAAATTTAGTGCTTGTTCTATATTAATTTTGTTTTTTATATAGTCTCTTGTCCAATGAATATAATATCTCTCTCACTGTGCTGAGTATTCTTCTGATATACTTTGACCACTGCAGACATATTGTCACGGTGGCTCAATGGTTAGCACTGCTGCATCACAGCACCAGGGACCCAGATTTGATTCCAGCCTCGGGTGACTGTGTGGAGTTTGCACATTCTCCCTGAATCTGTATGGGTTTCCTCTGGGTGCTCTGGTTTCCTCCCACATTGTGAAGATGTGCAGGTTAGGTGGATTAGCCATGGAAAATGCAGGGATGGGTTTGGGTGGAATGCTCTTTGGAGAGTCAGTGTGGATTTGAACAGCTGAATGGGATTCTATATTACCACAACACAAGACAGAAAGGATAGCAAGCTTAAGTATTTTTTTTAAAGAAGGACGAAAAGTCAGAGTAAAGAATGACTTGAATGTTTATTCATGAGAATCTTGTTGATGATAATTTTCCATTCAAATTTCACTTCTGTGGTTTATGATGACAGCCTTTGGTTAGAAACTTCTAAATTAGTTACAGTATCCCTGACATTGGCAGGGATAAAGTCAACCAGGGCTTCTACGACTGGTCACAAGCCAGTGACCTATGATGAAGGGGCATGTATGGATATTGAATGAGGATAGGGTGGGATATGATTGTCTGGTTTCCCGTCCTTCATCCTGCCTACCCACCAATGATTGAATAGACTCTTAATGAACACCTGCAGGCTTAAGGTTGAGGGCAGAATGCATTGACTATGTGAAAAGATAAGCCAGTGTCAACTCTTGAAAGAATTGTTCAATAAAGCTGCACTTGGGGAGGCAATGGCACAATGGTAATGTCATGGGATTTGTAGACAAGAGGCTGACGCTGTTACTCTCTGCACGTGTTGGTGGGATCTAAATTAATAAAGAAATATGGAACTAAATGCTAGTCTCACCAATGCTGATCGTGGGCATAACCTTTCTTTGCCAGTGTGGGTCTTGGCTATTAGTTGCAAAACTGATGAGAGACCTGTGCTACATCTTTTGAAGAAGGCCCATTGTGTTTTCTGCCAATTAGGCAGTTGTGAGGCCACAAGTGGGCCTATGTCTGGAATTAGGCCCAGGAGTGGAAATGCCCCCGATGGGATCTGTCAGCCAGAGACTAGCAGTTCCTGGGCACGGCATATAGAAGTCTATGGCTGCTGACAGGAAACAACCCCAAAGTCCACAGTTTAAGGATGGTAGTGGCTTACAAATGTGGGGACAATGGGTGGGGGAAAAAGAGAACAGGTGGGATTAAAAGCAGGACCCTCAACATCCACTTCCTGCCCTGAGTGCCTATGCTCATGACTTCTCTCCAGCATCCTTCGTGACCAGGAGCCTGCACTCTTTTTGACCCTGGGCTGCTTGTTGGCAGACCCACTTGCGCTTGGGTTAAGCCCAACAATAGATGGTTGGAGGTCCATTAGTGGTCCTTAATTTCCCGCTTAAATGTTTTAATTAATGATGGAGCAAGAATGTTGGCCACGGATCTTCCCGGCTAGAACTTAATTCTAGAAGACACAGGAAGTGACATGGATTGGGTATGCTACCATCCCAACGAATTGAATGACCTTCCCATCTCATGCCTGAACGAGGAGGGCCAGGTTGAAGTCCCTGGTCCAGAGGTGTTTTAGTAATATCTCAGAACAGGTTAATGAGAACATATCTAACTCCTCAGGGAATGATAGTTGCATTAACTGGAAACAATCATTTGATATCCACCTTATTCACTAATATAACCAATCTGGTTCACCAATGTCCTTTATGGAAGATATGTGGTTGACTCTTAAATGAAATGACCTAATAAGCAGATAAGATTGTTTGCAAAGGCCTTGCCTGTGACCCCAGTTAAAGAATAGATTTTTTTTAAAAACTCCCTGACTCTTCCACAAGGCGATTTCTTCTCGTTCAAGTACTTATTCAGTTGCCTTCTACAAGTTATTATTGAATTATCTTCCAACACACTCTCTGGCGGTGGATTTCAGATGCAACCTATTGAACACCAATTTATTTGTCTTGCTAATTCTGATTCATTTTCAATTCTCTAAAGCTTTGAGTTATGTGGGAAGAGCAGATGGGAGAGGAAAGGGAAGTAGATAGTGACCAACAATATAGGCTACTCTGCAAACCCCACAGTGAGCAGTGAAGGCATAGTAGCAACCTTTCTTGATACATAGCCACATACTTCCAGCTCGATTTTAACTGGAATTTGCTGTAATGCGATAGCCATATCAGCAGTGGAACCTGCAACCTGTCTGAACAAGATAAGAAATGGTGTCTCTCTCTTAGTATCAATTTATCTCATTACTAATGATATTGCTAATCATCAAGACAGAACCTGAATTAAGAAGTGTAAGTTAGAATAATTGAATTCAGTGCCAACTCCTGTACATAATATAGGAGCAAATAAATTAGAAATTGAGAAAGAGATAAATAAAACAGTAACTCTCCAACAATAATTAAAATTTGAAGGAATGATTATCGCAAGTATAAATGTTAATTTTCAGTCTCAGAGAGGTGTTTTGGCAGTAATTAAGACTTATCGTGGTGTCAGCTGGGTACTTATGAGTAAACTCTAACTTTTTCTGACAGTTTTTTTGGGTGTATACCACATACGTCCAGCAACCTTACTCTATTTAATGTGTTTCCATATTGTGGATCTTGCTGAGATACTAACATACTTGGGGAGCAGGGAAACTCAAGCAGCAGCTTCCTAATTCCAGTGTATAACTGTATAAGCACAGTGATTGTATGTTGCTGTCCTATTTTCGCATTAATAACGGTCAGCATTGCTCAGCCCATTGTTAGTTTTAGCCACAAAATCCAGATCAATATAAATAAACCTAGCAGAGTGTGGACCTCCCTGGCAGTCTAGTGATTGGGAAATGACAAACAAAGTTATAGAAGACAAAGGGAAATGTGGAACAAACTGACAGACCAAATTGCCTGTGCTGCATTTAGTAATTAGCTTTTAACAAGACACATGCCATCCTTGTTGCAGTTAATGAAGCACAGACGTAGCACTGAATGAAAGGTGCAGCTGGCATGATCAAACCTATTTGTTTTTGTGAGGTCCAGAGAAATTCCCATCTCAAAGCCTTGTACATCGTGCCCCTTATCTTTATTTGCTCAGTTGTTTGTAATATTGCATACTGAAAGAATTTCAATAGCTTGTACCATGAAATCATTTGTTATCCTTCATCAGCCCTCCTTGCCTGCTGAATTGTGAGTAACCCATGCTTTAAGCCTCTGCGTACAGCAGTCCATAAATGCTCACGGATACATCTAAGTGTCAAATAAGTATATTGTTTATGTTTTTCTGCAAACATATAAAGAAGTGTCAAACTTTATAGCGTCATCAATTCATATGAAGACTTTGTTTAGGATCTTAAATCCTTCTCTACTAACATTCTCAGTGTCACAGACCCTGAGAAACCCATTTATTTTTGTTTCTGAGTCTGTTACTGGTTAAATAGGAGCTCAATAAAGAAAAAGCCAAAGAATTTGATTGCATTGTTTACGTCTGCACAATTGTCTAATTCAGTTGCAGTTTGTCGTCAGGAAGTACAATTCACATTTTTCCCAGGCTTCTACTATAAGCAGGATCTTAAGTTCCCAAATCTGTGTGGGGATAAAGTTCAGAACCAAGAATGACAACTGGTCATGATTGGACTGTTGTTTTATCTTTCACAACTACAATAATCAGGTCACCCTTTCAAAAACTGTACCTGCTGAACCAATGACAAAATGAAAATAAGGATCAATGATTGCCGGAGAAACTTTTCAACCCGGTTCCCCGTCTGTGAGTACTTGTGATTTGGAAGTAAAGTTGAGGCTATCTCCTTTTGTTTATATTGCTATGAACTGCTTTTCAAAACAGGGATTCTAATGTTAATTGAAAACACTGTAAAAAGAAAATATACATTTCCACATATTTCCTGAATGGTTATGAGTGCACAAAGTTAACCAGCTGGTCGATCAAGTCATGATGGTTGCAGCATCATGATTAAAGTTGTTTTCCTCCAAAAACCTGTTTCCTGCTGTTGCTCTCTACTCTGCCTTACAGCCATGTCATTCTCCTGTCAGGGAGCAAACAAAAAAAGCTCAGGACTGATGAGGCATAAATACATTAAATTATTATTCTAATTTGTATAATGTTTACTTATTTACATCATTGAACAACACTGACACAATTTGCTGCTTCTTTCCACATACATATGTTCATGGTCTTGCCAATGGGTGGCATTAGTCTGAGGCTGCATTCTCTGCTAATGCAGGGGGTCCACTCACCACTGAGGCAGTCACAGTCCCTGTGATGTCACTGCCAGAGATACCATAGGTCTCCTCCTGCATCAAAGAATTGGACCATCCATTACAACCAGTAGTTCAAAGCCATTTTAACAATTGTAGAGCTGATTAAATGAATTGCTTTACAAATGTTTCTCCCACTTGCAGGGTCTTGAATGTGATCTTGCTCTGCCAGTCCAATATCATGGATCAGGATTGTAAATTACACAGAGCCAAATACTGGGATTGGATAGCAAGCTAGGTGGTTAGTGGGTGGTTGGGTGAAGGGGGAATGGAGCAGAGGAACAGTGAGGTGGCAGGTTGAGTGGGGCAGTGGGGTGAGGTAGTTGGTAGTGGAGTGAAGGGTGAGTGGGGCAGAGGGACAGTGAGGTGACGAGTCAAGAAGGGCAGCAGAGCAGTGGCGTAGCGAGTTGAGTTTCGGAGCTGGGTAGTGAAATAAGCATCTGAGGTGCCACACATGCACATTTCAGTGGAGTGAATTCCAACTTCCTGCTCCAGGTATGTACCAAAGACATTATCATCTCTGACTTCTTGTACTCACGCAGTCCAAGAGACATTAAACATTAACTCTGTTTCCCTCGCTACAGATGCTGCCAGACCTGCTGATTTTCTACAGCACATTCTGTTTTTATAATAGATACTGGGAGTTGCTCATTAAAATAAAGAAGATTTTGAGAGATTATAATTTAAAAGAAATAAAGACAGTCATTACATTTATATAGCACCTTTGACGACAACAGGGCATCTGAGCACTTTAGAGCTGAATACTTCCTTTTGTTAGTGTGATGTTGAAAAATATGTCAAACCAGTTTATGCACGACCAACAGCAATGAGATAAATCTTGGTTCAGGGATGAATTTTGGTCAGGAGACCTCCCATACTCTTTTTTTTTTTTTTGGAAAATGCCATAGAATCTTTTATTGCCACTTTAGTTTAATTTCAGAAATTTAAAGTGGCACTTCTGACACTGTAGTACTCTCTCAGTACTGCTCTGAAGTATCGAGCAATGCTTGTGTATTGTCAAGTGGCGCTTGACCCCACCACCTCCAAACCTGGAGGCACAAGAGCTGTCACTGCACTAAGAGCATCACCAAATAATTCACATTTGCAGCAGAACAAAAAAAAAGCATTATGATTGGATGAGCATTGAGCCTTTAACTGAAGGACAGATTAATTAGTGCTATTAGTGAGAAAATCACATGGGTCACACATTGCTTACAGGAGTGACTGCACACAGGTTAACAGAAGCTGATTTAGTTTTTGTTGCACTACTGACATTATTTGAAATAACCCTGAATGGTTACATCTATTGATTAAATTTTTCTGAAATGTTAAACTGACAGCAGTTTTACATTTACCAGTGCCATTTGGATTTCTGTTGGTGCTTTGTATTGTGGTATTCCCACTTTTTTCTTTTGCGAAATCGCATCTCGCTGTCTGACTTGTTTACTGAAGTGCTGCTATTATAAATATTCTGAATCAATATTTTAATTTTTTTTGCAATGATTGCTATAGTGGAGTTGCTTGACTAAGTGTGAAGTTACTCGGTGTACTTAAATTTTAAATATGGTTTTTCAAATTGTACACTTAAAATATGGCTTTTGATAGGAAGTTGCTTCCATTTGGAACAGATTATATAACCACTCCATTTGTAATATGTTTTTGCCCCTCATGAGTTTTCCTAGCTTCTCTTTAAACGCATCTACACTATCCATATTTCAACTACTCTCTGGGTAAGGAGGTTTATCCTGAACTCCCTGTTGGATTTATTAATGATGATCTTATAATTGTAGCTTCTGATATGATTTTCTTCACATCCCTAGTACGTTGTCTCTATCAACTGCTTCATAATTTTAAAGACCGCTATCAAATCACTAGTGGGATGAGCCCCAGTTTTCAATAATTTTAGATACCTCTCAGTTCTGATCCTTATACAGCTTTTGAGAACTTCACCAGTGTTTCAGTATGCATTTTGTAATTTTGAGGCCCCATCAATGTACAGTACTCTGACTGAATTGAATTAATTGAATTATGTTTATTGTCACCTGTCCTTATTTTCCAAGAAGTATGTGGCTTCCTTTTGCTTTCTGACAAAATATACCATCTGTCACTTTTGAAAACTATACATCAATTTCTCAAGTTTGTAGCGATTGGAAACAGTTGGATCTTCTTGACTGTGAGATTCTTGATTGAGTTTGTTAACCTGGACCAGTCAGGGAGTCCTGGCTGACAGATATAAATAAGGGATTTGGATTCTGCCTAATTCAGGGACTGACTCCAAGCTGGCTGGTCATAGCCAGCATACTGTGCACAGGTAAATGAAGGGTGACTTGGTGATGGGATACCAGCCTCTGTGCAGGTATTTCATAAGTTTATCGGTGCTTTTTTGTATTTTAATCAGAGTCCTCTTCAGTATTGATGATTCCTAATATGGTGTCATCTGCAACGTTTTTCAAATTTTATTTCTGATTCAGAAATTTGAGTCATTTTTTAAATGAACAGCAACTTTATTGTGAATGACAGAGGTTCCAAAGAAATGCATTATATCAAAAATACTTAGTGGAGGATTCAAAACTCATTAGAAAGTGGGAGTGTGGTAAGGGTTGTACTTTGAGATGATGAATGGTATTTCGGGAGGGTAGGTGATATAGTGATTCACCCCATAGTGAAATGTTGGTGATTCACTAACAAGAAGTGACAGAGGTGCGCCTCAGATATCTCCTCAGGGTAGTGATATTGGTCTGTCCAGTAAGTAAAGTGACATATCTTTCAACCAGGAGTTTACTCAAGCTTCATAAGATCAGAGAAAACATAAGGTCAGAGAGAACAGATTAAACTGGGATTTTTACTATGAGAATCTCTTATGTCATGAGCCCAAGGCAGGTATGTGGAATTAACCACAGATCAGCAATAATCTCATTGAATGGTGGAATAGGCCCAAGAGGCAGAATGGTCTTTCCTGTTCCTATGTTCCTATGTACCATCCTCCACTAAATCGATGCACCGTATGAATTGTGATTAACCATTGGTTACATTATCTAATATTCTGTAAATGAATACCATGAAATAATTGTAGGAATTTTACCACACTTCAACCCCGCCTCCTAAATAAAGATTATTTCTTTTGTACATTGTAAGAGTGAAAGAGAACTGTCAAAGTAATAAGTGATTTCTAGACTGCATCGAATTAACTTCTCTGTTGTGCTTTGTTGGCTGCTTTCTTAAAATACATTGGCTGGAATATTCCCAGGAGTAGCAATCACAGTTGATTGCCACTCTGCTCATTTAATCTTGTTTTAATGCAGAGCTCTGCATTTCTAGCTGGGAATTCAAACCCAGCTCCTTGAGAAATGCGGAACTCAAATTAACACGGTTTCTTCGTAAAGCAATATAGTCAAGGGACATTAAATCCCACTTCACTTTGCAGGATTCACTGTGCTGTGTCCTGAGACTTAAATGTCCAACAGTGCAGCCAGGTGCTTTGACAGCTGCTGTGAAAGGGTATATATGTTAGATAAGTAAGGGGTAGAGTTCCAGATGGGTAGGATCTCAATGTACCAGGTGGTTAGGGTACCAGGACAGACTGCTTAGCATACGGGGGATGGGGTATGACTGCATTGGGTCCAATGGAGGCAGGAGTGTCAAGGATAATGAGGCTTCAGGCCAAGGGTGGTGTTGGGAAGGGTTGGAACTTTTGAGTTGGTGGGCAAAGTTTGATTGAGATTTGGAAGCCTGTTTGTCAGGGGCGCTGGGGTGTTAGAAATCAGGAGATGTGTGTGCGGTCTAAGTTCGGGGGTTAGTTTAATTATCAGCCAGACATTAGTATTGGTATTTAATTGTCTAACTTTTCCTGGATAACCATTAACTGGATGTGGTACCTACCAAATTCTCCAATGTTAAGGAGTTTATTTTGGAGAGTTCCAGACATTGGGGATTGCCCATCAGAATTTTAAATTTCCTGGGTAATTCCTATGGAGTCTGTTGCATCTGCGATTCTACAAGGTACTGACGTGCAATTCTATTTTGCACTGCTCCAATAACGACCTAGCCATCAGAATATCAAGGCAGCAAACTTTAACAATTGTCCTTAAACATGTGGGATGTAATCCCTTTTTGGCCTAATTCTCTGGGAAATTTGGTAGTTTGACATGTGATTCCTTTCCTGTCTTGGATTTAAATTGGGTTCTGTCTGGCTCAGTTATTGCAGTCTCCCCTCTGAAGTACAAAGTCCTGGTTTCAAGTTCCACTTCAGGGTTTGAGAAAGAAAGCCAACGTCAACAGTCCAGGGCACTACTGTGGCAGTGCTGCAATAGCAAAGGTGCTGCACTTAAGATGAAACATTAAACTGATGTCCCATCTGCCTGCTTGGGTGAATTAAAAGAGCCCATGTCACCATTTCAAAGAGGGGTTTCGAGTAATTCCTTGTGTCCTGGGCAATATTTACTGCAGTTGATAATGCAAAATGCAAATGATCTGACCATTATTGAGATATTCCAAGGTCCTAAGTGTGAATATTAGCTGCTATGGCAGTTTAAGTAAATCGCTGTTGTGTGCGGGTACTTAGATGCATTGTCTGACTGCTGACCAACTCTCCCAGCATGTGAATGTGTTGAAACTCACACTGAAACCAGTTTTCCAGTTAAAGTCGTATTTTCTGTGGCAGAATTGGTGAAAATTCTGGAATGTAACAATAACTGTAGGATATGCAGGTGTTAGGGGTTTGAGGGGGATGAAAAGGAAGTGTCTCCAAATTGAGAAATTTAAGTCAGCATGCAAGTCAACCAGGATGTGCCACATGACCTTCTTCTGAACTACAAGACTGTAAGCTAACAACATCAACAAAAAAAAAGGACAGTTCTTTCCTCAGGGGAAACAAAATTGTGGCATTCAGAACATCTCCTGTCTCCATGGTGTCATTGTCCTTTCAGAGATATTTCCTTTCATTTGCCAGAATCTAAGCTAACTTTTACATGGGTCACAAAGACAGCGCTGAGTACATCGATTCTTCTTCCTGTAACGGTGCCTTTTTACATCAGCACCCACTGGGTCCTGTCATTCACATCAATAAAGCCACTGCGAAGGAGCTATGCTTACTGTAGGTAGTGGCCTGTATACTTTGCTGTTAACCCCTCTGAAATGTAATGGACTGATGTCTCAATTTACAAAACTGCTTCAAATGTTCAGTTCCTTCCATGTGTGTGTTTACCTTCCCTTATGCTACAATACGTCACAATACATAACAGCTCTGCAAAGTTACAACATGCAATTTTTCATGAAAAGATTTCATTTGAGCTGATATCTAGAATGCTAAGGGCAATTGGTTTGTCAAGACTGGCGTATTAATTTTTTTTCTGACCAGTATCTTTTTGGAATTGGGTAGCAATTATCTTTCAGAAGAACAAATTAGCCTGATAATAATATGAAGGGTGGTAAATCCAGTAGCCGAAGTTTAGTATCTGCTGCGGCTCAGTTATTGCAGTCTCCCCTCTGAAGTACAAAGTCCTGGTTTCAAGTTCCACTTCAGCGTTTGAGAAAGAAAGTCAACATCGACAGTCCAGGGCACTACTGTGGCAGTGCTGCAATAGCAGAGGTGCTGCTTTTCAGATGAAACATTAAACTGACGTCCCATCTGCCTGCTTGGGTGAATTAAGAGATCCCACGTCACTATTTCAAAGAGGAGTTTAGGAGTGATTCCTTGTGACCTGGGCAATATTTACTGCAGTTGATAATGCAAAATGTAAATTATCTGGCTGTTATCACATTTGCTGTTTGTGGGAACTGGCTGTGGTCAAATTGGCTGCTGTGTTTTCTGTGTTATAATATTGACAATGGGCAGAATCTTTAGTTTATTTGTCTATGTGTTAGTTTTGTTGTGTTTCATGGAAGGTTTCTATCCGTAAGGCCAAGTTAATTTCCTCACCTCATCTTAACAAACCAACCTCTTTCCATATGTGCCATGTCCCTCTCATCTAGTTCTTGCCCCATTCAACCATTTGCCATACCCAGGACAATTTGCCATTGCCAGGGTATCCTTGAAGACACTGGCATCCCCAAAACCAATGCCACCATTAAAAGATTGGACTAGCATTGCCAGTTCAAAGCTGCCTTGTACAGATCTTGACATTGGCTGCGACATATGACAGAAGTGAAAATTAGCACCTTGTTTTGTGAGTGGGAATTTGAAGGTCCTGGTGGATAGAGTGGAGCAGAGGCAAGTATTGTTTTCTCCCAGGACAAGCAGAACAAGCCATTAAACCAGACCATTCCAACCTGGTGCAAGGTTATTACCTGGGTCAGTATGGTCTCAGACAGCTGGAGGAATGCCCAGCAATGTAGAAAGATGGTCAATGACCTTCTCCACTCAGCCAGTATAAAATGCCAACATCTTTTCTCCCATACCTCGCACCCATTCTGTTTCAGAGAGTCATAGAGTCATACAGCGCTTTGGTCCAACCCATCCCAAAACTAGTCCCATTTGCCTGCGGTTGGCCCATATTCTTCTGAACTTTTCCTATTCAAGTACTAGTTGAAATGTCATTTAAATATTGTAACTGTACCTGTATCTACCACTTCCTCTGGCAGTTCAGTTCACATACGAATAACTCTCTGTGTCTGAAAAAGTGGCCCCCTCATGTCTCTTTTAAATTTTCCTCCTGTCACCTTAAAATTACACCGTCTCATTTTGAACTCCCTTACTCTAGGGAAAAGACCTTTGCTATTCGCCTTATGTATGTCCCTCATGATTTTACAAAACCTCTATAAGGTCATCTCTCAACCTTCTATGCTCCAGTGAAAATAGTCACAGCCTATCCGGCCTTTCATTATAACTCAAACCCTCCAGTCCTGGTAACATCCTTGTAAATCTTTTCTGAACTCTATCCAATTTAATAATACCATTTCTATAGTAGGGTGAGCAGAACTGTACACTCTGCTACACGACCCACCTCCCACAAAGGCTAATGCTGTACCACTCTTACTATTACCTGCAACATCTCTCACCCACCCCGCTCTTCAGCATCACTAACCCTGCATGCCATCTGTGCTGCCTACTCACTCAATCAGGGCACCTCCCGACTTGCATTAAAGGGAACAGCTGAATCGCACACTTGCAGCTGCTGGTCATACCAGCCTGTGTCTCATTCCAGGAGGAAAACAGATTGCAATAGTGCAGAAAGAGTCAAGATTAGTGGTCGGCTGCCTGACGTTCAGCTTTTCATCCCTCATTAGGAGAGGATACTGGACCTGACCACCATGATTGGCCAACTGACTATTCCCAAACTCTTGAGCTGGTATTGCCCTGATTTACTGTGCTGGGACCCTCTGAGTGAAGGCCATCTCCCTTGACTTAACTGAGACCTATTGACAACAATGACAAGCTTCTTGCACTAAATGGCAAGGTATTTCAACAGTAGTGAGAGCCTGGTATCGCTGGCTGATGGACTAAGTGCAAAAAGGGAAGACAAGGTAGGGATTCTGTGAGCATCCAGATCAAGTCAAAGCGAGTGAGTGCTAAGAGAGCAAGCAAACAGATTGGAAATGCAGCCAAGTCCAGTCCATGAACTAGGTGTGTGTCCCTGAGTGTACACTGTCCTTGCTGCAGCATTACTATGATAGCTGCTGCTGCACTCCAATGTGCAGTGTTGAAATGCAGCAATGTACTGGAAGTGGACTGGAGATGTGCCATGAGGGTCCTCAGAAGCAAGCACATGTGGGAAAGCCAGAGTCCATGGATGTGCGATGCATGTGGCCAGTGCATATGGAGCTGTTTTGTGGTGACCAACATGGAGGGTCTTTGCAGCCAGCAGCAAGCTGAAACTGCCAGGTACTCCCTTTGACTTCCGTGTCGAGAATTCTTGGCACCTAGTTTGCTCACTATGGATGGTCAGATAGAAAGCTGTGTAGTAATAAGGTGAGATGTGCAATTTAATAAGATTGTTAACAAACAATAATCCCCCTTAATAGGCAACTTGCTGTTCCCGAGCAAAAATCTCACCTCTATGCCCTAAACTTCATTCCACAATACAGCAAGTTGTTCCCAAGTCCAGATGGACTTTGCCAGACTTCTTGTGCAATTCTGCTATAATTCTTGTCATAGCCCACATTGTTTAGGCCTCTGTAAAATTTTATCCTATACTTCAAAAGCACTTCACCAGCTGTAATGCGTATTGAAGACTGGGCAGTCATGGAAATCTCTGTATAAATGCCAGTCTTTGTTTCTTTTTGTCTGTCTTATGTCCCTGGTAGCTCAATGAGCACCCTTTTCTCCTCTATTATAAATTGCCATGATCATTTGAAATTCAGCATTCTTCCATTTGTCCTGTTGAATGCAAAACAGAAAACTTCAGCAACATGTGTCTTTCCAGCAATACATTCACTGTTCTAACAAATGAAACAAGCGAGGAAGCACACTGTAGAGCAAATATATGTCTGCTGTGCTGTATTAACTCAATGCTGTCACGATTACTCAGCTGTTTCTTAAGGCTATACTGTTTCTGGCTCAGTCTCTGTAACTACATCCTTCTTCAAAATAGAATCTTCTGTATTTACTTGAGAGGGCAGATCAGGCCTCAGCTTAAAGCCTCCGATGGTGCTGCATTCCCTCTTCATCCTCAGCAGGCTAAGGAAATTCAGCATGTCCGTAAGGACTCTCACCAACACTTGTAGATGCACCATTGAAAGCATTCTATCTGGATGCATCACAGCTTGGTACAGCAACTGCTCTACCCAGGACTGTAAGAAACTACAGAAAGTCGTGAACAAGCCCAGGCCATCACACAAGCCAATCTTCAGTCCATTGACTCCATCTACACTTCTTGTTGCCGTGGAAAGGCAGCCGACATTATCCCACCCTGTTTATAATTTCTTCTTACTGCTTCCGTCAGGCAGAAGATACAAAAGCTTAAACATATGTACCAATAGGTTCAAGAACAGCATCCTCCCTACTGTTATTAGACTGCTGACTGTGCTTCTCAATTTCAAATCTAATGTTGATCTTACTTTTTTACACATTCTGTGCAGCTGTAAGATGTGTGCCTTGCTCTTTTTAATCACCCCATGATCTGTATGTCCTTTTTTGTTATGATCTGCCTGTACTGCATGCAAAGCAAAACTTTTCACTGTACTTAGGTACATGTGGCAATAATAAATCAAATCAAAACTATTGCACTGTGAGTGCCAGTTGTAATTTTGTGCATGTTTCTGGAATCTTCAGATTTGGAGGTGAGACTGTTCCCAAATGATCCATGGCTGACAGCTTTCTTATAAAAATAGTTTGTTCTTGTGGCTTACGTCGCAAATTCTTCAATGAGTTTTGTCTTCAGATCTGTTACTCTCTACTGTAATAATGGGCAATGCTGGCTTTGCTTCTTGTGCATGAATTGCCTTTTTGTCTCCAGGATGTTAAAGTAAACCTAACCGAGTTGATCCTTCCATAAATTGATGTTAGCTTGCAAAGATACAGTTGTAATGACATAAATTTAAGAGGGAAAAGAGAAAGCAGTTAATTCATAAAGCTTATTCATGCCACAGACCAAACATAATCTGTCCTTTTAGGAATTGTTCCCAATTCCCACAGCTTGCTGCTATAGATTGACATCCGGAAACCTAATGGAATTTCTTCCAACCCCATAAAAGGACAATTGAGAAACTTGCGAGATATTAATCAACAATACAACTGATTGTTCAAGGCTAAGTAGCCATTCCACAGGTGACTGACTCATGACTCCAGGGCAGCACTGATCATTGTATTTCAAAGTGCATTTGATCATCTTCATCTATCTTTAACTCTATAGATTTCAATCCCATCTTTTAAATAGTTGTTCATTTTTAAAAGAATTAATCGACTCACGGTTATGCTTTAAATTTTGGAAATATTTCACATAATAGTGACTTTTCAGGAAAACCTATTTTAATCTCCAGTTTCTATTCAAGTCTGTTATTGCCTTTATGACCTGGAATTTTATGACCATGCGCTCAGTTAGAAATCATGGCCTGCGTTTTACTGACTCCTCTGTAAAATCTCCTGTGACCGTCATCTACTTGCCTCTCCAGCAGTGGGGTAGGTGGCAAGTGACCTATCTACCCTTGGGGGGTAACTGAGTTCTTTAAGTGGTTAATGAATGCCTACTCAAGGGCCACTTCCTACATTGCTGGTATATGCAGGCAGCCTCCCTGCCAGCTTGCTGTTTAAGTTCCCTATGCTCCATCGTAGGCCGTTGCTGCAGCAAATAAGAACAATCCCATCTTGAAGAATCCACCCCCACTTACCAGCCTTTCAATCACTCAAGCTGCCTCTATGCCTGCCTGAAGCCCTGGTAAACTGTCACATTCGCCTTAGCCCTAGGCCTCCAGTGTTGCTTTGTTTCCTGGGTCTACTGCAATTCCACCAGTGGCCACCATGCCTGATATCGCCACTGACCCTGAAGAGTTGCTGGGCGTCTTAGAGGTGGGACTGTCTGTCCAGGGCTGAGGATAGGTGAAAGGCAGCAACCATTGGCAACTAACTGCTTAGTCATCATAAAATTCAGTGATGTTTTCCAGGGTGGAATGAGGTGGACTCGCCTTTGATCTTCCACATGCTAGACAGGGAGTCACTTGTGTGTTAAATCATGGCTTACAGCTATACAAACTGATAGTTTTTATAATCTGAATCATGTTATCCATCATAGCAGTTACAAACAGTCTAAAGTTGTTCTGATCCATATATTCCTAAATAATCTTGGATTTTGGCATTATTGTGCCTTTATTAGTGGGTTACCTCAAATGTCCTAAGTGTGGGTTTTACCAAAAGTGAGAAATGTTACTGTCAGATGAGAAGCATCAGAGGAAGATGTGGCCTATCATAATGGCTGCGTCTCATTACATTGTGCTGGTCAGCTGCACTTTTAGAATGATTGCCCTGAGGCAGCTTGCTGGTGCTGGGTCAATAGAGATCAGATGACACCGACATTCCTGGAAGACACCCTTTTAAGCTCAGGGGCAGGATTCAGTGGATAGTGTCAGGGTCTGGGGTGATGTCACCCCAAACTTCCTTATGATTTCTGACCCACTGAAAACCACAAAGATCTGCGTTACACTTACTTTACCGATGCCCTAACTTCAGCTGCATAGAATTTACAGCCCTTCAGCCCAACTCTTCTTTTGATGGTGCGTATCGTCCACACAAACATTTTCCCCATGGTACTTCACCTAATACTACCCTCTGTTCCTGACTTCCTCATGTAATTATGCTACGTTCCCCATAAATGCATCTATCATATTTGTTTTAAGCTCCCCACAGTATGGGATTCGATCTCCATTCGATATTATTTTTGAGTTGGGATCAGACTGGTGCCTGAATTACTCCAGAAAGCATTGTGTTAAAATAGTCATGGGGTGAGAAATAAACCTCTCATGTAGATTTTAATTCATGTTCCTACGTTTTATTTTATTTCTGTTGGGCAAAGAGAGCTAAAACTGCCTGTTTTAAAGACTGAAAGTAAAAATGTGCATTTCATTTCAGCTTCACATTAAGTGTCTAATCACAGTGGCCACTAAATCCCCTTCTTGTTCTCAAAAATGCACAAAATCAGATTAATCTTTTGTGCATTTATTTCTTGTGTCATCTTTCAATTCGTCTTATTTACTGTTTAATCTTTGCATTCTACTCTGCTGAAATAATTTATTTTTGTTTACATTGATTTTAAAAATCTTCGAGAACTTGGATGTAATCTCTCTTCTAAATGGCTTAGTATTAATTGGCATATTAAGGAAAATGAAAATTTTACAAATTTTGGAAGAGAAGATGCTTGAAAGAAACATGTGAACTTTCACCCAGCTCATGTGGCCTGGAATATGTTGACACATAGTGAATGTATAGTCATAACAAACCATACGAAGATAGATGTTTGCATTTCTAAGTAAATGTCAACACATCACTCATCACATCTGTATTGATATACCAACACTGGTTCCCAGTTTGGCAACACTCAAATTTAAAATTTTCATCCTTGTTTTCAAAGGCAACCTTGGCATCACCATTGCTTGCTCTCTATCCATTTCCCAGCCCTAGAACCCCCAGATATCTCTGCGCTGCTCCAATTCTGGCCATTTATAACATTACACATTTTATTATTGTTTGGCATGGGCATCTTGACTCCCGGGTCACTAAAGTCTGGCATCCCACCTAAACCAGTTCACCTCTTTCTTCCGAGATAAAAGGTACTGCAGATGCTGGAGAATCCGAGATAACAAGGTGTGGGGCTGGATGAACACAGCAGGCCAAGCAGTATCATAGGAGCAGGAAAGCTTGACGTTTCAGGCCTAGACCCTTCATCAGAAATGGGGGAGGGAAAGAGGGTTTTATCCGCCTCCCCCTCTCTCCCTATTTATTTCAGAACCCTCTTCCCCTCCCCCATTTCTGATGAAGGGTCTAGGCCCGAAACGTCAAGCTTTCCTGCGCCTATGATGCTGCTTGGTCTGCTGTGTTCATCCAGCCCCACGCCTTGTTGCCTCTTTCTTCCCTTGTATTTTGCTTCTTAATGCCTGCTTCTTATACCAAGTCTTTGGTCATTTGTCTTAATATTTCCTTAAGTGGCTCAAAACCAAATTTTCTTTGATGATGTCCCTGTGGAAAGTAGGGATATTTTATAATGTTAAAGGCGTTATATAAATGCGCATTGTTGCGCTTTCTTAAAGCTTTTCAGACACCTTCTGACACATTTGTCAAAATGAACAAAAAGCATTCCACTTCAGATGTTTGAAACCTCAAACAAAAAGAGTGAATTTTGGAAAAGCTCAGCACATTGGACAACACCTGTGGAAATAATGTTGACATTTGGGTTTAAAATCACAGCTTGCGTTTGTTTTAATAGTTAAAGCCTTTCAAGGATATTTCACAGAAGGACGATCTGAAAGAAAATGACACAACAGCAAAGTCATTTGCTGTCCCACAATTCAAGGATGACACCTACCTAGAGTCGTGAGTATCTTTCATGGGTCTTCATGAGACTAAATTGAGTCATTCTCAGCCTACATGGGGCACTACACTACGGTATAGTTAAATCCAGAGTACAGGTTTGCTTCATTTTCTCTTCTCCTTGACCGATGTACCACTGCGCCTTATCATTAAGATGTTATGAGTCAAAGCATGATTATAGCTTGATGGACAATTTGAACAATTGGATGAAATCCTCTCCTACTCGTTAATGTCAGTACTGTTGTGTTTCAAGGAGAGTGTTGGAGTCTCTTTGATGTGTCTGCTGTGTCCTCCTGTGAAATGTTGGCCTTCATGGTGTGATGCTTTCCAGCCATCAGGATATAGTGTCCAGTCCATGGAAGTTGTTTGTGCAGGAGTTCTGCCTGAATGCTAACTGAGCCGGCTTCAAAAAGGACACTGGCATTTATTTGATGGTCCTCCCTCTGAATCAGGAGAATGCAACAGTGGCTAATGGAATTTCTCTACCCTTGTTATGTATCACTGATGTACAGTGCAGGTCTCACTTCAGTATACACCTGGTCGACACATTAAGGCTTTAGCAGACTTTTGGAAAACTCTCACTGCTATAGTTTTAGAAGGCTAAACAGCTGGAGCAGATCTGGTGTTTATCTCCTCAGCGATGGTTGCATTTTGAAACATTCGGCTGCCAAGGGTTGAGGAGTGCTCAATGTATTCCAGAGTCTGAGACGTGTGGTTTGCTATCTAAGTTTTGCTTCAGCAACAGGCTGCCTTTCTTATATGTAGAACTCAAAGGTAGCTTGCAAATTTGGTGCTGTTTTGGCAAGAATACATAACCTAAAGCCCACCAACTGTAAGGCCCTAATTAGGAACACTATTGTAGTCTCAGAATTTGTTCCTTTTTAATCTGTTTGATTGCCTGTTGCAGTCCTCATCAATGTTAGTTTTGGAGCGAAACTTTGGGATAAAATGGGTGGGAAAAACCAATGTGACTGATGTTCCTCTATTGACAGTGTGTGCTCAGAATGGCCTCATCATAACAAACACTCTCTTCCATCAGAATGACAAATACAAAACAAATGGATGTACTGTAGATCAAAACATTGACAAATCTTGGATTATGCCATTGTTTAGGACAAAGATTTAAATGATGTCTGTGTATCTCAATCCACTGCAGGGGACCTCTTGCTTTCTGGAGAGGTGATTGACTTGTTTGATCAGCGATGAGCATCTGCCTAGAACAAAGACATTGCAAGATCCAAAGGACTAAGGGGAAGGAGATCAATACCTCAGGTCTAAATAAGCCTGGCAGAATGAAACTACCAAATGCAGCTCATGACTGATCTGGAAAACTTTCACAAGTCCATCTCAGTTCCAAGACTCCTTTTCCTAGACCAAGCTAATGCTCTGGGGAGAAAAGGCTAAAATCCCTTCACGGCAACTGCTGTATTTAAATGAAATTAATAACATTTGGAATATAAAGCTACCCTTAGGAATGGTAATCATGACACTATCATTGATTGTTTTAAAAACATATTGTCCTTGTATAAAATGAAGTCTGCCTCTTTACTCAGTCTGGGCCACATGTGATTTCAGTTTCACAGAAATGTGATTGACCTTTCCACAGAAAACTAGAAGTGTAAACTCTTTCCATTGCCCTATTTTGATAATCTAAACCTTCCAAAACCGTGGCCACTTCCACCTAGTTGGACAAGGACAGCAAATACATGGGAACACCACCAGTTACAAGTTCTTGACTTGGAAATATATGCAGTCCCTTCAGTGTTGCTGGGTCAAAATCCTGGCATTCACTCCCTAAGGGCATCGTGCGTCAACCTACAACACATGGACTGCAACAGTTCAAGAAGGCAGCTCACCATCACTTTCTCAAGGGCAGCTAAGGATGGGCAATAAATGTTGGCCAGCCAGCAATGCCCATGTCACCCAAGTGAATTTTAAAAAAAAAACACATTTCCACAGTTTTACAAGCCTCTGAGATGTTTGCTACATCTGATGATTTCTGATGAAGGGTTTAGGCCCGAAACGTCAAGTTTTCCTGCTCCTATGATGCTGCTTGACCTGCTGTGTTCATCCAGCCCCATGCTTGTTATCTCGGATTCTCCAGCATCTGCAGTACCTTTTTATCTCTGCTACATCTCCTGTTTTGTTCTCTTGTACATCCCCAATTTTCATCAATTCAGTATTAACATTGAGACTGCCTAGACCTCAATCGTTAGAAATACTTCCCTACATATCTCCTTCTGTCAGACACCACTGAAATCCTACTTATCTCATGTGGAGAATCAAACCTGTAAACTACCTTGAAATATTTTACTATGCAATAAATGTGCCACAAAAATGCGCAGTGATGTTAAGAGTAATGCACATTTGGCTGGCCTTTCGTCTCTATGGTAAAGTCTCTAAGCACAATGCTGTGTTAACAATATCTAATTTCTGCCTTTATAAATTTCCCCACCTGAAGAAGCAATGCAGTGACATTGCAGTGAAAAAAGTAAACAAACTTTCGAACAATGTTTTCATTGTCCTCCTGAGAACATGAAGCTGTTAACAATTAAAAGAAATGAGATGGATTTGTTTATTTGAAAAGTAGGTAGTAAAATAATATTGTTGTTGCTATTCATATGGTTCAGTCTTATTTCAGATATCGTTGCCAAGTTCTCAATTTTCAAAATTAATCGGGCTCATTTGCAAAAGTTGCACTCGTATGTAAAAATGTTTTCTCAATCAGTTTTTAGAATTTATATTTTTTTCTTTTAAAATTAGAAACATGCGGGGATGTTTTTATCCCTTACAGAATGTGGAGCTTTTACACCTAGCCTTTGCACCACGATGCAGTCCCTGTTGGTGAGCTTTAAATTTAGAAACTGTCTTAAGCCCAGCAGTGAGATGTGATAGGCATTTGGTCAGCCTCATATGTTCATTTGTGTCGCTGCTGATTTGAAGAGTTCGAGCTTTGTTCAAGTTTCAGACAAATTACTTCTGTTTGTAGGCCTCTATTTATTGACCTTTTGTTATTTTCTCTCATTTTTACATTTTAAATTACATTATAGCCCTATCCTATGACAAAAGCAATGTCTCTATTTATTGATAACATGGTGTGGAGCTGGAGGAACATAGCAGGCCAGGTAGCTTCGGAGGAGCAGGAAAGTTGACGTTTCTGGTTGGGACCCCTCTTCAGAAATCTATTTATTGAATTTTTTTTTCTTGTTTGGTCAGCATATGAGCACATCATGGTCATTCTTGTATCTGAAAATTATGTTGACAACCTGTCAGCCAGACTACGCTGAATACCCATTAGCCTGAGACTGTTTCCATTTTATATCCATGAACATGTCCAAACTGGAGGACAAATCTGAGCCACTTTATCATTTCCACAATACATGGGGCAATCGTCAATCAACAAAACTGGGATCACCTTCCTTGGCATGAGCCCAAGGACTGTACTTTAGACCTTCTCATGCGTAATGGAAAACGATGGAGAGCGCAGTTGCACACACCAATTTTGAAGGACTTCGTGTATGTACATTTTTCTCCTTTCTCTAAGGTAGGAAGAAATGACACTTTCCTATATGCTGTCTTCCAGAATTCATTGATTCCTTACTGGAGAACCATTCCAAGAGGAGGTCTGAACCTCCATACTTTTTCAAAGTCGTCACTGTTTCAGTGTAACTCCAGACACAATGTTTTCCAGCTATGAATGGAACTGTCTTCAAGTCCCTGTCCACAAATGCACACATTCCAACAGGAGGCTCAGAATGTTGATCACTTTTGGATATATTGCCTTCATTTCTTATTTTGCCTTCTTGACTCCCAAGACACTAAAAACAATGGCCATACTATTACCCTAGCAGTTAATCTGCTAACTGGGACAGACCTGTTTCAAACCTGGGTTCCCTTTGATCTCTATTTCTCATCTAAGTCATCCAGCTATTGTGATTTTCTTTGCGGCTGGGAATTGTTTCTAATACATCCATGTTATTTCTTTATTTTCTGTAATCAAGAACAATAATGTTAAAATTCTCTTTGGTGTTAATTCATTGCTAAGATGTCATCTGTGTGAACATATCCCTCCTGACTTTAGATTTTCTCTTCATGCTTTCAACGTAACTTCATTGCAACTGCAACATAATTTATATAACGCCTTTCATGTGGAAAAGTATCCCAATGCACTTTAGGGAGCAATTAGCAAGAAACATTTGACGCAGAACAAAGTAAGTAAATACTAGGATGAAGGACAATTCACAGATGTGGACTTTAGCGAGTATCTTCAAGGAGGAGAGAGTGAGACTGGTGCAGATTTTAGGGAGGGAATTTCAGATCTTATGTCCTAAGTGGCTGAAGACATGGATGAGAAGGTGCAGTGATGTGTAAGAGTTCAGAATTGGAGGGGTGCAAGAGATTTAACTCAGAGCGTGAAAGTGCTGGAGCAGATGACAGAGATAGGCAAGGGGTATAGATTGTGTGATCAGTCTGGCTTTCTCCAGCAAGTTTGTTCAACTACGACTATTATTTGCAGAGCATGCAATGAAGAGACATATCATATTGAAGAGCTTTCTTCATTAAGGCACTGTAGTAGTGTAAAACTTTGTGTGTTTTGCTGTTGTAGTGTCCTTCACTGCATTTGGAAAAAATCTTTTAATCAGTCTCATTCCTTTCATACACAAAATGTTGTTTTGTGTTACAGCAATGAATGCACAGTTTCCCTCACATACAAAACATTGTTCCTTATAAATGAAGAGAAAACCAGACATTTAAAGCCTGCTGAAGCTGTAATGCTCATGCTAACAATTAGCACTTTCAGACTCAATTATCATAACATCAGTGGACAAATATCTGTAATTAAATTTGGGATTCCGTGGTTTCCTTCAGGAATACAGACATGCAAGCTCTCCTGAACCTCTTTGTAACGACTGGGTTAGTTAGTAACATGCAGAGGATCAGATACCATATTATTTGAGGGGGAACAAAAGTGTAATAAAAATTTTGAAAACACTCGCTGCCGTGTGGCTTTTTGTTCTGCCCAACGTTTTGCTTTGGTTCCTGTGAGAGTACATAACAAATCTGTTCAGACCTGCATGTTGCACATCCTGGTGCAGATGATTTATCATTACAACATGGTGGCTGATTCAAAATGATTAAAAATCCTATTTTCTTTTGCACTGCAAACTCAACCTAGAAGTTCAATATCAGAAAGATGTTCCTCAACCTTTCTAAGCATAGGATTTGTGATATAGCCGAAATAAATGATCGACCACTTCTAGGTATGGAACTTCACTTAACAGGAGAGGAAGTCGAAGCATTCAGGCGTAGAGGTTGATGTGATTCATTCATTATTCCCAATGATCTAAGATTTTTTTTTAAATCATGTCCAGAAAATCAGGTTGGCTGTTACTGACCACTGTGTTTGATCACACTATCTTACCCTCTCATCTGGCTGATCTAATACTTGTGATACTAATTCATTAAATTTACCCAGTTTTTTTCTTGGTCAGGGTCAACTCTCTAAAGTTGAACACTAGTGGTTACGAATGGGTCCTTTGGTATTGGCTGTTCATTTGACTTGGGAACAATTGCAGAGAATTTAACTTGTAATCTCGCTTCGTATCCACTTCATATCCACTTGTGTGCATCTTGGACCTTGGGACTAAATGCAGCAGGAAATTACCATCACCCAACCATCAGTCCAGGGCAAACAATATCAATTATAGGAGGCTCATTGCTCCCTAAACATTGAATGTGAGACTTATGTGATCTACATGACTCATTGACTTCACATGCAATCTGCTTGTGCACTGAGCTAACAACAAAGCCACAAAGTCGTTATTTTTAAAATCAGATATTTAAAGAATTTTCTAACCCTTGTATATTTTGATCGATTTTCTTTTCAATTTTAATTCTCAGCTAAAGAGAATAAACCCTACTGGTTTTTGCATTCCTACAAATTTCTGATGAAATTGAGCAAGAAGCGAGATTTTCCAAGGACTGGCAAACTCATTCAGATTGACACTCCAGCCCATTTTTTTTTTTTCTGAATGGGGAGAGGTTAGCATTTCTCAGAGGAGATTCCAATCAGGGATCCTTTGATATCTAAAGTCACACTTCCTTCTGACAATTCTTATGTAGTGGAGAACTGAGAGTTGAAAGAAAACCATGACGTATTTTCACAGGAATCAGATGCTGTATTCTGAAATTAAAGGTCCTGATGGTGACTGACAGCTGCTGGGGTTATAGGGTGCTGGGTAAGTAGGGTGCAAGCTGTGAAAAAGGTAGCGTGCCAGGGGTATGATGCCAAATGAGTACAGGGTTGGGTACTGGATTAGGATACCAGCAGGGTAGGTGCCAGACAAATAGGGTGCTAAGTGGGTAGGGTGCCAGGGATACATGCCAGATGAATAGGGAGCTTGGGTACCAGGTAACTAGGGTATCAGATGACTAGGAGATTGAGTATCAGGTGTGTAGGGGTAGAGAACTAAGTTGGTTGAATACTCTGGGAAAAGGGGTACAGACTGGGTAGGGTACCAGGGTGCAGTGTGACAAGGTAAATGGTGTAATGTTGAGGGTTCAAGGGGTGAGGGGAAATTGGGTCAGGTCGGGTCTGACAGCAGGAGGCGTTTAGCTTGGCTCTGGTCAGGTAGGGATTTGTGTTTTATTTACTAAAATATATGTACTTGAATTCCTTATCCATATCCTTGTTACTAGACATGATCATTCTAGGGCATTCCTAGCTAGTCTCCCTAGCTCTAGCCTTCACAAATTTGAGGTCATTCTAAACAATGCTGCCATCATGTCTGTACTGACTCATTGATGTACCAATTTAAAATAAAACAAAAACCTGCAGATGCTGGAATTCTGAAACATAAACAGAAATTGCTAGAGAATCTCAGCAGGTCTGGCAGCAGCTGTGGAGAGAAAGCTGGGTTAATGTTTCATGTCCAGTGCCCTTCTTCAGAACTGAAGAAATGTTGACTCTGCGTTCTCTTCACAAATACTGCCAGACCTATCAATTTAAATTTCTTGTTCTTATTTGCAAGTCCCTTCCTCGCTTCACTTCTTTCTATTTCTATAATCTCCTCCAGCCACACAGCTCAGTAAAATTTTTGGTTTCCACCCCACTTCACAGCTGCACTGCTCTCTACCCTTCCTTTGAGATACTCCTCAATTGTATCTCTTTGTCCAAACTTTGGCGTAATATCTCCATTAAAACAAATAACTGTGGATGCTGGAAATCTGAAACAAAAACAGAAACTCAGCAGGTCTGCCAGCATCTGTGGAGAGAAGGGCATTTTGAATCCAGTGACCTCTAAGAAATGACAGCTCCTGTGGTATTTACGCTGATAATGTGGGGTGGGGTTCAAACACCTTGGGAAACTTTATTTTGTTAAAAGCACTTTATAAATGTAAGTTGCTTTCAATAACTAACCAGCTACCAAAATTCCAAACGTGGCTCTTGCTGAAACAATTCCAACGTTCTCGTAGGAACAATTTCACTTGCTCAAAAGAAATAGCCTCTCTTTGTTTGCTTATTTAGAAGGTGTTTGTTACCTAAAAGGAGGAACTTTATGGCATGGTTGTTGGCTGGTGAGAAAGTTTACACTGTGAAAGATAATGTATTAATTGAGATGTTGACGCATCGCTGTGTGATTACTTTTCATAAGAATCAGTTTTTAAAGTAATCTATTTTAAGGCAATAAAGAATATTGCAGATGCTGGAGTGAAAATAGAAAATGTTAGAAACACTCAGTATGTAAGACAATATTTGCAGAAAGAAAAACAGAACTCAGATGTTGGCGGGAGTGCAGTTTGACCATCACGTTAGCTTCACCATTCAACAAGATAGCATGGTTAAGAAGATGTTTAGCACGCTTGCCTTCATTGCTCAGACCTTTGACAATAGGTGTTGAGACGTCATGTTAATGTTGTACAGGACGTTGGTGAGGGGTCTTCTGGAGTACTGTGTCCAGTTTTGGTCTCCTGTTATAGAAACAATATTATTAAGTTGGAAAGGGTTCAGAAGAGATTTACCAGGATGTTGCCTGGAATGGTCCGTTTCAGTTTTACAGAGAGGCTAGATACGCTGGGACTTTTTTCATTGGACCTTAAGAGGTAATGGGTGACCTTATAGAGGTTTATAAAATCATGAGGGGTATAGACATGGTGGATAGCAGGTGTCTTTTCCCTACGGTGGGGGATTTCAAGACTGGGGGCATGTTTTTACAGTGAGAGGAGAAAGATTTTAAAAAGACATGAGGGCAATTTTTTTTACACGGAGAGTTGTTCGTGTGTGGAATGAAATTCCAGAGGAAGTGGTGGATACGGGTACAGTTACATTTAAAAGACATTTAGATAAGTACATGAATTAGAAATGTTTGGAGGGATATGGGCCAAGCGAAGGCTGATGGGACAAGTTTAGTTTAGGATGATAGTTGGCATGGACTGTTGGACCGACGGGTCTGTTCGTATGTTGTATGACTCTTAAGACTCTAAGATCTTGGCTGATCTTCTGCCTGTGCTTCACTTTACTGCTCTATCCTTTAATTTTTAAATCTTATCACTTTTTGCCTTGAATGTAATCAATGACTGAACATCCACAGCTCATAGTGATAGAGAATTCCAACGATTCACAATGCTCAGAGTGAAGAAATGTCTCTCATCTCCGAGCTAAATAGAAGTTGCCTTATTCTGAGAATGTGACCTTGTGTTCTAGAGTTCCCAGCCATTTGAAATTCAGTGTTTATCCTAGCCCTGTAAGAATTTTCTATGATTCAATTAGTGGCCTCTCAATTCTTCTAAACTCGAGGGAATATAGGGCTAGTCTGTGCAGTTCTTCTCAACTAGCAAACCTTCTTTAAACTTTCTCTAGGACAAGTATGTCCTTCATTACAGGAGACCTAAACTGCACACAGTATTCCAGACATTGCGTCACCAGTGCTATGTATATTTGTAACAAGACTTATTTACTCTTCTATTATAATTCCTTTGTAACAAAAACTAACATGCCATTTGCCTTTCTAATTGTTTGCTGAACCGATGTGTTGAGTTTCTGTGAGATTCATGTATGAGGGAGCACAGGCCACTCTGAATGCAAACAATCCCCAGCTTCTCACCATTCAAAATTTTTTTTTTATATATAACTTTCACGCTTTGTTTACTGCTCAGTTCTCTATTTACTTCAGTTCTCAAAATGGTCAAGAAGTATTCATGTCATCACAATGGCCCATGAATGTTTATGATTGAGATTTACTGAAGTAGATCACAGATGTTTTAGCTCGTATACTGCACTTTGTGAGAAATTTGAGGGGAAAATGCAGTTTGAAAGTTAATTATTCAAATTTGTTCTCACTTCTGACCTGTAAACAGACTGGGCCATGGGTGAACTATCAGGCCCAATGCTGATGGGAAAAAAAATGATACCATTTATCAAAACTATTATTAGCCAGCATTTGTTTGCAAAATCAATTCTGACAGCAGCACGCACAACACAGAGAAATAGTTTCATCTTGTATGCGTGGCCTCAATACAAATTGTCTGTTCAACAATCGAGCGGGCATTCCGCTTTCTATTTGTAGTAAGATCTGTTTTCCATGATTAACAAAACAGTAAAAACCTTCATCAGTTGATATTTGGGATATTATTTGAGGCTGGGCTCCCATTGGGAAGATGGCTAACTGGAGAATTAGGTAGGAAAGTTAACTAGCATTGTCAACGCTTAAAGATTACTTCAGGGTTTCTCAGGAATTATTATCTAAACTCCTGAACATTGCAAGAAAAATAAAGCCATTGACTAAAAAGAATGTGTTCTGAGAAGATCATTAATAATCTGAGTATGGAAATTGACAGTCAAGTATCATCCAATCAGTTTGATTACTGTCCAATTAAAGTGGAGAGGTTGGGTGTTACGAATATGGGACATGTTGGGTGACTAATGGTAGGAGTGGGGGAATGCAGAGATTAGAGGCAATAGGTCACATGATGATTTTCCAGGAGTATGCCCAATCAAAGCTGCCAGCCCACAGACCTGTGCATTCATGGAGGCCCTGATTTTGATTTGAGTTATTGTACTCACATCCACCTAAGTACAGTGAAAAGCTTTGTTTTGTGAGCAGTACAGGCAGATCATAACAAATACAGATCATAGGGTGCTTAGACAGAGTAAGGCGTACAAGGTTACAGTTGGACAGGAGGTGCACAAAGCAAGATTAACATTAGCAAGATCAACATTATTTGAAGTTAGAAAGGTCCATTCAGCAGTCAATTACCAGCAGGGCAAAAGCTGTTCTTGAACTTGTTGGTGCTTATTCAAGCTTCTGCCTGACGGAAGGGGTTGGAAGACAGCATTACTGGGGTGGTGATGTTGCCAGCCTTTCCGCTGCAGTGACAAGTATAAATGGAATCCATGGAAGGGAGGTTGACTCCCGTGTTGGTTTGGGCTGTGCACACAACTTACTGTAGTTTCTTACACTCCTGGGCAGAACAGATGCACCTGGATAGAGTGCTTTCTATGGTGCATCTGTAAAAGTTGGTGAGGGTCCTTACGGACATGCCGAATTTCCTCAGCTGCTTGAGGAAGAAGAAGTGTTGTTGTGCCTTCTTGACTTGGTCCAGTCCTGGATATGTGAATGCAGTATTCTGTCTTCAGCAGCAGTACATTTTGCCACTACCAAACTCTACACAATGAAAGAAGCCAAACGCTTAGGTGCCATTCCAGTTGCTCCATTTTGATGAAGTGATTGTGGTGAACATTGTTAAGCTGAATTCATAAAATAGGAACATCATACAAAAATACGTTCTACTTAAATATACATCAGTATGAATTTATTCCCCCTTAGAGTGTGTTCATACAAAGACACGAAACATGTTCAAAGATGACACTAAAGAAAACCATATCAGGTGCAGTAATGGTAAAGTTGCTTCCTTGTTAATTCAGATTTTTATTGCCAATCCAACACGTGAACAGTTTGCGGGTTTAATAAATATGGCAATTTATAGGTTAAATATATTTATGTTGAATTCTTCTGAAATAGAATATACTCTTCATTTTCTTTCAATAATTATTTGATCAGGTGAGCAAGATCTCATACTACTTCATTTTTTCTTTATCTTTTAATGTGGATAACAATCTGCATACATATCAGTGCTGTTATAGCATGTTTAAATATCTTAAGGGAATTCACAGAAACAGAGTCTGACAACACATCACACAAAGAGGTAGTGGGTCAGGTGACTAAAATGTTGGTTTTTGAAAATGTTACTTCAAACTAGTTCAAGAAGGAGAGTAAGGTAGGGAAGTGGAGGATTTTACAATGTGAAATCCAGAACTTGGGGCCGATGCAGCTGAAGACATGGTTGTCAGTGATGAAACCTGAAGCTGTGCAAGAGGTCTGAGTTGGAGGGACAAAGCGATATTAAAAGATATTAAAGAAGTATTTTAATGTATGGATGGATGAGATTACAGACACAGGGAGGGGGTGAGGTCACAGAGGTCACCTGAAAACAAAGATGAAGCCAGAGCATTGCCAGAATTGGAGGCAATGTCAATCAGAAAGGATAGGAGGAGATGGATGAATGGTACTAAGTGTGAATTACAGACAGTATTTAATACAACATGTTGTAAAATATAACCAAAGGACTCAATTAGAATCTACCAACGATTAACCTACATGTGCAGGAAACAATTCATCTTCAAAAGGCTGTTACTATCTGAAGAAATTTATGACGATTGTTGTAAGAAATTTTGTCAGACGTGACATGCTGCAAATGAAATGTGTCATTTTGATTTCTTTCTAGCAAAGAAAATCCCAGTTAATGGAAAAAGATTAATTACATTTTCTATGTAGCAAAATTAAAAACCAACAATAAACCAGTGATAGGTAACCTGAATTGCTCAGTTATATATGGTCCCAATATAGAAAGAATTCAGCTACTTCAATAATTTCAAGTGTGGTGTCTGTTTAATACATGGCCATTGACCAGCTGACACAAAGCGAAGAGCTCCTCTTTGCCCTCGGTAGATGGCATGAATCATAGCTATCTCAATTCAGTGATCTACCATGGAATCAGAAAACACACAAAGAGGCCCATCTTTCTAACGTTGGAAACCTTGACCCATGAAATGCGAACATATGAAGTATGGAGTCAAATCAGAAAATACACAATGTATCCAATAAGTGTGGGATCTGACTAGCAAACCCTCTCACTCTGAGACAGGCCAATGTGAGGTCAAATATTGAATATATTTTCCATTTAATTTCTAAAAATAATCTCTAAGCTTAGACTTTATTATGCCTGCAGGCCTTTCTATACAAGATTTAAGGTTTATATTTAAGATAAAAACAAACTTATCACACAAGCTGGAGCTACGTCTCTAAACCATGCTTTTTTCAATCTGTGCTTAGGTTATACTGAGAGCTTTACAGCCGGCCTAATCTCACTGCTCAGTGTAACCTCTAAACAAACAGATCTGACAATCAATGCTGAAAATCGTCGCTCAACTTATCTTGCTGCAAGCATGACGTGTCTTTCATTTTCTACTGTGTTTGCATTATTCACTTGAATGCACTGTGAGAAAATAGGAATACATGTCATAAATTTGAATATTTTGACAAACGAGGTTTAAGCAGTTCCAGAAGTGACAATGCAATGGCTCCCCTCATCTACCCCCTCCCACCCCCGATTCTCCTTTTTCTTCTTTCACATCCCTGTGGGAGATTTAATTGCATCTGCTTTTTTCACAGTGACTGGCTAAGGAGTGTCTTACCTCCCTGCTGATGCCTTAGTTTCTCAACTATTCTAATATGTGAAGGAGAATTTCTTACCCCCCATTTGGTCTTGAGGGCTAAGGGCTGGTAATAAAAGAGCTGGAATGAAGTATTGTCCAAGGCTATGCCTAACAGTCACAGTTGGAGCATAAAGCGAGGCAATGCATGACTGACTGCAAGACCAGTGACATGGCTTTAGCTAGTTCAGTGGAAGAGGCCTCACAGCAGGTTAATGCTATTTATGATCATCAGTATGCTATTGGAGAAGGAAATCAAGCATGTATTGCCCTTTTGTTAGAAAACAAGTATGAAAGAGAGAAAGTTCTTACAATCAGATACCTTGATTTATATTTTGATGTTTGATAAATAGAAAGAAATATTATGCAATTCTATTAACGAGAGTGTCATTTTCCTGTCACCTGCATATAGATAGCCAGATTTTGCTTTTCATTGTATACCAGTGTTCTGTTGTCCATTTTATGTAGCTCAAAACAATGCATAAATTGCAGTAGTTTCTAGGTGTACAGTTGGTTTATTTGCAAGAGTTTTAAAATATGCCCACAATCACAGAAAGTCTACGCTCATGCTTACAGCTCAATTTTAGGTCTTTGCTGAATTAACTCCACAGAAGCTGGTGTCCCATCACAAAGTCACACTTTTGCTTACAGGGGAAGCGTCCTTGACTTTAGTACAGCCTCTTCAGTGTCAGCTCTCAGAGTGTCAGTATCTCTACCAGTCCCCTTTTTTATCTGTCAGCCAGGGTTCCTTTATTGGACCAGATTAACATCCCCAATCAGGAAACTCACATTCTATGAGGTCCAGCTGGCTGACCTCATTATAATTACTTTTACTTTGAGTCAACAGCCAGGCTTAACCAATCAAACACAGTAAACATATACCCCATATAAATCTCAGACAAACAAGTATATTAAAAAATTTAAACTCTTGAACATTATACTGGTCTTGAAGGCAGCTGCCCACTATGATCTAAAAATCTTGGGGTGTGCATTTCTCCTTTTGCTGATGTTACTTTGAGTTTGGCATCAAGTCAAGGGGATCTCTGGATATCCAGCGACAGTGATGTCATCAGGCAAGGCAAGCAAACAAATTTTCACACAGCCAGCAAACCCGGAAGTAAGAGCCACCGAATCTCTTGACTTTTAATTTTTAAGTGTTGCAGATAGTGAAATAAATGATTGGAACATACACACAGGATTAAGTTAGAAGCTAAACTATCATAAAAAATTATGTGCAACCTCTTATTATAAGAGAGGCAATTGACATTCAACAAATATAAAATTAATCTTCAGGACCAGTGAGACTGTTCATGCAGTATTTATGTACTTGGTGTGTGCTGATGAAAGCTCATCTTTATCTCTTTCAATAAGTTGAATTTTTTTCATGTGTTTTTACAATGAGATTAAGAACTTAAGAGTGGGCATTCAGGTCTCTTTAGTAATTTCTAATTGATTGCAACATTTGTGGGGTAGGGGAGGGAACATCCTCTGGAGAAACATAGAATCATTGGTAACAACTACTGGAGTTCAGCATTCAATTGTCTATATGTGGGATCCACAAATTGCTGTCAGTTTCACAGGAGTAATGACAGCAAACACTGACAGTTTTGCCGTCATCATCACTGTCAAATCCAGGCCAATGTAATTTTGATCTGACTTCATAATGTAAAAATGCCTACTTAATATGACTTATGGAGACAATTCTCAGATTTAGTGGTGCTATAAGTGGAACATACAAACCTCAATCGAACTAATTGCAATTCTCTGAGTATTTTCATAATGCTAAACTATTGCTTCAGTCCATTTGTCGCAGGTAACCCCACAGTTCTGGTAGGGAAGGAATCCCAGGATTTTGATCCAGTGACACTGAAGCAATGATGATATATTTCCAAGTCAGGACATTGAGGGAAACTTACAGGTGATGGTGTTCTCATGTAACAGCTACTCTTGTTCCTATGTTAGTTGTCATGGGTTTGGAAGAAGCCTTAGTGAAATTCTGCAGTGGATCTTGTAAATGCTGCACTGTGCTCCAACTGAGCATCAGTGGTGGAGGGAGTGTCTGTCTGTGAATGTGGTGAAAAACCAAACAGGGTGTTTTGACTTGGATGGTTTCTCAGTGTTGCTGGAGCTGCACTTGTCAGCCCAAGCCTGCATCTTGTCCATAATTTGCTGCATTTGGACATAGACTGCTTCAGTATCTGCAGATTCATGAATGGTACTGAACATTGTGCAGTCATCAGCAAAAATCCCCACTTCTGACCTTATGATGGAAGGCAGGTCATTGATGAAGCAGCTGAAGACGATTGTGTTTAGGACACTACCTTAAGGAACTCCGGCAGAGATGTCCTGGAGCTGAGATGACTGACTTCCAACATTCATTCCCATCTTTCCTTGTGCTAAGTGTGACTCTAGCCAATGGTGTTTCCCTGATTTCTATTGAGTTTAGCTTTGCTTGAGTCCTTCAATGCCATGCTTCCTGACTGACAAGGATTCTCCACTGATAGCGTTGCTTGTTATCGATAAACATGAATGCAGCAGGCACTTTTGAAGTACTGTGTACAGTTCTGGTCACCGTACTATAGGAAGGATATTATTAAACCGCAAACGGTCCAGAAAAGATTTACAGGGGTGTTGATGGGACTGAAGGGTTTGAGTTATAAGGAGAGGGTTGTTAGGCTGGGACTTTTTTCCCTGGAGCGTAGGAGGCTGAGAGGAACCTTATAGGGGTTTATAAAATCATGAGGGGCAAAGATAAGATGTATTGCCAACATCTTTTTCTGAGAGTATGGGCGTTCAAAACTAGAGGGCATAATTTTAAAGTGAGCGGAGAAAGATGTACATTGAACCTGGGGGGGAGGCAACCTTTTCACACAGAGGTGGTTCATGTGTGGAATGAATTGCCAAAGGAAGTGGTAGATGTAGGCACAGTTGCAACATTTAAAAGATGTTTGGACAGGTACCTGAATAAGAAAGGTTTATAGGGATATGGGCCAAAACCAGGCAAACGTGACCAGTTTATTTTGGGAAACCTGGTCAGCATGGACGAGTTGAACCGAAGGGTCTGTTTCTGTGCTGTGTGACTCTATGATAAAATATGGCCTTTATGTCATCCCACTTACTTCTTGTAATTCTTTCTATTCATATTTTGGCACATTATTGCATTTGACTCCAGTAGTAGTAAATGGTACTACTGTTATAGTGTAATAGAACAATAGTGTAGGTCATACTTCCTAAATTCAAGGAGGAACACAGTATTTCTTCAGTGAATATGTGCAATATAGCATTGGTCATATGAGAGGATAAACTATTTGGGAGGCACATTTGTGCTTGTACCTATTTAGGAGGTCAATGGAGTAATTTAGAGAATGGTCACTCATCAAAGCATTGTGTAATTTGAGCTGATGAGTGAACAGTAAAGAAATAGGAGGAGGCAGGGAGTATCTGAGGTACAAGGTATACAGTTGGCAGTTGGTGTTTAGGAGAATTGGCACAGCATGTGAAATAAGTGAGTGTTTGATGTGAAAATTTTGCTTGGGGGGCTTAGACAAGGGACATGCCCAGCTCAGAGACTGGGCTCTTTGCTTGCTCTCATAGCGCTCACTTATTTTCGGACCATTTGAATGCTCGCAGCATCTCTGGCTTGCCTTGCCTTTTTGCACTTTGCCCCTTCAACCAGAGATGCAAGGTAAATATTACCGACGCTGTACCACGCTATCTAGGGCAGGCCCAAAGGCAGGAAGATCGTCATGGTTTTCTTCAGATTTCAGTCAAGTCAAGGAGAATAGCCTTCACTCATTTTATTTGGCACCATAAGTCAAGCAGACTCCAATTATAGTCCAAGGCCGGGTGGACTAGTCAGACTAAGGATGTTCTGCACAGGAAGGGTGAGACAGCAAATGTCAGGCAGCCCATCTCATCTCAATTCCTTCGGACTTACTGTGGACAGTTCATCTCCTGGAATGAGAATGAGTCAGGTATTCCAGGAGATGAAAGAGGGTGGCATAGCTACTGCTGTTGGTACAATTGGGGAGGTGTCCTGAACAAGTGAATTGGCAGCTGGAGTGCATACAAGGTTAATGGTGTCGGGGGTTGGGGTGAGTGAGAATGAGTTACGCAAGATGTTGCAGGCAACATTGAGAGTGGTAGAGCATGAGTCTCAGTGGAAGAGATTCAGTGTTGGTAAGGTGAAGCAGAGAAGATAGTAGCAGTTGCCCTGGCAGAGTGAAGAAGGTTAATTGACTTTCATTGTACAGTTCTGTGTATTCCTCCAAACAGCTGAGACTCTTTGACCCCGTTCGGCAAACTTGGACCAGGCTACATAGTCTGGTGTGATGACCCCCGCTGCTGACCCTGGAGGAAGAGGAACTCTTGCCTCTGCTCCAAACCATCCAGCAGGACCTCCAGCACCTGGCCTACAGTGCGGGTGACCAAAGATCCCCTTATTTGCCACGACCAGGACAAACTTGAGCAAACGTGCAGCGCAGCATGTGACTGACAGTGCTCGTTTGGATACACAGCAGGCATTGGCAGAGAGTCTGGCAGCAGTTGCATGAGTGAACGAAAAATTGGGAAGAGTCGGGAGAAGCTGGTCCTGCTGCACAGTCAGAGGCACCATCCTTTGGTTGAGCCGTTAAGCCATGGTACTCAGGTAATCTTCTAAGATTTTATGTCTTAAGATTCTATGGCACCGTTTTGAAAAGAACAAGGTGCCCTGAACAGCATTTATTCCTCACCTATCGACACTATCATTATAAGGTTGCCATAGTCCTATAAGGCTAAAAGAGACCTAGTCATTGTCACATTATTATTTGTAGGCGCTTGCTGTGCGCAAATTGGGTTTATTACGTCCTACGTATTTAAAAAATACTTCATTAGCATTTGTGTGCTGTGGAATCTCAAGAAAGATGCTATCTAAATGCAAGCTTGTTCTTTCTTTGCACTCCAATGCAATTCGCTGTTATCCTTCTTCTTATTCTCGATGCCTAATAATTTCATTTAATGAGCTATTTGCTGTTGTTGGAGATGTGCTTAGCTGCATGCAGTTATTATGCCATTTAACAATATCAGAAAAGTTATTGCATGAGGCCCCTAGTTTTGGCAACAATGTGGTTAAAAAGAATTCCCTCTCCTCTGGACTCAACCCACCAACCCCTCCACGATTCCCCCAGCACCCTCAGAATCTGATTTTAGCTGCACCAGCCCCAAGATTGACAGGTACTTTTTGTATCTGTCTTGTAACCTATGACAAGTGACATGCAAGAAGGACTGGGGAGTGATGTTTAGGTTTATTAAGAAATCGACTCGAGATGCTGTGCCTTGTGGGGATGTGCTGATGCAGCTTTCGCAGTAACTCCTACCATCTGAGAATCTGGCGTCTGCATTGTGTGGGACAAAACGTGACGGCTGGACTCCCCCTCCGACTGGGCTTTATTACAGCTGCCTCTCTATTCACCTACTGTTGCCCTACAGATAACCTTCCTGATCCAAAGAAAGGAAGAGTTGAGCTGAGATGCAGCATTCATTCAGAGTGAGTGAAAAGTGTATCGGAAATCTATGATGATTATGGTTGTGTAAAGTGCACCTAATCTGCTGACATAGATATATCGGGGGCTTTTATTTGTGTATTTACAAAGAGTTTGATTGCACAAACCTGTCTTTCTCGCATCTCACTGCTCTATTCTTGTAGGAATGGGAAATGTTCCGGTATATATCACACTTTAACTGTTTGCATGAGAATATCCAATAATGAGAATATCCAATAATGTTGCATTACTCTTAAAGTGTCAATTCGGCAAGTCAACAATTTAAGAGGTTTTCATATCTTTTATTAAAATCTCATTTGTATACTCCCTTGGTGGTTCAGTTGAGCTTAAACCCTGTGTAAGCAGAGCATAGCACAGCACAGACTGTACTCCAGTGTTTAGCCTGTTAAGTTAGCTGATATTTGTTCATCTGGAAGTGGTGATGATATAGTTGGCTTGACTTCACCCCTGTCTCCGCTCATTTACTGCTAAAACCCTAATAAGCTCCTTCATTTCCACTGCACCCTGGGTTGGTCTTTCACATTCTATCCTCTATAAACTTGAGAGCATCCAAAACTCTGCCACTCATTTCTTAAAACACAGCAAATCCCATTCCCCTATCACGCTGTGCTCACTGATCTACCCTGGCTCCTGGTCAAGCAACATCTTGATGTTAAAATTCTCATCTTGTTTTAAAATGGCTTTACCCCTCTTCATCTCTGTAATCTCCTTTAGCCCTACAACTGATATACCTTCAAGCTTCTAATGTTGGCCTCTTCTGCATTATCAATTAAATTTGCTGCATTGGTGAGCATGCCTTTAGTTGCCTAATCATCAAAAAGATTCCCTTCCCTAAAGAACATTAGTAAACTGGATAGATTTATTTGACAATAAACAGTCATTATATGGCTACCATTAGGCCAGCTTTCAATTCCAGCTTCTCTTGAATTCAGATTTTACCATCCTGTACAGCAGGATTCAAACCCATATCCTCAAAACATTAATTTGTGCTGTCTCACATCAGGAACAAAAAAAAAATGCATGGATCGTAGGTGTGAATACTGAAGTGAATATCGGAAGTTGGTCTTATATTGTCATGGTCAGCGACCTGTACCATCCAGATGTCTTGGGTAAATTTGCTGCCACCAATCCTTCCTGGTGGGAATAGTCTCAGCTACTGATACCAGGAAGGCAAGGATATCTAAATGACATCTTATTGCAGAAGATAAGCTCAATCTCAGTGAAAATTAAGTTGGTTTATTACACAATTCTTCATAGCCCATTCTATTACTCCTGAGATATATGTTAGTCCCTCATAAAACATCAGGTTCAACCTAAGAGGCATTTAACTTGTGATGTCCATCAATCTTTTCAAGTAGTGGCTACCTTATAAACAGTCAGAGACTAAGTTAAGAAGAAAGCTATTGCCACTGGGGTCACAGAAGGAAATCATAACGTCTCTGGGAACTTGTTCATATTCAAAAGTATTTCAGACATAATGGAATCAGTTTCCTCATGTTGCTGCTTGCAATGGAGGGAACACCCAGGAAACAACTCCTGTATCTACACAATATGGATAGTAGAGTGAACATCAATAAATTTGAACTCATGAAGTCTGTCTATCAGTTTACGTGAGGTCAAATAACAAAAAAAGTCTCAAATGTTTTAAGTGTCTTGTTTAGTTTTGAGCAACTGTTATCCTGGTATATTTTGTGTGACAAATTGAATGACGAGTTACCCCTCTGAGGTTTACTTTGGTAGCTCACTGGTTGAGGACATCGGATAAAATTCCTTTGTGTGCTATTTTAAATTCAAAGTAAACTATTTAATGGCTGTATTAAAATGGTGCACAAAGGAGTTTAACATAGACATTGCTAACCAGAGCATAACATGCTACCAGAGGAAATTAAAACCTTCCCTGGTGTCTTCTGAGTCTAAACTATGAAACACATTCCACTCATGGATTATTATCATCATTTTTTAAAACTGAAACCATTCCTGTCAGGATTGGTTTTAATATCCCAATGAGTTCACTGCAGTGAAGTGCCTCATTGAGCTGCAGAGGAAGGACACTTGAATCCTCATACAGTTGTGACACTTGACATCCACAAAGCTGGCCTGCGCATGAAAATTAGCTGCCAATGTTGTGGCATGTCACCTAGAACTGGGCTGAGCAAGTGAGTTGTTTTTATTTCCTGAAGTTTTCTATGGTCTCAGAGGCCAAGGATTCCTTAGATTGCTCACTAGATATCATCGACCCTTCCCCTTTCTGGCCACAGTAATGTCTATCCCCAGACTCCCCAAATCATTCTCCTGACTATTGGACCCATTCCACTGTCATGTTCACCCTGCTCCTACTCACTGGCCTCATGACAGCTAGGCCTGCACTAAGGCAACAAAGCCTGGGAGTTAGGCTGACCCAGGCCTCATGCTGCATGAGTTGGAGCTCTTTTTTGTTAAGTTCTGAGGCAAGTCTCATCCTTTCAGTTAGTTTATCATCGCTGTTGAATAATGTTTCAAATCTAACAAGTACCTGGAATTAATTCTATAAGAAGAACTCTTTACTGATTATACATTTTATTAAAAGAAAGTATTTTAACCCAAATAAGTAGTCTATTACTATTACGACCTCTTAGCTCCCAGAAGTTTGAAATAATCGCATTTATAAACTCAAAATGCTGGCCCTTCATTGAGTATATTTCCTGAAGCACTCCATGTGACATCACGTCATTACTATGCAACAATGAATTTGGGACCTTGGATATGTATTTGTGAAACAGTTAATTCCTATGGATGACATAATGTTAAAACATTGGCAGCCTATTTTTATGAAGAGGCCAGCTTTACATGTGTCAAGTGTCACAATCATATAGCGGTTAAGAAGAGCTGTGTCTGCTGTGGACTCTAGTCAATGACCACAACTCATTTTATCTTCTAAGTGAAGGGTCTACAATGTTTTACCTCATACCTAGATATCCTTGAAAACACTGACAGTTCCCCCAGAATCTCAACAAAGATTCGTGTTTACATTAAAGAACCTCTTTACCAGACACATGTGCTTCTTAACCCATCCTGAATACTCAAATGTGTTTCTTATTCTCCAGTAATTTACTGGCTATTATTTTCCAATCTGGCAAATTTAGTTGAACAGATTGTGAAAGTTTTACTCTCCCTGTCAAGCTTTATCTCGTCATGTGTTTGATCCTGACATAACACCTCAGAAAATGTTTAATTCTTCTCTCTTGAAGCTACTTTGTTTGGGATTTTGGAATGAGAAGGGATTGGATAATGAAAACCTACAGAAACAATAACATAAAAATATAGGACACTGAAAACTGTAGCCCTCGAAAAGTACACTGCAAAATCTGATCTGATTTATTCCCAACCCAAACATGAGCTTGTTATATTCCATTCTGAGCTCATTTCCTTGCCAAATAGTAAAATAAAATAAATTGAATTCAGTTGCTTCAGCTCCCCAGTGTGTATAGAAACTAGTTCATTGTTGAATGGAGTTATTCTAAACAAGTTGTTTCCTTCTGCCTTTGCTTGGCTTGTTTCAAGGAAGTTCCATGTGTTCCACAAGCTCTGAGTGAGGGGAATGTGTTTAAGAAAGTTAGAACGAGCTGCAAACATTCTACTGTATGAGGGTGGGAAGTCTAGGAGCAACAGCTTAAATGGGGATTGCTGCTGTTTTAGACAAGACAAAGGGACTTAAATATTTTGGTTGTTTTTGCTGTCTGCACATCATATTAACATATAACACACAAAAATGCAAATTGTACTTTTTAGACATTCAAATTCTACAAAGTTCGTAGATTTTTCAAAATTCTTGCATAGGATGTAGGCAGTACTGACTAGGCCAGCATTTATTGCCATCCCTTAAATGCTGTCAGGAATTTGGTGCTGAGTTGCCTTCTTTAGCTGCTGCAGTCCATCTGGGTTCGATACGTATAGTGTTGTTAGGATGGGAGTTCCAGGATTTTGGCCATACAACAGCGAAGGAATGGCAATGTAGTTCCAAGTCAGGATGGTGTGTGATTTGGAAAGGAACCGATGTGTGGTGATACTCTAGTGCATCTGCAGCTCTTGTCCTTTTAGGTGGTAAATTTTGTGGGTTTGGAAATTGCTGTTGAAGTCAGTGCATGCAAGTTTAGCCCTTCAATATCATAACTGTATCTGTGGATGGAGTATACTACCCAAGCATGATTACTAGGATTCTGACATCATTTCAGGATTCACTGCATATTTGGGAAACAGAGTTCTTTGTTGTGCTATTCGAACATTTTGATGAGTCTGAAACTTGATAATGACTCCCAACTCTCTGTAATTCCCTGCTAACTGCAAATGATGGCAAAAAATCGCTTCTATGATTTGAGCAAGGTATGCTGTGGAACTAATAGCAGCAAATCTTAAGTGAAGTGCAAAAGTTGTTCTTCAGAGTGTGCTAAACAAGAGTGTGCCCTTGGAGATTTAATTTATATTACATTACATCTATTTTTTTCTACATTAATACAGGAATAAAATATCTGTTGTTTTTCCTTTTAGGCATGTGACTTTCCTTTCTTATAAATACATAATGTTTTTTGTCACTGTCAAGATCTATTCTTTAAACGTCGCTCATACAGAAATGCCTGCTAGTGTTAAAAGCTGGATTATCATATCATTTACATTATGCTCCAAACTATAGAATAATAAAAATCAAATATTAATTTGTGCCATCAATGCATTCTCTATACAGTCAGGGTAAAAATTACACTGATACTCACGTGTTAATAACTGAATATTGTCTCTGCTCTAAAGAAAAGTGGAGTTGCAGGTAGATAGGATAGTGAAGAAGGCATTTGGTAAGCTTGCCTTTATTGTTCAGTGCATTGAGTAAAGGAGGTGGGAGGTCATGTTGCAGCTGTAGAGGACATTGGTTAGGCCATTTTTGGAATATTGCATTCAATTCTGGTTTCCCTGCTATATGAGGAATGTTGTGAAACTTGAAAGGGTTCAGAAAAGTTTTACAATGATGTTACTGGGATTGGAAGGTTTGAGCTATAGAGAGAGGCTGAATAGACTGGGGCTATTTTCCCTGTAGTGTCGAAAGCTGAGGGGTGACCTTATAGAGGTGTATAAAACTATGAGGGACATGGATAGGGTGAGTAGCCAAGGTCTTTTCCTTGTGGTGGTGGAGTCCAGATCTAGAGGATATAGATGAGAGGGGAAAGATTTAAAAAAGAAGTAAGGGGCAACATTTTCACACAAAGGGTGGTGCGTGTATGGAATGAGTTGCCAGAGGAAGTGGTGGTGGCTGGTATTATTTAAAAGGTATCTGGATGGATATATGAATAGGAAGAGTTTAGATGGATATGTGCCAAATGCTGGCAAACGGGACTAATTTAATCAAGGATATCGGGTTGGCATGGATGAATTGGACCAAAAGGTCTGTTTCCATGCTGTACAGCTCCCTGATTCTATGACTGTGTGAGTAGACCCGCCTATTCACTTTATTTCAAAGGAAATATTCCCATGTTGTGTTTTCTGACATGGTTGCTTACCTAGTACAGATTAGAAGCTGAATGTTTTTATGTAGAAAAGCAGTTCCAGTTGCCCTTCTATACTTGGCCAAATTGAACTTTCTTTCTGAAAATAAACATTTGCATTTATAAAGTGTCTTTCACTACCTCACTGTGATGTTCAAGTGTTTGATTATGTGAGCCTGTTTACTGTTAATGCTTCCATGATTGATTAAGCCTGGGTGTTGACTCAGAGAAAAGTAATTGTAGAAAGAGTTGAAAGCCAGAGCTGAAGCATGGAGTCAACATTTTAAAATATTGTGAATAAAATCTGTTACACTAATAGAATATAGTATCATTTTATAGGTCCAACGTTCAACTCTCACAATGTTCTGAAGCACTTTGCAGTTAATGAAGTACTTGTGAAGTGTAATACAGGAAACACAATTGAATAATTTGAACAGAACAGGCTTTTCAAGAACAGAAAAGTGAGAATAAACAGCTACTGAGTCGTTTTATTCTTGATTGAGGGGTAAACATTGCCTGGGGAATCAATGAATAACTTTCCTGCTCTTGTTAAATAGAGTCATTGAGCATCAAAGTTAATATGGCACAGAAGAAGACTATTCAGCTCACTATTTCTGTCTGTAGAGCAATCTCATCAGTTCTGTTCCTCACTGTAAGTTCATTTCCTTCCAGTGCATGTCTAGTTTCCTTTCAAAACCAGTCATTGTCTTCACTTTCACCAAAGATCCAGGTTATTATTGCTCACTGTATAAAAAGGCTTTTTCCTTGCAAATTCCTAATGTTCAACTTGTCCAAAAGCTTAAACCTGTGTCCCCTGCTCTCTGGACATCAGTTAATAGTGATAGCTTTTCTCTGTCCAACTCATTTAAACCAGTCATAATCTTTTAGCCTTCCATCAGACCTTGTTTGTTCAAGAAGAGCCTAATTTCTTAAATTTAATCTTGTAGCTAAACACCTTCATACATGGTACTGTTCCAGTCATTAAAAGTAAAATATTGCAAATGCTGGAAATCTGAAACACACACTGAGAATGCTGGAGAAACTCAGCAGGTCTGGCATCATTAGAGAGAAGCAGAGTTAACGTTTTGATTTATTGGCCCAGGATTCCCTCTGAGACTCTGAGTAGCAAAAGTTTATTTTTTTGTTTTAGTATCTTTTCCAAGGGTCCCATAAGCATGTGAAAATTTGTTATCTTCTAAGAATAGAAAAAACAGTTTATTATTTAAATGCAGAGAGATTGAATGTCCTGATTTAACTGAGTGCACTGATATGGGGAGCATAAGTTAATATGCAACAAATGATTAGGAAGGCAAATTAAATGTTGTTGATTATTACAAGAGAAATGGAAGAAAATAGTAGCAATGTTTTACCACAATTATGCAGGGCATTGATAAGGCGACACCCTCCTGAGTATAGCTGGGGACTTCTTACTTAAGATAGACTATAATTGCATTAGAAGCAGGTCAGAGAACACGTGAACATACATTTCATTAGAAGGGGTAGGCCACTCGGTCCCTTGAGCCTGCATCGCCAATAAATAGGATCATGACTGATCTGACTACTCAGTATTCCTACCAATATCCAATGAATTTTCACCACCCCAGCTAATCAAGAATCTATTAATCTCTACAACATATTCAAAATCGCTGCTTACACTGCCTTTTGTTATCTTCCTTATGACTGACATTAGGCTAACAAGGTTGTACATTTCCTGCCTTCTGTCTCCTCCCTTTCTGAATGAAAGGGATACATTCACTATTTTTCAACCTTATAGCACTTTCCTTGAATCTAGAGAATTCTGCAAAATTAACACATCAACTATCACAGCAACCTTTTCTTTTAAGACCCTGGCATGAAGTTGTTCAGGACCCAGATACTTGTTAGCCATAACTCCAACAATTTGCTCAGTACTACCCCTGGTGATTCTACTTTTCTTGAGTTCTTCCTTCCCTCCATTTCCTGAAGTACAGCTATTTCTGAAATATTACATATATGCTCCGCAGTGAAGACCAATGCAAAATTTCTGTTTAATTTGTCTGCCATCTCTCATTTTCCATTAGTAGTGTCCCCAAACTCACTCTGTCTTGCACCAACGTAATCTTTGCTCCATTTTAAAATAGAGGAAACTCACTTATTTTTAAAATTCATGCTTGTTTGGCCTGATACTCTAATTTTTCCCTCATTTTTTTCATTCTTTAGTATTTTGTTTTCTTTGTAGTGCCTCATTTGATTCTTGGATGAAAGGCATATCTTATGAGAAAAAGTTGGAGAGTTTATGTCTGTATACATTGGTGTTTAGAAGAATGGAAGGTGTTTCTTCTTCAATTCATCCATGGGATAAAGACATTGTCAGCTAGGTCAGCAATTATTGCCCATTCCTGATTGCCTAGAGGGTAATTCAGAGTCAGTCGCATTGCTGTGGGCCTGGAGTCACATGTAGGACAGACCAGTAGGGATGGCAGATTTTCTTCCCTAAAGGACATTAATGAATCGGATGGGGTTTTCCCCACAATCAACAATGGATTCATGGTCATCATTAGATTTTCAATTCCAGTTTTGTTTTATGGAATTCAAACTCCACCATCTGCTGTAGCAGGGTTTGAGCCTGGATCCCCAGAACTTTACCTAGGTCTCTGGATTAACAGTCCAGCGATAATACCACTAAGCTGTTGTCTCTCCTAAAATGTATGAGATCCCAAGAGGAGTCGACAGGATGGTTGCTGAGAGGTTGTTTTCCCTTATGGGTAGACTAGAATTAGAAGACGTTAATTTAAAAATAAATGGTCTCCCATTGAAGGCAAAGATGAGGCAATTTTTTTTGTGAGAGTCATTCATCTGTGGAATTATCTTCCCCAGAGTGCAATGGAGGTAGGTTTGTTAAAAATGTTTTAAGTCTGAATTAAATTGAACCTTGATTGACAAGAGAATCAAAGGGTGTAAGGGGTATACAAGAAAGTAGAATTAAAGTCATGATCAGGTTCGCAGTGATCTTATCATATGTCAAAGCAGACTTAAGAGCCTGTTCTTGCTCCCAATTTGTATATTCTTATGTTCATATATAGACAAGTGATATTGCATGTTGATTTTTTGATATTGGTGCCTGTTAACAATCTGTTAACCACTGAAATGAAATTTTTGGAGAAACTCAACAGGTCTGTAGCAAGCTTGGGGCTGGATGAACACAGCAGGTCAAGCAGCATCATAGGAGCAGGAAAACTTGATGTTTCGGGCCTAAGCCCTTCATCAGAAATGGGGGAGGGGAAGAGGGTTCTGAAATAAATAGGGAGAGAGGGGGAGGCGGATAGAGGATGGTTA
>JAHRHZ010000009.1:23623092-23644627 GCA_024137785.1 Ginglymostoma cirratum | reverse complement strand
AAGTGCTGGGTGTGGTGGGGCTGGAGGGGAGTGTGGAGCGGACAAGGGAGTCGCGGAGGGAGTGGTCCCTCCGGAAGGCAGATAAGGGTGGGGAGGGAAAAATGTGGGGTCTGATTGCAGATGGCGGAAGTGTCGGAGGATGATGCGTTGGATCCGGAGGTTGGTGGGGTGGTATGTGAGGATGAGGGGGATTCTTTTTTGGTTATTGTTGCGGGGACGGGGCGTGAGGGATGTGTTCCGGGAAATGCGGGAGACACGGTCGAGGGCGTTCTCGACCTCAGGTGACCTCCCACCCACCGCCTCCAACCTCATCGTTCCCCAACCCCGCACCGCCCGCTTCTATCTCCTCCCCAAGATCCACAAACCTGAATGCCCTGGTCGACCCATTGTCTCCGCCTGCTCCTGCCCCACCGAACTCATCTCCACCTACCTAGACTCCATTTTCACCCCCTTGGTCCAGGAACTCCCTACCTACGTCCGTGACACTACCCACGCCCTCCACCTCCTCCAGAACTTCCAATTCCCCGGTCCTCAACACCTCATTTTTACCATGGACGTCCAGTCCCTATACACCTGTATTCCCCATGCTGATGGCCTAAAGGCCCTCCGCTTCTTCCTGTCCCACAGAACGGACCAATCCCCCTCCACCGACACCCTCATCCGCCTAGCCGAACTCGTCCTCACCCTCAACAGCTTTTCTTTCAATTCCTCCCACTTCCTACAGACAAAGGGGGTGGCCATGGGTACCCGCATGGGCCCAAGCTATGCCTGCCTCTTCGTAGGTTATGTGGAACAATCCCTCTTCCGTACCTACACTGGCCCTAAACCCCACCTCTTCCTCCGTTACATTGATGACTGAATCGGCGCCGCCTCGTGCTCCCACGAGGAGCTCGAACAGTTCATCCACTTCACCAACACCTTCCACCCCAACCTGAAGTTCACCTGGACCATCTCTAATACCTCTCTCTCCTTCCTGGACCTCTCTGTCTCCATCTCGGGCAACCACCTAGAAACAGATGTCCATTTCAAGCCCACTGACTCCCACAGCTACCTGGAATACACCTCCTCCCACCCACCCTCCTGCAAAAATGCCATCCCCTATTCCCAATTCCTTCGCCTCCGCCGCATCTGCTCCCAGGATGAGACATTCCACTCCCGCACATCTCAAATGTCCTCATTCTTCAAGGACCGCAACTTCCCCCCCACAGTGGTCGAGAACGCCGTTGCATCTGTGTTTTAGATTTTCAGCATCCACAGTTCTTTGTTTTTTGTCTGCTATAGCCACTAGTTGTCCTGCTAGTAAATATCACTGAAGATGTGTCACTATTTCTCTCTCGCACCAGTGAGTCAATGGCTGGTGAAATAGTTGAGCTTTAGAGCTCTCATGTCATTCTTGCAAGAATCATTTAGAGACTGCCTTGGGAGACCCGCAGGTTATTTGGTTCCAACTACCACACCCACAGAAGATTTCTTAAGTACATGCCCATCTTCCATTCTGCGGATGCGCCAACTGAACTAAGAAGTTGGTTGCAATTGGGAACCCATGCATGGAGAGCATTGCTACATTCATGATGAAAATATAATTTAAGTAATCTTCTCTTGTACAAAACCTTGGTTAGGCTGGTGTGCTGTTTTGGGCACTACATTATAAAAAGAATACTAAAACGATAGTGTCATACAACCAGAACTCAGCAGTATGATGCCAGGGATAGGAAACAGTACTTACAAGGAGAGAGTTGACATAGCAACACTATTTTTGCTGGACTGGAGACTATCAGAATTTATAACCATAGTGTTTTAAAATTGTGAAGAATTTGGATGAAGTGAATAGAGAAAGATTATTTTGTTCTATTGTGGAGCTCATAAAGAGCAGTTACCAATCTAATTCTGTCACTTGGAGCGAGGAGAGAATTTGGGATAAAGTTCTTTGTTCAGTAGGAACATGGAATGGTCAAGCACAAGCACCTTTTAAAGAAAATTAGACAAATATTTGAACCTAAGGCATATGGACGACTGCAGGGAGAAAGATAAAGATTGGAATTATTTTGTACAAAGAGCTGACAGCGGCACTGAATGTTTTTATTTGTTTCTGAGATGTGGGCTCTGCTGGTTTGGTCAGCTTTTCTTGCCTGACCTTAATCACCCAGAGGGCAATTAGGAGTCAACCACATTGCTGTTGGTCTGGAGTCACATGTCTGCTAGACCAGATGAAGATGGCAGATTTTATTTCCTAAAGTGCACTAGCGAACGAAATGGGTTTTACAGTCACCGTTCAGCAAGCCTTTAATTCCAGCGTTTTTATTTAATTCAGATTTCACCATTTGCAATAGCGTATTTCCAACCCTTGTACCTAGAATGTGAGCCTGTTGTTTTGGATTACTAATTTTGAATGATATTACCACTATGCTGCCACCTCTCTGCTCTGACTGTAAAGTCCACTTGCTTTGTGAAGAACGAAGTTACAGTGTCAGTCTTGCCCATCCAAAGGCATCTGCATTTCTGAGCTGGAGTCTAACTGATAACTATTTACTGAGCTCTGCAAACTGTACACAATAAATTGAAAAGGGCTCTTGGCACTTTAAAACTGTGTGTTTATCCATTCATAAACATTCTTGTGCAATATGTGAAAATTTTGTGGTGGCAAAGTGTAAACAAATACAAGCAAGCTAATCTCTGGGATTCCTGTACAAAACCATTGAGAAGAATGTAATTTTTCTCCTGTTCAAGTACTGACTTGTTTCTAGAAGTGTTCTCAAAGACACAGTAGATACTACAGTGAATCATAATGTGCGATGCTTAAAAAATACTTTAAAAATCGGGATCCAGGTGAAGGGCTGCTTTTGCTTCAATTTCAGGTTGAAAGCTTACTTTTTCAAGTGTTCAAAAAGCAGTCAGTAATGATTAAAATAGCAATGTGAAATGCTGTGAGATTAAAGTGATGCTAATGATAACTGAAAGAAGAAAAGGCCAAGCTATATTTTAATCCCTGAGAGAATGGTTAATGACTTCTATTGCCTGAGATTAAACTAAACCTGTCTCATCAGCTCTTTCCACTGTGCAAAATAAAGCTTTCTGCACTCCATTGTATTAAAGTCTGTACTAAGGTTTACATTTAACCATACAGACACTGAAGCTACACAGAAATATATTGTTCAGATTTCTTGAGTGATTGTGTGCCAAAGGCCTGTTCTCAGTTTCATAAAGTATTTATCTTGCTCACTAACAAAAATAATTGGAAATATGAATGATTAAAGCAAAAAGCCTTCGTCTAGTTTGAAACTTGTCCCTCATATGAAGACTAAACATTGGTAGAGATGAAAGTTCAATTAGATTCAGTCACATCCGAAAGTATTCTTTACTTTAGAGGCTATTTGAAACAATCAGTTCATGTGTACAGCGGTGAGCTGCTTCCAGCTTTAGAGCATGGCTGTTTGGAAAATACACTTGCATTTCTTTTGAAAAGTAGGCTGTTATCTCCGTGGAAAATATTTCATTTACCCCAAATGTTCTCCTTAATAATTAAAATGGGTTAAGTGCGTTAAGCTGTAGTACGGGACAATGTTAACAATAATTCTTGTGTGGTTCATGCTCTCATGTCAGTGCCCAGCAATGGAAATCAGCCAAGAAGAATAATGCACAAATTCCAAATATATATTTTTTGAAACACGTTTGTTTTAATTATGTCTCTACCACACTGAAATATGACAGGACATTTACATTGCTAGATTTGGAGGAAGAACATAATGTACAAAGTTGAGCACAGTGATTTGTCAATGTTGCAACACACAATGTTTGCTGTCTCAGCAAATAATAACATGAATTTGTATGTTATTGAAATTAATTGAAAGATGTCATTTTTTTGCTACTCAATTTTGGTAATCACATAATATAACACACCCCTTGGGGAGGGGTGACAACATTCCACCCTGCGTGTAAAGTAAAATAATAGTTGTTCAGTGAAGCTATTATTGGCTTAAAATGACAGTTTAGTCAAGAACAAGTTTATCGTCTTCAGAAAATGCAATAAATCTTAACCAGAACAGATTGGATTGAGCATATCAATCATATTAGACATATCTGATGTTTTTTGAAAACATGTAAGATTACTAGAAATTAAAGGAACACACCTTTGAACACACTTCAAGTGATGAGTTCTGTTTCACTCACAAGCTTTTCATAAGCATAATGAGGGTGGCCTATTTCATGGTGTTGAAAAGTAAATTACAACATCAACATTTTATTTTGAAAATCAAATACCTGCAAAGAATTATGTGTGGACCCGGTATCCTTTTGATCAATGGGAGGAGGGACTGTTGCATTGGGGATAGGAGAATTTCTCCAACTGTTGGTTTCAGCAGAATACTTAAAGGAGAAGCCAAAATTCCTGAATCTAGAAATGTATGATACTGCTAATGTAAAGAAATCAGAGGAAATTCTCCTAATTTGTTTTCTTTTATCTTTGAAAAGTGCCAATTAGATTTTGTGTCACTGAAGCTGATTAATAGGTAGCTTGGAATATATTGTCATCACAATGAGATGTTTCCCTGAACACTGTTACACTCGTCCATCCAAGCTAGTTAGACTCTGTCATTTGTCAAGTTCAATAAATCCACGAGAGCACTGGTTCCCAGGGATGTTATCGGTTGCACAAGTTCCGACCTGGAAAATCTGCAAAAGCAGAAAACAGTTTTATTAATGATCGCACAGTGATTGCATTATGGGACTGGTAACCTTGGGACCTGAGCTAATGATTTGAAGGTATGAGTTCAAATCTCACCAGGACAGCCAGGAATTTAAATTTAGGTCAAATAAATAAACACTGGTATCAGTCACGGTCCCCATGCAATGACTGTGTAGCTCTCGTGAAACCCCATCTGGTGCTTTACAGAATGAAGTCTGCTATTCTTACCTGGTCTGGATGTGGTGTGCCTGTATATCTGAACTGTCCTCTGAAATGCTAGCTAGCCATTCAGTTGATGAGCAGATGGCCAAAAAATATTGGCTTTGACCGTGTAGCCTGCATTATGTGAATGATTGAATGAATGAATTAATTAATGAAACAAAAGTCTTAAAAATACTGATGATTGGAAGAAAAAAACATCCTGACAATTCTAAAAGAATGCTGGATGCAGACTCGATACTTAATAGTGACAATCAAGTTACATTTTGATTGTTATTATGAGATTCTCCAATTTGTTTTACGACTGTGAGGATTGCGTTGCATGATTTAACTTATTTTTATTGAAAAATCGCAATTCAATATCCTGACTTATGATGTAAGAATAAATAGTTACACTTAGAATGCATAAGGATATTGGCATTGTCGTCACTCAAATTACAGGTAAGTACAATGCTCGATTATTCGTATCATGGGGAAACTTATAAACAATAAAAATATATTTTGCAGTGAAGAATTTTAAAGGGTGATGCAATGAGATATTTATTTCTATGTGTTCTGTCTGCAGGTAAAACTGACTTTTTAAATTTGATACTTTTCCAGCTTTTTGGGATCTAACATAATTCTCACTTTGATTTGGAAGAATTACAGAAAACTAAAATATTACAATAAATTATTATTGTAATTGACAAATAGTTATACTTTTAGAATTTAATGCAATGTAAGCGTGTCACAACATAAGCACTAATCCAGCACATGGCCCCTAGCCTTGTATGCTATGGCATTTCAAGTGCTCATCTAAACAGCTCTTAAATGTTTTGAGAGTTCTCGCCTCAACCACGCTTTTAGGCTGGGAGTACTAGATACCCAAAACCCTCTGGGTCACAAATCTTTTCCTCAAATCCCCTTTAAACTCCTGCTCCTTCATCTTAAAAAAAATGCCCCTAGCTATTGACACCTCTACTAAAGAAAACATTTCTCTCTATCTAACCTGTCTATGCCTTTCAGAACTTTGTACACCTCAGTTAGATGCCCCTCAGAAAAACAGCATCAGCTTATCTAGTCTTCTTGGCTGAATCACTCCAGCCTGAGCAACATCCTGGTGAATCTCTTCTACACCATTTGTAGTGCAGTCATATCCTTCCTATAGTGTGGCAACAAGAACAGTGCAGAGTGCTCCAGCTGTGTTCGAACTAACGTTGCATCCCATTCCATCACAACCTCCTTGCTCTTATGTTCAATGTTTTGGCTAATAAAGATAAATATCCCAAACATGTTCTTAACCATCTTATCTACCTGTCCTGCTTCTGAAGGTCCCTCTGATTCTCTGCTTCATAGGGTCCTACATTCAGCCTGTACTCCTTTTCCTTGATAATCCTCCCAAAATGCATCACATCACACTTTTAAGGATTAAATTCCAATTGCTATTGTTCGCCCATCTGATCAACCAATCTATATTGTCCTATAGTGTAAGGCTTTCCTCTCATTATTTACCGTATCACTAATTTTTATGCCATCTGTGAACTTACTGATCATATCACCTACGTTCATGTCTACATCATTAATGTACACAACAAATAACAAGGGACCCAGCACCAAACCCTGTGGTATACCACTGGATGCAGCCTTCCAGTCACAAAAACAGCCTTCAACTGTCACCCTCTACTTCCTGCCACTTGATGTTGGGGAATCATTGATAATGAGGGGCCACTGATTCAAAAAAAAATCGATTCCTCTTTGTTCCATGTTTAACAAAATTGCGATAAATTAGTTTATAATTTTGTTACATGTGCCACATAAAGAATTTATACTCACCATGTCTCCCACCACATCCCCCACCAGTCCTCTTCCTCCCATCATGCATTTCAATCTTAATCCCTCCTTCACTCTCATAAAAGCATTTTCTTTCATCAAACTAGCTACGCAGGAAATCTCTTTGAGTTCAAAGCAAATAATCTCACTTAATATGTGTTTGTGAATAATTTTCTGCTATGTACTGTATTAAGAATGCTGCAGGGTTTTGCAGCACCTGTGAAGACTCCCTTTAAAGAGTTTTGATAAGTCTAGGTACATTTGTTCTCTGGCAAGCCAGTAAGATATAACTGAAGTATGAAATGACACTTTTCTTTATAGTGAGTTTTCTTTAGTTTTAATATATTTTCAACACAATAAATGAGTGTGTGGGTTAGTCAAGGAGTCTAGTTTGACTGATAATTGCTCTTATTGAGAATGGAATTAAGAATATTTTAGTGATGCTGTTTCCTTTACTACTTTGTGCTAAAAGCAGATTAAGAGAACCATCTGTACGTTTTCTTCAGATTATTAAAGGGAGTTAATAAGTTGATCCAAGTATAACATGGGAAAACATGACTCTTTCATGCGCTGTCAGTCGCTTAGAAGTGATCAAGACAATTGTATCTGTCAGAATGATAAAACCAGCAAAGCGGTCCGTCACCTGGTGGATTTTCTTGCTGTTTGTCAGATTAGTATTGACGTGAGTGGGACTGTTTTCAATCTTAATTCAAATTTGGATTAATATAAAATAATCCTGAATCCACACTCCAAATATTTGAGTTGCAAGTAATATATATGCAACGCAATGCAAATTGTACCTGAAGACAGCAACAAATTGCATTAATACTGTGCCTTTAATGTCCCAAGGTACTTCAAGTGAGCAAATACTTCAATGCCCGAGTCACATAAAGATATAATTGGGTAGACAATTAATCGCTTGGCCAAAGATAGTTTTTATGCATTATATTAAAGTAGCGATGTTGCATTGAATTTGTGGGATTTGTCAATACCTTCACTCCAATACCTTAAGTCAAAATTTCCGTTGAGCCTTGAACTTATGTAAACAATCATGTTAATTATTTTGTGTTTCATAGATAAGAAGCATTTTTCGGTATTTTACTTTCTAAGTCATGCAAGAATTCCCATGCACAAACAAAAAATTCTGTTCAATGACTTAACCATTATGTAGAACTTGCAGTTAAAAAAGACCCATTTTGTCAAGGTTTTTCATTTTGCGCATGTCGGAGCAATTTTCAGAAATACTCATGTAAAGGGGAACATACTATATTTTATACTATATGAGAAGACTGTGCTGATTAGTTAGCAAGTGGAGTCCAGTTGATAGAAGTGTTGCCATGCAGAATGTACCAGTTAAATGACTATTGACAGTTAACTGCCAAGCTTAACTTACATTTAAATTAGGCAGGTTGATTGGGCCATGCATTGCCCTGAGGAATTAATCAGAAAATTGTTGTCATTGATTTTATTCAGTTGAAACTGGTTCAACGTGTGTACATGTTATTTCTGTTTACAAAGAACAGTGTCCTGTATATTAAGATATGTAGCTTCCAGTATATGGAAGCACACCCCATTGTAAGCCCAACTGACAATCTTAAACCGATTGTCTGTATGGTTCTTGCACAATCAGGATTATTTACCAATGTTGTCCAGATGCAGAATCACACCTAACGTTGGACCCTGGGTTTCAAATTTTGTAAGTGTTGGCTGCTTGGGTACAGTTCAATATGCTGAAGAAATATGCTGTTTGATATAGTCCGCCAGTCTTTGGGTCGTACAGCCTATGAACCTGTCTCAGAGTTCAATTGCTAACCAATCAGCACTCTCTTCTCATTGAAAATAAAAATGTTGTCCTCCTTTACAATAGGATTCTTGTCAATTGTCCTGATGGGTGCAAACTGAAAGTTTATACAAAATATATCTTTTTTTCCAGCATTATTCAAGTTCTGTATTGTCAAGTAACTAATCGTATGGATGTGGTCTCTGTAAGAAATTTGTATTTTAGTTTATTATTGCATCTTTTTGAAGTCCTCCAAAACAATGGAACAAACAAACAAATTTTTGATGGCTCAGGTCTGATACCTTTTGCTTATGTGTATCCATGATCAAGTATATTGTGAAAATGAAACTTCTGCAATACACTGCACCTCTTCATTCACTGGTGGTGCTACTACAAGAAGTCTGTGATCCTCCTGGGACAATGTGTTATTTTTGCATCTGAGATGCAAATGGCATGATTAGAGCTGTATAAGTGAAGAAATGCCATTTGAAGTGAGTTACAAGGAATGCAGATTGACGGCTTGACATCAGTGTAGCTCTGTGATTCGTCCAAATGGTGTTGCACCTCTTGTGTTGTGTGCTGAGGCTTGGCTTCATTATCCAGCCTTGTATTTTAGAAAACACTCAAAAACATATGTTCAAATGGGAGGCAACAAGGTGTAGAGCTGGATGAACACAGCAGGCCAAGCAACATCAAAGGGGCAGGAAGGCTGACATTTCGGGCCTAGACTCTTCTTCAGAAATCTTAAGATTTAAAAAAAATTTCAGAAATCTAAAAAATTTAGCCTTCCTGCTCCTCTGATGCTGCTTGGCCTGCTGTGTTCATCCAGCTCTACACCTTGTTATCTCAGATTTTCTAGCACCTGCAGTTCCTACTAGCTCTGTTCAGATGGGCCTGTTTTCATCCTTTCAGTAAGTTGAATAAAGTTCAATGTTAAAACAGCCTGCTCACATGCAATTCAACAGGCTTTAAACATTTCCAAATTAGTAGTTTCAAAACAGAATGTTAATACTCTGTGGGTAACTGACAAAGCAAAACAACAGTTGAGCAAGTAACTCTTGTTACTTGAAGCAGTGCATAAAGAATAATGCCAATTCTTTTGCGCTGAAATTTCAGCAGTTTAGCTTGGGAGAAGGGTTTTACAGTGAAAGTGTGATGGCGTAGTGGAAGAAGAATTGTAGAATAGAAGCAACAGATCAATAGGTGAGAGATTGGGTTAGGTGAGAGTGGGAGATCAGAGGGAGAAAGAAGGGGAGGAGGAGATAGGGGTTGGGACAGTTGCAAAGGTAGTTCCAATGTTTGCGATAATTAAAAACCTATTAGAATAGTGGCATGAGGCATATTTAAATCATTACAATCCTTAAGGCTCACAGACCATTTCTGCAGTGAATAACTACTGCAGTATTTAGTTGAGGCTTCTAAATCCAGTGATTACAAACCTGGTAGAAGTAATCTCTGTTATTCTACAATATCTATTTTGATGGCTTACATGTATGAGTTAGAAACTTCAAACTGTACATTATTGCCACCTCACCGTGTGAACAGTAAGCATAAGCCCATATTTACTTTGTGGTCACACATGTTGGCCCAACCTGATCCAGTTAAGACGTATTTATAAGAACTGTGGAGCCTGAAGTGCTTTGAGGTGCTGGCAATGACATGATTGGCTAAGGTCGCCATAGAAACTGATTAGCTTTCATTTCTGTGACAGTGTCAAGTGTATTGTACTACAGTCATAAATTGTACTTTAGGAAAGGTTCTGACAAAACAGTGCAATGGGGCCAGGGAGCCTTCAAAAGCTGAACAGAAGATGCCTTTACAAACTGAAAAATATGAGATAACAAGCATCAATATAAAGCAGTCTCAGTGGCAGTTGTTTAAAGTCAACAAATGATGTATGAATAACATTTGTAGGTTAGCAGAGAATACACAGGGTTTTCTGACAATCTGTGTTCGTCACATGCAGAATACAAAACAACATGCAGCAACTTACAATCCATCCTTATGGTAATGATGAATTCCAGCATGATTTTTCTCTTGTTGATATAAAGCTTGATTTAAAGGGCAATGCCAAACAAAATGGTCGGAAATACCTGAAACATGAACACCGATGCAATATAGATGTTGGAAACAGTAATAGCTGCACAATAAAAGGTTAGAAGATGTTTCTGAAGAATATTAAACGGTGCGAAGATCACAGAAAAAAACCAGCATCTCCAAAGATTGCTTATATTGAACTGCCCAAAAAGGCAATAAAAATACCTGCAGTCTATTTGTTTCTCCAAGGCCATGTTTTGATGACCCAAATCAGTTACTGTCTGAGGACATAATTTTAAGTCAGAAATCCCTGACATCCCACCTCCTTCAAAGCTACACTGTTAAAGCACCACAACTGACCATGAGGCAGCTAAGGTTTTTATAAACATGGTAATCAAGAAATTCTTAACTTTTGACTTTTCATTCACTCCTCTGTTACACACCTGACTAAAAGGAGGTTGAAGCTGTGGAGAGGGCAGAAAGATGTTTCAATCTGCATACAGTAGGCAAAGTGTTAAAAGGCCTAGAAAAACATTATTTCATCATGTCTGTTCCATTAGAATTCACTTGGGTGGCTGAGAAAATGGTTTATAGATCCAAGAGGGGAGTACAAGCAAAAACATTCCATGCCTTCATGTGTGATAAATTCCCCAAACTAATTTCTCACATCTACAGGCTATAAATAACAAACATGTGTTTTTTTTATTTGGGGAGGGGTTGATGTGTTGGCAAGAGCATGTCAGGCGTTTAGTCTGCAAACAGCCCTTTGTATTGTGAACTAATTAAATGTTAAATATTATTTACACTTTAGTGCACGAGAGCATGCTTTCAGTGCAGCTAAAAAGGGAACATTTTGCAAACTCAGCTTTGTTACTGTTGTAGGCAGTTCGGTGAGATGAAATTAATCTTTGGTTTTCTGTCAATAAGCAACAAGGGAAGATGGCATTACAAAACAAAGCGAAAGCACAAAAAAGCTGCTTTAACATGTTGCTATGTCTCCTTAATTCTTGATGGGTAACAACAAAATACTTTATTCAATGAATACAGCGACTAGAAATGTTTTATAATTCTGGGTCTATTATAGAATGTCACTCCAAATGGACAGTGTGTGGCACGTATTTTAAAATCATTTAAGGGTGCATTCGGCAGTGTGTGTGAAATATTAGACACAGAAACATTTCAGAATGTGTAGCCTTGAGGGCTTTTTGTGTGCTATAGATCTTAGAATTGTGGGAAAGAATTGGTGAAAGAGTTGCAAACTATCCACAACCAAATTCGAAAGGGATGTGAAATTCCAGTGTTACCAAGGATTGTCTAGGAGTCTTTGGTGTTAAAGATAATGTCCAGAGCACAGCTACCACCAATCAGGGAGGAAAAATAGTGGAGATTTTTAAACAAATAAATTATGGGTTGAATTTTGCAGTTTTTTCGCTAACTGCGAGTCACATCATGTTTGGTGGAATAATTCTTGCCATGAGGACAAACATGTTTTCCAATCGTACCTTGCCTAACTCACCCCAATAATTAGCGTTTCAACTTTTCTGTTGATTATCGTGTCTGATTTTCATCCCACTTTACCCACATGTTTTTCCCATAGCAACTCGCTGTGCATTATTGACTGGCATCCCTTATGTGGTGTTGTATTTAAAAGCCTGTTGTGTGCCTAGATAGGCACTGTCAGCCTACACGGTTCCTGACATTTGCTGCGGACATGCCAGATGGAGGGAAATTGGTGCCCTGCTTTGCGGGTATGGTCCTGAAGCTCCTGCTGGACAGGGTGATGCCCAGGCAGAGCTCCCTCTTCCCCAGAACCAGCAGTACAGGCCATGACAACATACCATGCCAGCCCTGTTCTGTTGTTGCCACCCAGGCCAGAACAATCTCAGTAACCTGAAGGACTGCACGGCAATGTAGGAAGGAGTTCAATGCCCTTCTGCATTCCACCAGCATAAGTACCAGCAACACCTCAGTCTTATTTCTCCCAGCTCCCACCAAGGCTTATGCTCTGCCACTCTTACTATTGTCTGCAATATTTTCCCCACTCACCCTAACATATGCCAAAAAGCAACACGACTAACCATGCATACCCTCTGTAATGCTTACCCACTTGCTAAGGAAAACTCCACATTTGCTCCCATCTACTGTAGTGCGTGCCTCCTTCTGTTTCCAGGAACAAAACAGCCCACAATAGGGCAAAAAATGTTAAGATGGGTGGTGTGCTGCCTCTCATTTGGCTCCTAACCCCTTAAGAGTAGAGGATCCTGACTCTAAAATGCCCTAAGAAGGGCCTGGACTGGTATCGGAGATTGCCCTTCACTTACTGGGCCAGGATCCCCTAGGCAAAGCCTATCCCCTTTGACAGTCATGTTAAACATCCTGGCTTTGTATCTGTGCTAAACAGCACAGCAAGGCAATCTTAATAGGAGACTGGCATTTCTGGTTGAGGGTTCAAAAAGCAAACAGGCAGGGCAAGGTAACGTAATGCAGGATTACTGTGACTATTTAGGAAGGCTCAGAGTGACTAAGCGTAAAGACAATGAGTGAAGAGTGTAGACAGCAGCCTGGTTCAGTTCATGAGCTGGGTATGTGGCCCCGAATATAAAATGTCCTTGCTGCAGGATTGCAATGGCAGTTTCTGGTATGGCCTCACATGCATGACTGAAGCATAGAAGCACTCTGTAACGTGATTGGACAATTGGATTCACAGAGTCTGGGACACATCAGTGGAGGTCTTTTGACACAAGCAGTGCGTTGAACCTGACAAGGAACTGCTCTGATTTTCATTGCAGGTTTTCCAGACAGTTAGTTTGTATAGAGAGTTTTCAAGATCGCAACCCGTGGTGAGTTAGGCTGTTAACTAGACAATAACCAAAAAAAAATGTCAGTTGGGAACTTGACATTGCATAGTGAGAAACTATGCTGCTTAAAAAAAATGTACAAGATGCAACAAGATGATCTCAATTTCAAGGTGGGGTTTGCCGATCATCTCACTGAATTCTACCACTCACCTCACCATAACCTACATTGCTCAGACCTTGATAAGATTCTGCCCTCTGTGTTTTTCTGACTTTCTTTGAAAGCTTTGAACAGTAAAATTGCGGACTGACAGTGGAAGGTCATCTCAAAACGCCTCTGGATAATCATCAGTGAGAACTAGTTACGCTACTCCATGCCCTCACATACCCAATGTTCTACTGGTAGTTTTAATTACTGTTTGAGACCAGCTGGCTTGCAACAAACCTGGCACATTTCTGGTTTGGCTTTGGAAGAAGAGCATGTTCATATTTGACATTGTGAAAGACATGAGGTAGTCTTACATCTTACTGACTGTGTGGCCTTGTTCCGAGTTCGACAATACGTTGGTCTCTTAAGTAGAGGAATTAAATCTGAAGACTTGCATTTGCACAATGTCTATCACATCTTTCTTAGATGCCTCAAAGCATTCTACCTGCATTGGACTACAATGTAATGTGATTGCAGTTAGGCAAATACAGCAGCCATTCTGTACAGGATAATCTCCTGCAAAAAATAGATGTAAACAGAGAATTAATCATTTTTTGCAGTTGTAGGTTGAATAAGGAATGATGTCTAAGACTCTGGGAGAACTCCAAATTATTCCTCCAATAGCAGTTTGGGATCTTTACCTGAATGATTGGAATAGGAAGAAAAACATGTCACATGAAAGACTTGGTACAGATGAATAATACGAATAAGTGTAAATACGTTGATTGTGGAAACTTTGTGAGGTTTATGCCCAATGTCAAAACAGGTTCATTCTCCAGTAAAGGCTACTGAATATTACTATTCACTGATAAAAAGATAGAAAAACATCAATAGATAGAGGCATGTGAGTGCTCATGATTATCAAAGAGAAAATAATAAGATTTATTTGTTTTGCAATTTTCACTTCAAACCAGCTTAATGTACTCATCATTATTCAAAGTGACCTGGTTTCTCAAGCTGGCTGGGATCTTCTTGGAAACCAATCCTGCTTACTTTATTTCCAGAGATCCAGCTTAAGTTGGTCTAAACCTCACCAGATTACAAACTCTTATATTGTCAGTTATCAGCACAGCCATCAGATTGGTAGATTTGCTTCCACCAATTCTTCTATTAGATGAAAGAATTTTTGGGGAATTATGCCCACACAACACGCTCAACACAAGATAGGCTTGGTTTTCATTAAACGGTAAAGGTTTATTAAATGTTATCAAATGGCTAATAGCATTATGTCTAAGACAAATGAATGCCTCTTGTGAAACATCCAGCTCAACTTAAGAGTAGGCACATCTTACTACTTCAGCTGCAGGCTGTTAACACTCAGAAATGTCGCTGAAGCATTATGCACTCCCTCATGAACACTGTACAGCACTCTGAAGACTGGTTAGCTCCTCTCAGGAACATTTTTTGGATCTGGATGGGCGGAGCTCATCTTGTGATATAAATTAACTCTTTCAGGTACTAACTTTCATGTACAACATAAATCAATGGGGCTCCTGTTCAGTCAATTATGTTACCCAAAATTTCATCTTTAACTCTGATTTGGTCTTTCTTTTTAAAATGTTTTTATCACTTTGACTTTGATTTAAATATTCTTTAATTTACATAAATTAATTTTACTTTTCCTCTTCCATCTTCCTATGCTGCTTGTCAGCTGTGGCTCATTGGGTAGCCTGCTCTCTCCACTAGATTGTAATTTCAAGTCCCTGTCTGAAGCTTGAGCACAGAAATCAAGGCAGTACTACTGAGGGAGCACTGTACAATCGGAAGTGCTATTGAACTGAGGTCCCAGTATCTGCTTGAGTGATGTAAGATATCTCACAGCACTATTTCAAAGAAGAGCAGGACAGTTTTTAGCCCCCACCTGATAATTATCAAATTGATCACCTATTAGCTGCTATATTTCCTACACTATAACAGTGATTACTCTTGAAAAAACACTTCACTAGCTATAAAACACAATGGTTGTAAGTGCATGCCTTTTTCTTCCTTCATATGATCCCATTCATTGTTACCGGTCCTCATGAAATGTTATCTTTGCTCAAAGCTGACTTTTGTCCTCCATCCATGTTCCAATCCATTTAAGCAAATCCTTGAACAAAACAACAGAGCATGAGTGTTTTCAGTCCACTGGTGAACCTGAGGTTCGGTGCAAGTTATTCAATCTGGTCATATTCTTTGAACTAGTATCAGTGATTTCCTGCCTCCAGTCCGCACACCCTTTCATTGGTCATATGTCTATTCAGTGCCCTGAGCAGAACAACCCCAGAAAAACCTTCGAGGATCATTTTAAAAATTGTGTTTTTTTCAAACATTTCTTTGAAAGTTTTGGTTTACTAGCTACAAAAAAAATTGGATATGAAGAAGAAAGGCTGTTCAACTGACAGTCAAGAAACAATGAATCAGGTAATGAAGTCTCTCCTGATTTTTCGATGAATGTTGGAGGACTGCAAGAATTAACATGGATGACCAATGGCCAAGATGTACAGGCAGCTATTATTGATAAGCAGCAAGTCATTGATACTCTGTAGAGTGATAGGGGTGAGGAGGAAGAGGGACCAATTTGATAAGTAGCTTAAAAATAACATGGAAAATAGTTTATTTACTCCTAAGAGGAGGGAAGATAAAATTAGAGGGAAGGACAATATGAAGAACCAAATCTTTATTCACCTCAAATCGAACAAGTGCTTGTCTTGCCAGGTTAACAATCTACATCACTGGTGTGTAAAGATACATGAAAAATCAAGAACAAGATCTACATAGTGGCAAATTGAGCATTAACTGTACAGTAGAGAGAAAAAAAAAAACCTTCTGAAATAGAAATCTCAAGAACAGCAAACATTCCACCTAAACTCCCAGCTCACTCGGCAAAGCTCAGAAAGATCAAAGTACAAAGGATCCACACTGAGAAAAAATGGTTTAGACTTTGGAACTTGCCATACTCTTTTTAAAAGAGGTAAATATTCAATAGTCTATCATTGGTATATCTTTTTATGTGTCCTTACCACCCAGAGTCTGTGAAACGTATAATTCAGGCTAACCGTGCATAAAGCTGTTAATTTCACTCTTGATTAGGAATCTGTTGTGGCATCACACGCATTTAGCATATCTATAGCCTCTCATTCGCCTTCTTTTTTTCTGCCCTTGTCCCTTTCAAAAAAAAATGTCAGCCACCTCCTCATGTTTTCTGCCCTTGACAAATGGATGAAGGACAAGAAATCTGCTGTGATTAATGGTCAGGGAGCACTGTGAATGTCTTTTATCATCTTTCTGTCGTGTATTATTTAAATTAATAATGCATTTTTAAAAGGGAAATAGCATACTTATTGTTAATAAAAAGAAACACTGCCCACTTTCCTTTTGGAAGCCAAAGTTGAACAGTGACAAAAGTTGACAGAGCTGCAATTTTTTTTTTTGTTTTCCCCTTCCTTGGCCCCCTTCACTCTTCTTTACCATTTCCCTTCGATTCCTTCTTTTGCCGTCCTCCCCCTGCTTCATTAGATTGGCTGAATGTTTATTTGAAATTGCAATGAAATATTTACTTTATATTGCAATAAGGATTAGCAGAGATAATTGACTGAAGTCTGCTTCAGAGCTTTGCTTATAATAGGGCCCCTCTGTTTGAATACAGGCTCAATGTGATGGGGAGGGGAGTGAGTACGTGTATGTGCATTTCTGCCTGTCAGTTGCTCTCCACATGTTGCTTTTCTCTTCTAGAGATAAGTGGGCCTAACGCTGAACAAATAGTGGAAATGAGAATCCACTGAGAATCATTCACTTCTCATTTTCCCATGGCGGATTGATAGGCGCCCAGTTACTAAACCCACTATCCCCACCCCCGCCTCCGCCACTGCCCCTAACCCCCCTTAGCAAAATTATTTTGTCACCAAGAGCAAATCCAATTGAACAGTACCCCGGATGGTGAAGGAACACCAGTTGTCAAAATCAGCAAATGTAATGAAAGGAACCAAGTGGAATAAATTGGCATCAGGTGCAGCACTCTGTGTATGATAGGCTGCCGCATTGTGTCTGGTAGACATTCAGAGGTTTCAAATATAATGGGATAAATTAATGCAAATGAGGTGATGGAATTGAAGTGTATTTTAATGCAGATTCGTGGGGACCTGGTGAATGCTTGATAACAAGTTGCTCCAGGAAAAGGACTACATTGTGCCGGGTCATTTTTTTCCCATTTCTTGTCACTTGTGCCTTATAAGGGTTCATTGTCCTCTTAAGTAAACTCTTTTAAACTATTGACATTACTGGTTGATTTGAATTTCAGATAGCTTCTCCCCTCGTGCACCCTCCCCCTTCTCTGACACAGTTGCCACAGGAGATCTGGGAAAACATTACTAGCAAGAAAACAGGGGGTCTGTTTGCAACACAAGATGAAATCATTAAGTGTAATGTTGCTGCTATCCGTGCTGTATTGTAGACCACATTCCAGGCAATAAACTATACGTTTTCACTGGTAGGTTCCTGGCGAAATAAATTACTCTGGGTCTGGGACAGTTCAATGCAACATGATGTGCTACTTTTACAGAGAAGAATGTAACCATCACAAACAGTGTTTCATTTATCAGGCACTTCACTAGTTGTCCTCTTTTCATATCTTTGCTTCCACGGTTTTCCTGTCGTCTGTCTTTGCATATTGTGAATGGTTTCTACAAACAGCCGGTGTCTAGGAGCTGGAAACTGCATCATCATCACTGGCACGTTACCATGTGCCAGAACATGCCTGTGCAGTCTGCATAAGTCATTGGCTGTAAGATAAGTTTGCTCAAACTATGCTGCCCGGGGATAATAAATCCTCCTTGAACCCTGCAATAACAAAAAGTTTGACAAATTCATTTAAATAAATGATGGGTACTGCATACTAAACAAATGAGTCCATCTGCCTGTTGGGGTAAATATTGCATCTGTGGTAGTGGGAATCTGGCAGCATGTTTTCTATTCAAAATATAATAAAACAATGTCTTGTAAATACCGGGCTTATGGACAGCTTGATGTGATGGAGTGACACAGTGGTTTGGTGGTTAGCACTGCTGCCTCACAGTAGCAGGGACTTGGGTTTGATCCTAGCCTTGGGTGACAGTCTATGTGGAGTTTGCACATTCTCCCCGTGTCTGTGTAGGTTTTGTCTGGATGCTCCAGTTTCCTCCCACTGTCTAAAGATGTACAGATTAGGTGGATTGGCCATGCTAAATTGCTCCTCATGTCCAGTGATGTGCAGGCTAGGTGGATTAGCCATGGAAGAAGCAGGATTACAGGATAAGGGAGTTGGGTCTGGGTAGGATGCTGCTTGGAGGGTTGATATGGACTGAATGGCCTGCTTCCACACTGTAGGTATTCTATGATGTATTGTAAAGTCCCGAGTATTACAGGAAAAACTTTTTTTTTATCTGCTGACAGGTTTCCAAAGACCAGGTTGAATTCTTACGAGAAAAACATACTTTTTCTCTGTGGGTCACATTGATTGATTCTTAGCTTTCCTACTCAATCTGGCACATGTGTATCTCGGCTTCCTGTCACAAATCTGTCCTGGTTTCCTTTTTCCACCAAAACTAAGCTAAGCAACTTCCATTGTCAACAGTGTATCTGGGCAGCAAGTTGAAAATCCACCCCACAAACCGTGGCAAGTGGTGAGAAGGTTGTGGAATAGTTGCATGCAGGACTTTCACTGCTCTACACCAGACAGAGGTATACTCCTCTATCCTTCTTCCAATGCCACATAGAAACTAGAGGTACATGGGAATGATTTGTCCTCTCCTGTCTGCCCCTCTTTTTCCACTAGAAAGCCTCACTTTTTTTGATATTCTGGCTTTGTTCCTTCAGAGAGAGCACACTGTTGTGGGCAAAGTGACCCTCTGCCTACGGTCACTTCTCATGGTGGCTGAGCTGAAATTGAGAGCTTTAAAGACCGGAACATCACAGGCACCTAGTGTGTTGTCCTATTAGACCACAGCACAGCATGCTAGAGGGTTTGGCCAACAACTACATTTTCTCCAGAAGCACATAAGATCTGGGAAACCTTGTTATGGTTCCAGTATGAATGCATGAGGGTGGAGTATTGAGCTTCTCACACAGTTCTGCAATTCATTTGCACCTTTGATGCCAGTCCATGTGCCACCATGATAATGCAAACTTTAACCATGTCTTGTGATTCTCAATTTGTGAGATAGCTTAGCAACTTTGTCAATTATCTAAAGTTTGGTTATGCTCCGCAAAGAACATAGAGAGTGTTTTTTTCCCTGAACAGATCTTCTCCATGAAATAGAGTGTTACAGTCTGAACACATAGAGAAGTGGAGGAGAAGGAAACAGTTTTGTGGTAGAGGAAAACAATTGAGCTATCTAAAGGTGAGGCAACACAACAAAACTGTGCAAGTAGTATAAGTACTCATCGGCCAGTGGAGTGATAAAGGTGAATTCAGGTTATGGGAGTCACTGCAGAGTTGTTATGGGAAAAGATCCATTAACGTGATAGCGTGAAATGGTGAAATTGAGAGAGTCAAAGGCTCTGTATATATATCTATATCTTCATCTATATCAAAAATATCATAGAAAATAAGGGAACTGAATCTTGTTACTTTACAGTGCAAAGTGGTTCGGAACTGAGAGTTGTGTCAGGACTGTAATGGTGCACAGTATGTTGCTACTCCTCAAACAGGCAGAACAATCACTATTAGAGAGTGATTTTATTTTTGTAAAGTAACAATTGATCGAAATGTGTGTGGATGGGATTCATAACAGTGAAACAAAGAACGTAGTAATTTGCTTACTTTTTCCTCCCATCTTATAACTATATGTCCATCACAGTTATCTGAAAAGTGAAAGGAAGCATTTTGCAATCTCAGAATTTTGCAGGAACAAAACTGGTGTAAGTTTCTTGTCAGAATGAAGGGTAATAATAATCCTTAGGAACGGGAATGAGATGATAAATATAGAGACAGTTAGAAGTGTTTATAACAATGTGTTACATGCAGAAAGGAATGGGGGAAATTAGTTTGGTAGTGGATAAAGTGGTGGGGAAGAGGTAGTCTTTTACTATACCCTGAGGATTAATTGACCCTGTGCTGTATGGAAAGAGAACCATAATATGAGAGTATGATGAGTAGAGAGATTAATAATCCTGAACTGTATGACAAAATGGAGTATTAACCCTATAGTAAATACAGTGTCAAGAAAGTAGATGCTGAGCCTGTAATGTATCAAAAGAAATGTATGGTACATAAAGAGCATTGGGTAGTAATTCTGCATTACGAAGGAGATAGGTTAAAATCTCATATGATGGAGGGCAGGAATAAATAATCCTACTTTTTTGAAAAGGAAAGTATAATCCGAAACGCCGTCCTTTCTATGTTTAGCATTTTATGCTTCTTTCTCCATTTCAAGTTACAAGTGGGAAGGTATAGGAAGTGTTAGTTCTGAAACAGTGGCAGTGAGAGAATGCATTATCAAGCACCAATACCTGGATAGATGATTGGAAATGAACATGCTGGTCGTACTGGAGCTCCATTTTGAAGGTTATAAGATGAGTCAGATCCATGTGTCATTTACAAGTTTTACTAGGTTTTTCTCCTTCCTGGAAGAAACATGCTGAACCAGACTTTTGTGGAGTGGGGGAAATTCCAGAAGCCTTTTAAAATGGTAAGCTAGACTTAAATTCCGGGATTGCTTGTCCCATTCCCGGAACTGGGAGATTTTGCTGCTGTGGGATACATGTGTGGGTAATGACTCTATGACCTGCAGTCCCAGCCTGGCTAGTTCCATTTGCAGTGGTAGGCATCTCATACCAACTTCAACCGGACATCGCCACCACTCCACCTCAGCAATTTTCATGGAGTTTGACCAGCTTCTTGGAGACTCAGGCTTCATGAGCCATGAGTGGAGTCATGAAGCATAGTCCGTATTCACAAACATTATGTAGGTTTAAAATCTCATACTTTTGACCCCATCATAATCCCCCATGTTGTCTCCATGATAACAAGGTGTGGGGCTGGATGAACA
>JAHRHZ010000009.1:23570568-23622692 GCA_024137785.1 Ginglymostoma cirratum | reverse complement strand
TTCATCCAGCTCTACACCTTGTTAACCCATGATACTGGGTCTGTTAAGAGAGAGAGAGGAGAGCAAGGAGAGAAAGAGAGTGCAATGTTTTGGGTTAGGCATGAAGAAAGTTTACGATGTAGTCAACTTCAAATGGCTTTCCTCTTCAAAGCGCAATACAATACAGGGGAATCAAAACAACTGGAAGAGGATTTTGTTTCACAGATATATGAGCATCAGATGAGGAAATGGTCAGGTTAACCAAGATATTCCTCAAAGAAGCAAAATAACTCTAGCTTCTCCAATTAAAACAAAAAATACTGGAAATACTCAGCTGCTCTGGCAGCATCTACACAGGGGGAGAGAGAGAGAGGATTAACATTTCAGATCATGACTTTTCCATCAGAACCTAGATCTACCTTATGGATCGATTTTCTCCTCCTCAAGCAGTATGGGAAAACATTACTTTCACCACAACTATTACTGGCAACTGGTAGCAAAACTATGAGGGAAGGTGATGAGCAACTAAGCACCTGCTATTATCTGAGATAACAAGGTGTGGGGCTGGATGAACACAGCAGGCCAAGCAGCATCATAGGAGCAGGAAAGCTTGACGTTTCGGGCCTAGACCCTTGGGGTCCAAAGCCCATTTAGAATCACATTTAACTTTGCAGTTTGCATCCAAAGCAGTTAAGACAGTCTTTTGCTGAATTGAGTTTCTTTTACACGAAAGAAAATTATTGCTTTATATTTGTTGTTTCTGACTTCACAAACGTGCCCTGTGTAGTAACGAATGTTTCTTCTATTTGTGTATGCTGAATGATTCAGTCTGAAACCCCTTAAAACCATTGTTAAAATGTAAAACTTAAGTGCCTCAAATCTGATTACCTGCTGTGTGATAACTCTGAACAGGGCGCTTCATTTTCTGTTTCATTGGGATGCAGTCCTTATACAAAGACCCAGAGAAGTATTTAGTCGTGATAGTTTAAAGTCACTGCACTCCCTATTCAAAGTGAGTCAGCCATTGATCTCTCTTGGGACTTTTGTTCATTGTTAGTTGTTACCAGGATTAGATTTCAAATGTTTGAAAACCTGGGCAGTTGTGAAATCAAGTTCTGAGTTCTATCATTACGCCACATAAATGGGAAATATATTCACCTTTCAGATGAACAACTGAACCAAGATTCAGCCTTCCCTAGGGTGATCTGCTGGACGTAAAAGAATCCACAATCACTATTTTATAGAAGAGCTGCAATGATCTCCCTGGTGTTCTGGAACCCAATGTTAACCCCTCAACTAAAACCATGTGAAATGGATTATCTATCAATTATCACGTATTTATTTGGGGGTTTTTGCTGCACAAATTGTCTGACACGTTCCCTGCACAATAACAGAGGCTAGCCTTCAAAACATGTGGTGTAACTAATCCTGAAAAGTCACTTCATAAGTGCAAGTTTTTGTGGTTTTCAAATCTCTCCATGGCCTCTTCCCTCCCCACTTTTGTCAACTCCCGCAACCACATAGCTTTCTGAAATTTCTCTGTTCCTTCATTTTGGCCTTTTGTGTCTTTGCTTCACCACTCTTGATGGTGCCTTTAGCTGACCAGTGCCCAACTCCGTAATTATCCTTCCTAAACCTTTCTGCTTCTCACTCCTCCTTCAAAGTACCTCTTCTTTGAGCATGTTTTTTGTTTTGATTACTTCGCAAAATATCTCCTCTTGTGGCTTAGTGTGAGATTTTGCATCATAATATCCTATGAAGCACGTTAGGCCGTGTTGCTGTGTCGCAGCTGCTATATAAATGCAAGCCATTGTTGTTAAAAGGCATATCCACCGCACCAACAAAACTTGCAAGGATCAAATACCTACAACTGTCCTGACTGCACCCATTCCACAGTAGAGTAAAATTAATGTACAGATACATGGCTGAGCCAGGGGATTCGGGGGAGATATAGGCAAAAGAACAAAGCTGTAACGGATTTGCTGTTGTCTGAAAGTTACAGAACGTTGATTAATGTGTGAGATAATGGACTTGGGAAATGAGTAAACACTCCTGTGCTCCCTGCTTTGTGCTTGAATGCCTTGATGACAAGGGCAGAGCAAGGTGAGAATTTAACAGGACTGCAGAAAAGCCGGATGGAGTGAAGCATGACTGAGCATAGCAACAACATTATCTGTGTGGGAGGCTCTAACTTAATAAAAGAAAAAGTGGAAGTTTTTAGAACACGTATAATTAAAATAGCTCAGGGGAACGTGGTGTAATTTCTCTTGTAAGTCTATGCAGATTTAATTTGCAGCTTTAAAGAATCTTGCAGGCTACCCAGAATGATACCAGTTTGAAAGACTATAGGGAACAATCTCAGGTTTCAATTACTGCGATGCACTTTAGCAGTTCAAACATATTTTAGGTGTTTAACAGATAAGAGCCCATGTCATTCTCTGAATGTTTTAATTTAATCAATTTTGCCTGATCTGTGGATTATAACCTGTTTAGGTACAGAAAGTCAGCCTTCATGTGTTGAGAGCAATGGTAAATTTGTTTTTTTTTCCTAGTCCTTTAAGCTAGAATATTTGAAAGAACAATTAAATCAGTGTTGCATTGACAGACAATGTTGTGAGTATTCTTGGAGTAACCATGAGGTTATACTCTTTGGTTTGTGTTCAGTACAAAGCTCCATCAGATCTTGGAAAAGTATGAACAATTTACAAATATATTGCCCTCCGTATTCCAACAAGCTTTCTGGGGGAAATAATGTCAGTGAGCGGGAGGCAGGAGAGAAGTTACGATGGGGGACTATGGGCATGCTTAAAAGGGATAGTATTTGTGGATTTCTTTTGAAGAAGGAAAGAGTGAAGCAAAGAGATTTGGGAAAGAGTTACAAGAATTTTTATTCTTTCATGGATCATGTGCATTGCTAGTAAGGTGGCATTTGTTGCCCGTTTCTAACTGCCCCAGAATGAAGTGGTTTGTTCAGCCATTTAAGAGACAAACACATTACTGTGCATCTGGATGGACATGAAAGCCAGACCAGGTAAGGATGGCCGATTCCCTTTACCGAAAGGGCATTAGTGTACCAGATAGGTCTTCACAACCATCAGTGGTAAGTTCATGGTCACGGTTACTGAAGCTGGATTTCAATTCCAGGTATATTTACTGAACATCTCCTACGATGGTGAGTTTTGAGCCTATGTCTATAGAGCTGCTGGATTACTACTCCACTGATATCACCACTACATTACCATCTCCCCACATGGTCACTATGCTAGGGAGAAGCAAAGGGACCAGTAGACTAGATGTCACAGAATATAAAGTGTTGGGCTGAAAAACATTGTAGAGGTATTTTTCAGAGGAATATGAAGAACAGGACAAAATCTAATATCACCATTTGTGGTACTGAGTCAATCCCATCTTTCTTTCACAGCTGAATGCTTGGCTGCTGAAAAGCATGCGTGTATGAGTTCAGAGTGAGTTGGGACTATTTCTATTTAATATGAGCTGGATTGGCACAATCCTAGTCGTCCACCTGCTGGAGTCTGGGTGCATTAAAAGCCCAATCCTATTTCTATTCCCAGCTGCTTCTTTGGGTTGACACTACTGACTGATCACCACGTTTTCTAATTCCTGTCTCCCAAAGACTGGATTCATACTTCGGCTCTTCTATCAAACATTTTTTCCCTGATCTTCAAGAAGACTTCCAGGATTGATTTGTCCAATCTTCTCTACATTATCTTCGACATCTCTACACTAAATATCCTTACATCATGTCCTTTCATTAATGTACCAAGGAAATGGAATCCATGTTTGCAGATGGTGGTGCAGAGCATCAACATATATGTGAGGAAGAGAAAGTACAAAGATGAAGCCTTAGAAACATTGCAGATGAATATAAACCAGAGGTGGAGAAACAAGTGTACAAGAGAAATGAGAGACAGCAAGCAGGTGAACATGGCGCTATGGTATTTTATGGAGAAAGGTAATTACTGAAAGCTGAGAGACTAGTACCCTGGTTGGCAGGCATAAAAATTTTCATTGCTAGCTACCAGACTAACCTCAACCTGCAACTCAACCGTTTTCTGAGAGACAAGATCCCAGACAGCAGGGCTATATAATCAAGTTTTTAAGTCAGTCTCCAGGCCCACCGAAAGTGCTGGAGAACAGGCTAGATTCTAAGAAGTGGTCTCCTTGCACCAGACCAGTGTTCGAGACTAGAGTTAATGGGGAAGACAGTGCTGTGGGCAGGCATTAATATCCTGTCCATTGCCTGACCTGCCTGCAGGCACAGCCCACTCAGGTGGAAGAATAATTTCTCATATATCGGTGGCTGCAGCTACTGAGGGACCATTATATTAAATTTATGAGTTACAAAGTTACACAATGGATGCTTCCATTACTCCAGCTTACCTGGAAAAGCAATGCTTTATTTATCCCATTCTGGAGGACCACCTTTTAGACCCCACACCTCAGCTTTGAGAGTTCACCCAGCATCTTCACTTCAATGCTGGATCTCCCTTCTAACCTCTAATTCACAAATTCAGATACATTTGATGCCACTTTTCTACAACGTACAGGCTTCTGACTCTCATTTGAGACCCTAGCAGTGGACCCAAAGCCTGCCAGAGGCACAAACTGTGGTTCCACAGTAACATTCCCACCCTGATTCAGGATATGACTATGGGTTCAAGTCCCAGGGAACCTGAGCATAACATTCCCTGGGATCTGATCAGGTGCATCCAAGAACTTTGTGAAGAGCTAGGAAAGAGATTGCTGGGTTCCTTGCTGAGATGTTTGTATCATCGATAGCACAGATGAGATACCAGAAGACTGGAGGTTGGCTAATGTGGTTATTTAAAAAAATTATTTTAAAAGATGGTAAGGAAAAGCCAGGGAGCTATGGACCAGTGAGCCTAACATCAGTGGTGGATAAATTGTTGGAGGGGATTGCAAGGGTCAGGATTTACATGCATTTGGAAAGGCAAGGACTGAATAGGGATAGTCAACATGGCTTTGTGTTTGGGAAATCATGTCTCACTAACTTGATTGAGTTTTTTGAAGAAGTGACGAAGAAAATTGATGAAGGCGTTGTGGTTGACATTGTCTATATGGACTTCAGCAAGGCATTTGACAAAGTTCTGCATGGAAGATTGGTTAGCAAGATTAGATCACATAGAATCCAGGGGGAGCTAGCCAATTGTATATAAAATTTCTTTGAAGGTAGAAGACAAAGGGTGGTGGTGGAGCGTTGTTTTTCCGACTGGTAGCCTGTGACCAGTAGTGCACGACAAGGACCAGTGCTGGGCCTACTGCTTTTTGTCATTTACATAAATGAATTGTATGTGAATATAGGAGGTATGATTCCTAACCTTTGCAAATGACATCAAAATTTATGATATAGTGGACAGTGAAGAAGGTTATCTCAGAATACAACAGGACCTTGATCAGATGGGCTTGTGGGCCAAGGAGTGGCACATAAAGTTTGATTAAGATGAATGGTAGATCCTGCATTTTGGTAGGACAGACCTGGGCAGGAGTTTTACAGTTAATGCTAGGGTGCTGGTGAGTTTTGCCGAACAAAAGGATCTTGGGGTACAGGTGCATAGTTCCTTGAAAGTGGAGTTGCAAGTAGACAGGATGGTAAAGAGGGCATTTGGCACACTTGCCTTCATTAGTTAATGCATTGAGTAAAGGACTTGTGATGTCACGTTGCAGCTGTACAGGACATCGGTTAGGCCACTTTTAGAAAACTGTGTTCAGTTCTTGTCTCCCTGTTAAATGAAAGATGTAGTTAAGCTTGAAAGGGTTCAGAAAAGGTTTACAAGGATGTTGCTGGGATTAGAGGGTTTGAGCTAAAGGGAGCGAATGAATAAACTGTGGCTTTTTTCTCTGGAGCTTCGGAGACTGAGGTGTGACCTTATGGAGGTTTATAAAAATCATAAGGGGCATGGATACGGTGAATAGCCAAGGTCTTTTCCCAAAGGTAGAGGAGTCCAAAACTAGAGGGCATAGGTTTAAGGTGAGAGAGGAAAGATTTAAAAGGGACCTGAGGGGCAACTTTTTCACACAGAGGGTGATGCATGTATGGAATGAGCTGCCGGAAGAACTGGTGGAGGCTGGTACGATTACAACATTTAAAAGGCATCTGGATGGGTACATGTATAGGAAAGGTTTAGAGGGATATGGGCCAAATGCTGGCAAATGGAACTATGCCAGTTTAGGATATCTGGTCGGCATGAATGAGTTGGATCAAAAGGTCTGTTTCCATGTTGTACAACTCTATGACCCTATTTCAGTGCAGTGTTGTGAGCATGTGCTGCTCTGTCATAACAGCTATCTCTTTGGATGAATTGTTGAACCAAAGCCTTGGGTACCCTTTAGGTGGACAATTTAGATGAAGACGTAATACTTATCCCATGACATATCATTGGGTCATTATTACATTTCTGTTTGTGAGAATGTTTTCTGGGCCAATTGGTCTCCGCAATTTTTGCATTACAACAGTGACTGCACTTCAAAAGCTGTTTCTTTTAAAACTTTTGAATCAAGTGGCTCAGAGATGTTATCATACATCTCGGGAGCAGGTGTGATTTGAACCCTGGCCTCCTGGTCTAGAAGTAGGGATACCACCACTTTGCCACAACAGCCTCATTGGCAGCAAAGTACTTTGCAAAGTGTTGAGAAATATGCTTTATAAAAACAGGTCAACGTTTACATGTTTTGAGATGTGTTATTTTGACCTGTTACCTATAAGCAGGGAGGATTGGCCCATATGCTACAGTTTGGTAAGTGGTAGATGGAGTAGCTAGTTCTCTGGGTCATACTGTTGTTAAACTGGACCCGCTCCTGAGGTGTTTGATAACATTTCTGAACAGGCTGATTAGAAAATTTAGGAAGATACACCCTTGAAGTGTAGTCACTATTGTAATGCAAGAAATGCAGAGACCAATTGACCTAGAGCATGTTACACGAAAAAGGTAACATACTGGATTGTAGGGAATGTAAGACTCATCTAGGGGAAGAGTTTGTGATCCCAGGAGAGTATCTGATGTAAATCTATAAATTGTGACTGAGCCCTCAGGGTGGTTTTAATCCTACATGGAAACTGTGAGGGTGAGGGGCAGTTCTAATCACCAAAACTGCTAACCTGCTTTTGAGCTGCTGGAAGCGGACAGGTTTGTTTCTTAACCTCATGAGAATGTAGAAAGGATATCTGCTCAAAGCCAGAAGCGTCTTTTTTTAAAATTGCACATGGGATCCAACAATGTTGGACACATACTCGCTGTTCCATTTAAGAGGAGTACCCAAAGGAATATTATTATTCCTACAAGTTTATCCAAGTTTGAGGCATTAATTCTGAGCTTATAAACTACTTTTACTCTTTTAGAAAGTTAAATTTTAAGTCAACAATGTCAACTCCCTCCCGAACAACATTATGGGCCTATCTAGAGCATGTGGACTGCAGCTCACCACCACCTTATCAAAGGCAACTAAGGATAGGCATAAATGCCTGCCGACATTTCGTGAGTGAATTTTTAAATAACTGTCTCATCTCGGCTCCATTACTTCCCCACGATAAAATTATTTCTTATTTAAAGAAAGAAGAATGGTTGCAACAGTTTTTCACTCGTCAGAAGCGACAGGGTTACAAGAAGGTGTTCAAGATCATGAGGTGTTTTGATCGAGCAATTAAGAAGAAAATATTGCTAGAGTTAGAAGAATTGGTAGCCAGGCGACATGGATTTAAGTTGATTGGTCTGGCAACAAAGGTGACAAGAGAGAACATTTTTTACACAGTCAGTTGTTGTGATCTGGAGTGCACTGCTTGAAAGAGCAGTGGAAAAAAATTCAATAGGAACTCTCAAACGGAAATTGAATAAATACTTGTATGGGAAATAACAATTGCAGAGCTATGGCGAAAGAGTAGGGGCGTGGGACTAATTGGATAGCTCTTTCAAAGGGCCAACATACGCAAGATGAGCTAAGTGGCCCCCTTCTCTGCTTTGCCCTTCTATGATGCTATAATTCTGTCATGTTTTTAAAACCCACAAGTCATACTGGAAACACAATCATACAATCTGTAGGTTTAGGAGATTCCCAGTTTTTAATTTTCGTCTGTGTGGTGAACCATTTTTTTCATTATTTAGTGATTGTCTTCTTGTTATTTACAGTTTTATATTGGAAGGAAAAGTTCCTTCTACTTTTTTTTAAACAAAATGCTCCAGTAATATGAAAATCTTCTGGGAGGTGTTTTTGCCAATATTTTGGTTCCCTCAGGACTTGTTTAAAAAAATTCTCATTGTGTAAATCTCAGTCTTTAGATTCAGAGTGTTGTAACGAAAACTGCTATATACGTCTTTGGATATAGGAAGTTTTCTTTCAATATGTTTGTGCATTTTTCTTTATCATTGCCCAATTTCCATAATTAACATAAATGTTGGCAGTAACTTCCCCAACACAGCCCATTATCTGAAACCCTCCAGTTTCCTCATAGGTGCATTTCTGATTGTCTGCAAATTGCATTTCTTTTCGCCTCACGCATGGGAATCGACACGAAGAAACTTTTCCAGACAACCTATGCAAATTAACACACTTTATCTGACATTAGAGTATTTTGTGCTCATCAGCCTCTAATCAAACACGAGCAAGTTTGTCGCAGAAGGAAAAAGCAATTCTTTTAATAGCATTAAACGAACCATGAGGATTCACTGCTTTAATGGTTCCTCTACCAGTTGCAGCTGTGCCTGTGTAACTGTTGCCATGCTGAAGCACAAGTTTATTTTCTCAGGAGACTTGATAGGTCTGAATTCTGAATTTGTTGGCTATTTATATACATACGCACATGCCAGGCTCAAAATGTGAAGAAAATTGTTTCCTAGCTTGGTGTGTTTCCCAATGCACATAAATACAATGTAATGAACTTCAAAGTTACTTGCTTTAATGTGCACATTTTTTAAAAGGACCATTAACTGCAAATTCATTTGCGAATTGAGTTGTGGGTTAAGAGGTAAACTACATTAAATGAGGATAAATCTGTTTTGCAAACAATATAGATTCTTTTCCCTAGCTTGAATTTATCAAAGTTTTGGTTAATCTTCATCTTCATGCCTCTTTGGCGAACAACAACTTATGTTTACATAGCATCATTAGCAGAATGAAACACTCCAAAGTGGTTCATAGGACTGTTATTAAAAAAAACACACACTGAGTCACATTTGGAGGTATAAGGACAGAAGACTAAGCTTAGTTAAAGAGATCAATATCAGACACTGTCATAAAGGACAAGAGCAAAGAAGAAAATCAGAGAGGTGGAGGGAAAGTATCTCAGAACTTGCAGCACAGGCAAATGCAGGCATAGCTACAAAAGGTGGAGCAATGAAAGCGATCATATTTTAAAAGTTGTAAATATTTAATGGGTTAGTGGATATTATGGAGAAAGTGAGGATCAAAATCATAAAGGAGTTTGTAAACAAGGATGGAAGTTGTAAAATTGAGATGTTGCTTGGCACAAAGTCAGACTAATGTAGGTCAGCAAACTCGGGGGTAATAGAGCAACAAGATTGGTGTGACTTAAGTTACAGGCAGCAGAGATTTGGATAACCTTAAACTATGTGGTGGATACTATGTGGTGACCAGTCAAGAGTGTGCTTGAAAGAGATAAAAGGTACTGCAGATGCTGGAGAATCCGAGATAACAAGGTGTGCGGCTGGATGAACACAGCAGGCCAAGCAGCATCATAGGAACAGGAAAGCTTGACTTTTCGGGCCTAGACATTTCACTTGAATATAGTTTTGAATTACTCGCCACAGACCTCTTAGTTCTGACCTGCTCCTGTTTTCCCAGTATTTAACTGGACTACATAGTTCAGTTCCTGATCAATGGAATCACCCAGGATGTTCAGACTCAGGGACTCAATGGTGGTAATTCTGTTGAACATCAAAGGAAGATGATTTGATTTTCTTTCGTTGGAGAGGGACCCACAGACCTTTGCGTGGCACAAACATTATTTGCCACTTCCAGCTCGAACCTGGTTGTTGTCCAGGCCTAGCTGTGTTTGGGTACAAGCTGCTTCAGTATCTGAGAAATTAGAACTAATGCTAAACATTGCTCAATCATCAGCAAATATGCCCATTTCTCTCCTTGTGATGGAGGGAAGGTCATTAATGAAGCAGCCAAAGATGGCTTGGCCTAGGAGACTACCCTGTGGAACTTCTGCAGAGATGTCCTGGACTGACCTTCAACAACCACAACTATTTTCCTTTGTTATAAGTATGATTTCAACCAGCAGAGTTTTACTCCCAATTTCCACTGACTTCACTTTTGACCAATCAGACAAATGCAACCAAGGAGGGAATGGCAGGTACATCATTCAGGGCACCATGGAGACATCAATCAGTCGGGTGAAGCTGGAGGATTGTTGGGTGAGGGGGGGAAGAGTTTTTCCTCCCTTGAGATAAATGAAGGGATTGGTTATAATGAAAGCAAAAGTAGAGCAGTCCCTCTCGCTTTATTTATTTCAGCATCCCCTTCCCCTTCCCCAATTCTGAAGAAGGGTCCAGACCCGAAACATCAGCTTTCCCGCTCCTCTGATGCTGCTTGGCCTGCTGTGTTCATCCAGCTCTACACCTTGTTATCTCAGTTAGTTATGATGCAGGAGCAGGAGAGAGCAGGAGAGTTATTCCCAGTAGGTGAGTAGGAAGCACCGAAGGTAAGAAGTGTTAATAGTTTGGAAGGGTGAGATGAGTAGGAGCTGTTGAGTGGACATGATGCATACAAAAATAAGAATTGTAGTCTATGAGAGGGACATGTGTACTGGCAGAATTATGGTGAGTGATGGCTTTGTGAATGACGCTTGCAGAGACTCAAACTTACGGACCGCAAAAGATCATTAACTTTCTACTCATATAATCTGTTTTGCATTTTATCCAGGATGCTGCACTGACCTGGGTCACTTTCTCAGTTCAAAATAATTTCATTGGCTGTAGAAAGTCAAGATGACCACTTTATAAATGCTTGTATATTTCTTCTGTGATTTAATAATTCAGAAATAAATTTGTTACTGTACCAATCCCATACATGGTTGAGAATTTATGTAAGAAAAGCTGTTGAATTCGCAATGGGGAGCAATATGACTCTGACAAAATGACTTGAGTAGATCCAGGTTTGTGAACTTTTTGTGGTTCGTATTTTAACAAGGGATACATTGGTTTAATTTAACAAGTATGTTAACTGGAGGAATGATAGTAAATAGGATATCAAATATAATTGTTCTGTCATTTCTAAATTCTAGTAACTCAGTAACAGAAGTACAGTAATCAGAAAAATACATTTTTTAGATATGTCTTTGGGTACAAAGCATATTAAATGTGATGCTTCAAACAGTCTCTTAAATTTTCACATCATCCCGGAGAAAACAAAAGAGTAGCTTTGTCCAAACAGAACTCCAAGTTGATGGAAAAGCTATGTTATTCTGACCACAATTGCTTTATAATGCTGCCTTCGTGTTATTAGCGTGTACTTAACTAGAAACAGGATCATGGTTCTCTGGGGAATCATTCTCTGACTTGAGCAAGTCTTCCAACATTGCAGCTCCTCTTGAGCCACATCTGAAGAAAATGTTGTTTCTAGTGAGTAGTACGACACTTGATACTGTTCCCCTGCCGTTACCAGACCAGTGGTGGTCTCCTCACTGTCTTGCACTTACCAAGTCAGCTCTGTTATTCACCGCTAGTTTTTTGTTTAAAAATTAGATTCTCCAGCTCTTAAAAACCCAATGATGAGCTCTTATTTCATCTTCTTTCCCACTAAGTCCTTTTCATAGTTCTATTAAAAAAAAATCTTTTTTTTCTCTGAATTTCTTCATCATCTTAACACAGTTTAAGTCTATTAGCCAGAAAGATAATTCACTTTTCTTTGCCCTTGCTCCCACAATTTTTCAGACTTTCTAACCAGACACTGCAAAGCATTTATATTGATGCTGTAATGGATGATCTGCTTTGAAATTCAGTACTTATTTTGTACTGGAGGTATATGATCTAAATCCAAATATATGAATGGCCCATACCATTTTGTCAGAGGTTCAATAATGAATGCTCCCCTCTTTCTTTGCAGAAATCCACCCATTCATAAACAGGGCTCCAGGCATTTTCTTGGTATACTGGCTTTAGCAGGAAATTACCTTCTGATGGTGCCACTTTGCCCTCTACTGGGGATTATGTTTTTGATTACCTGCCCCAGCACTAGTGAAAGATAGGCCCTCAAACCCAAATTTGCTAATTTGAGTCTTCGTCCCACTATTCCTCTCATGCTTTCTCCACTTGCAAATCCCTCACCGTGTTCCATGTCATCTGCCTTTTTCTATTTCTCCAAGCCCCAGTCTAGCATTTCTCACTGAGGCATTCTTCCTACTCTCCCCTCCCAGTATTTTTCACTTGATCATGTAGAAGTCCTGTCACAGAGGGAAGAAAAGAAGTGGAAAATTCAGTCTCCAAGCTTGAGGATTCTTCAGCTCTAAGTCAGCACTTCAAGTAGTGAACTGCTGAAAAGATGTAATTCCCCAGACTTATTAGTCTTTCCTACAATAAACATGTGAGCAATGCATGAACAAAGAATACATTGTGTAATATACTTCTCTTTGAGTAGTAAAGCAGCTAAAGGCCTGGGTATGATCTGCCTGTACTGCATGCAAAACAAAACTTTTCACTGTACCTAGGTACATGTGATAATAATAAACCAAATTAAATCAAATCAAAAAGTTCCACCTGCTCCAAGGATGTGTCACAGGTTGATTAAAAAATGTTACCATTGAATAATTTCTAGTATAACTGTATGGCATTAAAATTTGGAACTGTCCTGGTAGAACTGTGAGTTCATTTTGAGGACAATTCGTATCTGAAAATTCACACATTGAAACATAATTTTTGCAGGAACTTGGAAAATTACATCATTGTTTCCGTGATTCTATGCTAGGAATTCTATGATTCTATCCTGTGACTCTATGAGATGTTTTCAATTAGCACCACAGTTTATGACTAAAACTTAGATAACAGTATAAGCACTTTAAAAGAAATAGTAAAACATATGATTATGATTTTATTTCAGAAAGCACACTGAACTGATGCTGCCTCTTCAATGTGTGTGAAGCAAAAATTTAGAGGGCATTGCTGCAGGAGTACATTGAAGAATACATACATTGTGAAATCAAACATGGAGCAGGATATTTTAGATATTGCCTTGTGTAATAAGGCAGAACTAATTAGTAATTTCATAGTATGGAATTCTCTGGGAAGGGTGATTATAATAGTGGAGCATTTCATATTAAGTTTCGGAGGCACATACACAGGTCTGAAATTAGACTAAGTTTAAATAAATCAATTTACAAGAATGGGAGTTGGGGTGAGGGTGGTTGATTGGGAATCAAATCAAACATTATGATGTAGAAAAACAATGTTGAACATTAAAAAAAGGATTCCATGATTTAAGTAGACATACATTCATTGAGAAACAAAATCTCTATAGAAAAAGATCCATCAGTGATTTCTTAGGTATAATATGAGATCAAAAGTAAACGCTTATAATTTTTTCAAGAAGTAATGTCAGTCTGAGGATTGGTAATATACTAGCATGGTTAGATGATTGCAAGCTAAATTGTAGGAAACTGCAAGCAGGAATAAATGGGCTATTTTCCATTTGGCAGGCTGTGCTAGTGGAGTGTTGCAAGAATCAGCACTGGGGCCTCTGCTTTTTATAATATTTATTCGGGAAAGTGATGAAGAGATCAAGTGTAATGCATCCAGGTTTACTAATGATACAAAGTTGGTAGGAAAATAAGCTGCGAGGAGGACACAAGGAAGCCTGAAAGGTATATAGTTGGATTAAGTGAGTGGGCAATGGATGGTAGATGAAATATGTTATGGACAAAAGTGAGGCTATTCACTAAAATAGTAAGAAGAGAAAACTAGAACATTTTGCAAACAGTGAGAAACCATTTAACATTGATATTCAAAGGGATTTAGGTGTCCTTGTATACAGGCTGTTAACAAACAGTTACAGCAAACAATTAGGAAGGCTAATGGTCTATGGGCCTTTATTGCTAGGGATTTACAGTACTAGAATAATAAATCATTGCTGTAATTGCATTGACTATTTTGAGTATAGTTCATTTCTGAAAACTCTCATGAAATGTAATTTTTGCATTAGGTTGGAAAATTATGTCATTGTTTCCATGAGGTGTTTTCAATTAGCACTGCAAATTATTGGCTAAAATCTAGATAACAGCATAAGAGTTATGATGCCATACTTGGCATGCCATGTGCAGTTTTGATCTCCATGTCTAAGGAAGAAGAAACTTACCTGACAGGTGATGCAATAAATGTTCACTGAATTAATTCCTGAGATGAGAGGACTGTCCTATGAGGACAGAATGAGTTAAATGAGTCTATACTGTCTGGGATTTGGATGATTCAGGGATGATCTAATGTAGAAGAATCAGACATAAGATTCTGACTTTACTTGGCAAAGTGGACGCGAAGAGTTATTTCACCTCATGGATGAGTCTGGAACTAAGGTGCTTGTTTACAGGATAAGGGGTCAGACATTGAGGGCTGAATGTTCCTATTTTTAGGGAAGTGATTTGTCAAGTGACATTCATGGTGCCTGGTCTGCCACGTCTCATGGCAACTTTTCTCATGCAATTTCCACTCTTCATCTCATTTAGTTTGCAGCCAGTCTCTATGGGCCCCGTTGTGACACATGGTAGAAAAGTTGGAAGTGCTGGTCGCCGTCAGGCCTTTGTGACATTAATGCCTGTCACCAGTATTAAAGCCAAGATACGTGTCACTTGAGAAGCTGCAAGCCAAGAACTGGCTATTATACTGTGGTCCTGCACTGTTACACCCAACAAAATAGCTGAGAAAGACAAGTTAGCTCCTTGTTTCACCAATCGGGACCTGGAGGTGCTGGTGGACAGAATGATAGAGAGGAGGGCGTTGTATCCTGCTGACTTGCAAAGGAGGCTACACCACCAGATTGATCTGTCTGGACCTTGACAGTACTCCTGTCTAGTGCTCTGTCTCAGGTGAGTGCAGGAAAAATGTTAATGATCATTTGTGATCCACAGGGGTAACTGTCACCATCTTCTGTTTGCTACCTCACACTAACTCTCTCGATGCACAGGCCTAACACTGATACTTTAGACTGTAACTCTCAATGTTGCACCCATTATGTCTATTCAGTGGCTCTCAAGTATCTCATCCTCACAAACTACAACTTTTTGTCCCATGCACCGCCTACTCATTGGTAATACCACACCAAGTCTGCTTGTGCATCACCACTATCTACTTTTCCATCCACTTCCATCACACTCAGTCCTTCCTTTCAAGCAACTGCAGGAAAAATTGGCCAGTCTGCTGGATTGATGTCTGTATGGCTGCTCTGAATGATGTATGTGTAATCTGCAGACTGCTTACACCTGACCTGCAAAACTTGTCCAAAAAATGTTAACTCTGCTTTCTCTCCATAGATACTGCCACACCTGCTGAGTTTTTATAACAATTTTTGTTTTGGTTTCGATTTCCAGCATCCACAATTCTTTGGTTTTTTATCTGGCCCGGTCCTTGGAGGCTGGTAGGACCACATGCCCGATCGACTGCGGCCAATTGTAGCACTGGAATCAGTGATCCCCTCAACTCTGCCAGTGGCATTTGACTGACCATAGACCTCTTTGACCCTATTAAGAACTGGTACCTTTTGACTTTCAAATATAACCATTTGATTGAAGCATATTTGTTGTGACATTGATGGCATGTCCACCCCTTTAACTGTTCGATGTGCTGAAATGGGATAAGCTGCTTGTCTCTCCCTCTGCACTAAAAATAATGCAGGCTACAGAGGCTGGCAACCTCCAAGTTAGTGCAAAATAAATGAGAGTTAAGAAATGAAGCCATAGGAGCATAGAGCCTTAGGATGCATCCTGACAAGCTGTGTATTTGTGTCCTTGCACACAAGATGACTTGGCAGAAGAATACAAGTCTTAGGTGCCCTTGGGCTCCAAAGTGCAGTCCTGAAGGGCTGAAATAGTATATGAGTTGCTCTGAGAGCAGGCACAATATGGTGATGTTTGTGATCTGACAATGGCCACATACAGGGATGAAGAGTGGAAGGGGATGGTGTCCATGGAGCAAGCAGGCACATTGTAATGAAAACAGAGTTAGTTGACACCTGGAAAAGCAAGCAACAAGGTAAATGGTGCCTGTAGTTTCTTAGGGAAGGCAATTTGGACAATAATAAGTTGCAATCCCTTGGAAATAAGGCAGTTGCTGCTCGTCAATGAGATTCAGGACTCACCATTTACATCTTAAGGGGCATATTGTAAATTTTTTTCTTGACATCAGATTTCTTTTTCATCTTGTAATTGCCAATCAAGGGAGCAGAAAATTCCACCTTTTGGATTGCGATGAAAAATGTTTTCACTCAGAGGATGGCGAATCCTTAGAATTCTCCTAGCAGAATTCCAAGATTTTTAGAGTCTAAAAGAATGGAGCAATATCGAGTCAAGTGGGAAAATGGATTTGAGGTTGAAGATCAGCCATAATTCAATGGAATGGCACAGCAGGCTCAATAAGCCATGTGGCAATAACTGCTTGTGTTTCTAACATTCCTAGGTCACAGGTTCATGGGAATTGATTTTTAAATTTAATTGTGCTTTCTGGGGTTGTCCAGAATAGAAGCCATCAGGAGAAATATTTGGATGGAATATCACTGTTCGCTGCACTTGTGAATCGCCTCACAGATAATTACTGACCAGTCATTAAGTAGGATCACACCAAATAAATGTTGCCTTGACCAGTGGTGAAAGCATAAACTTGCCTTTTACCAGAAGCAGCTATTTACACATCTCCTTTATTCATTTCATCTTCATCTTTCAAATTCACAAGTTAGCAGAGTTAACAAAGGTGTGCCCTTTATACCAGGAAAGGCTTTGGGGAGATTTGATCATTAGACTAGATTACCTGAAACATTTGATACCACAGGTTGCTGCTTCCCCGATTATGAGACAGATTTGGCTACTTTTTAGAGATCAACATCATACAATGACTCAGTTAAAACGTCTGGGAAGTCTTTTTTTTAATTCTGAATGTCTTGTTAAACACAAATTTGCTGTGTTCTTTATAGATACCTCATCGATGATGGATATTAATGATAGTGGGGAGTTGATTCACTTAATTGGTTGGATGGTTATATGTTATACATTTTGTGACGCAGAGTTAGAACAACAGCGTGGTTTGATTCCTGCATTAGTTGAGGTCACCATGAAAGAGTTATCTTTTCTACCTCTCCCCTCACCTGAGGTGTGATGACACTCAGGTTAAATCACCACCAATTGTCTCTCTCCAATGAGAGAGCAACCCTATGGCCATTAGGACTGTGGCACCTTTGCCTTTATTCATGAAAATGAAGTTTCCATCCAATTCACAAATTAGCAGAGTAGTGAAAGCAATTCTTTTAATTAATCCAAATGCTTCAGCTTTGAATTTCTACTGCTTTCTAGCACAGGTTCTATTGATCAGCAGCAATCAATTTTATATCCTCATTGTCTAGACAATAAATTCATCCACTGTAATGCCAACACATTACTTTCGACATAATACAAATTGATGTGTTCTTTTTCTCAAGATTATGGTGCTGAACTGACACCATGGGAACATGTTGACCTATTTATTTAAAATGGGTTAGTGCCTTCATTAACATAACAGAGGAAGGCATTTCATGTGCCCATGTTATATATTTATTTGGTCATTAATTTTCCAGGGAGTAATTTTAGGACCTGTGTTACATTTTATTAAAGAAAGAAAGTTTTAAAAAAATTGGAAAAATAATCAGAACATTTAAACATAAATTGAGTTACTTGTTAAAACACAGATCAATTAGATTCAGTGGAAAAGAATTATTTGCTAAAAAGTGGCATCAAATGGACATTAGAATGGTTCATTGCAGTTGTCTTTATTAACTACTTGGATTTCAGTAATCTATTTAATTTGAATAGTGAGAGAGACTCTTGTTAAAATTAAAAGATACAGCAGCAGCAATCAGTGCAAAATGTTGATCGGGCAAAATCTGTTTGTTCAGAAACTATTGAATAAAGTCTGCCTCATTAGGAAGACCACACTGTGCCAACCTCATTAGAGTTGATCCAGTATGGATTGTTAGACAGTGGTGAGAAAGTTACCGCATAATCACTCAAATATTTTCTCAGCCCACCATGCCAAAAGGTAACTTTTGTTTTTCTTAAATAGGGACTACTTTTCTGTGTTTCTGTGGTGGTTATTTAAATGTTACCATTTTCAATGAATAACCTGCTAATATTACCATGTTTGGAGAGATAGTCATGCAGAGGGATGCATTGCTCACTGATCAGACACCGGAAAAGATGTGGGGCTGACCAATATTAACACACGATACAAGGAACACAGGAATAGAAGGCAGCCTAGAATCTGTTACCTTATTCAATAAAATTATGGCTGATCTATGACCTAATAACTGGCCTTTGCCCCTTAAATTTTGGAGTGACAGAAATCGATAAATCTCAAATTTACAATGAACGATTATCAACCTGCTGTTTGGAAAAGTGAGATTCAAACTTCCATAATCCTTTGCATGTAGAAAGTGTTTCCTTACAACTTCACCTTTGAAAGACTCGACTCCAATAGTTGGGAAATGCTCTCAAGTCCTACACTCCCCAACCAGCATTATCAAATTTTATTGAATAACTGTAGTTAGAGAGGGAGAGAAAACAGAGCGAAATTATTATTTCAGTTCAACATGAATGAAACACACCTCACCAATATTGCACTATGCAAACAAACCTTTGTTTTTGAAAATGCAGGAAAATACTCATCAAGTAAAATGGTGCCATATTGGAATTGTCTATCATGGTATCCAGAATACCATCATCTCTCTGTTGTCTCTTTATCACTGTGATATGTGGTGCGAATTTCTCTGGATTCCTTAAACATGCAAGATTTATTGGACTTTTAGTTTTAAAATGAATAGCACTACTATACTTTTAAAGTACTGAGAAGATTTCTCATGCCGTTCAAACAATACTTTGAAATGCATATTTCTGTAGATGGCAAGATGCAAAGTTGATCTTTGCAAGTCATGATATCTGTTTAAATGCATTTTGTCCCAAGAGACACTTACAGTCAAATAAAATAAGTAACCATAAAGAAGATGTTTTGCTCCCTGTATCTTCTTGTTTCCAACAAATTTTCTACACCCATTTTTTTTTTTGTTACTGATATGGTGTGAAAGAAAGGATTCTGACCATCTCACTTTTTAAGTGGGCTGATGAGAAGTATATAAACCAGCAGGGAGTTGGCTTTTCAGTTACTTTCCTTGATCTGTGTGACATATTTCGCCTTCTCAAAAAGAGTCATTTTAGTTTAATGGAAGTAAGGATAGGACAAATAGTCTAATCGATATACGTACTCTGTGTAAGATTACAGGATGGTTAGGTACGCTCACTGCATATTCTTAAGGCAGGAAAGTACATCAGCAGAAAACCGAAATGGATGGAGGTGACATGTGACGTTAATATAACTATAAAGCTTCACAATTTTATCCTGAAGCTGTTATTCATAAATAACCCCTCATTACAAAATGACATAACTAAGTCAACAGTTGTTTATTTTCTGGTGGTTTGATACAGAGGTCTATCTTAGAATGCAAGACAGCATAACCTACCAATCAGATAAACAATTAACTACAAAATATCACACTGTCACTCTTAAAAACTTGCAGCAGGTATATGACCAAGAGCAGAATTGGGAGAGGGGAGGCACAGTGAGATTTGTGGAAAATTGTGATAATGTTTAAACAGTGTATAAATTCCTCCTTTAGTTTTTATTTTAAACGGACAATTAGAGTGAAAACCAGCTTTCAGTCTGTGGCCAAAATGGCTTCCTTTAAAATCAAAATGAAAGGAAAACTTGGTTTCTTTCTTTTGAAGAACAGCTGATTGCTGAGAGCAGTTCTATTCTGATGAAGCGATGTGACTAATTTTATCCCCTAAATGCATTTAGGTGCTGTCAGGCAGGCTGGTTTTGCAAGTGAAAATGCAACGTGATGGTATTATAGTAAACAGCACTTAAGCACAGCTGGCAGAATTGATCAGGGCCACATTAGAACGAATTTCAGCAGATGACTGGAGCAGCAGAAACAATAACTGAATATGCAAACAGTTTCTAACAGCAAATGCTCAGGGGATCTGGCACCATTATTTCCGACTTTGAAGAGGGAAACAGAGTGTAAATTTGTAACCTCCTTCTATACAAAAAGGTTCTGGGTATTGTGTTGGCATCTGCCTGTGATTATACTGTCATAGTTAGCAATTCTAAACTGTTAACTCCATTGACTTTATTTACATTTTATTAATTATTAAAATGGAAAGAATATAAACATTAGATAATTTTTGTTTATAAGGACATGCCTGAGAATCACACGGCCTCAAACCAATCAATATTAATCAGAAAGGATTTCCTGTTGAACTCAAATGTAAAGGCACATTAATTGTCTCTACTTCAAAAATCTGTTTTCTTTCTATTTCCTGTGAGGGTTAGCTGATTACACGCTTGAACACAAAGAGATATTTTCGATTTAGTTAAAATAAACCAAAAGGGGAGCTGCAATAAATCAGTTTAAAATATGGCGATTTAGAACTTGTGATTTTTTTCATTATCTGCGCTGATTGTAAATTAGTGCAAAACATTCATATGCACTGAGAAACATTTAAGCTAATTATATGTAATTGTCAGGTCAAAGCAAAGCATAAAATTTTCTGAATTTGGGCCTGTAATCTCAGCAATAGCACCGCTCTTAAATTTATGGAATAGGAATTTGTGGAGAGTTAAAACGCCTGATACACAATTATCAAGGTTGTGCAGCCTTCTTAAAATCTCCACTTAAGTAAGTAATTTGCAAGTCTTGATTTAATAAATAAATTAAAACTACATTTCTTATTGTGTTGCAGATTGTGTACCAATACTTAACCATCAGGAATCCTTATAGTTATAACTGAAAGAGTCCAAATTTAAGTAAATCCTGTTCCTGGGAAAGGTCACAAACCTGAAATTTTAATTATATTTTTCTCTCCATAGATGTGGTCTGGCATGCTGAGTGTTTCCAGCATTTTTTGTTTTTATTTCAGATTTGTATCGTCTGCAGAAATTCGCCTTATGTGCCATACTGATTTTTTAAATCTATTTTAACGCACCATTCCATTTAATTCCTGTGCTATTGAAAATTGATTTCTTAGATAAACTGAAGATAAGAGGGATGTTGCCAACGTTTTCCATCTTGGACTCCTCATGACAAATGCAAGAACGTTAAACTTCTGTATGGCAATGCTTTAGGCAATCGGTCAACACCTTTTTCTCAACTTGTAGAAATTGTTGTGATAATTTGAAATTTGGCATTCTTGCATTTCTCCTGATGAGCATAAGACAAGAAACGTTGGCATCATATCTCGCTCTTTGCAAAATTTTTGTACTGCCAAGCAACTGATTGGTCGTCCAGACATCATTTCGCAGGGAAGCAATGCAAACTAAAAGCTCCATGTCCTATAATGTCATTAATGGAACTCAATTTTGAATGAGGGCAGGCAATAGGTAAGTGGTGGAACACCACATCTATCTCCCTGATTACTAATAATAAAGCAATTTTAAGCAGTCCTGAGTAGTCAACTCATCTCTACATCTCAATCAAGCATTATGTAACTTTGCACACATAAAGTGTTTCATTTCAGTTTACCTTTGATATGATATGAAGAACACTATTGCACATGGGCTTGCATTTTCCAGCTATTGCACTTTCCAACAAGACAGCTGGCAGTGTGATACACAATCTTTATTACTATTATCCAAGCATGGGCGTCGTTGGGTGGCCAGAATTTATTGCCTGTCTACCTAGCTGCTCTTGAGCCGGTGATGGTGAGCTGCCTTCTTGAACCACTGCAGTCCATGTGCTGTACATAGATCCACAATGCCCATTGGGAGGGAATTCCAGGATTTTGACCCGACGACAGTAAAGGAATGGTGATACATTTCCAAGTCAGGACAGTGAGTGGCGTGGAAGGAAACTTGCAGGTGTTTTCGTATATCTGTTGCCTTTGTCCTTCTAGGTGGAAGTGGTTGTAGGTGTGGAAGGCGTGTCTAATGGTCTTTGGTGAATTTATGCAGTACATTTTATGGATAAATTGCACTGCTGCTACTGAGCATCGGTGGTGGAGGGAGTAGATGCTCGTGGATGTGGTGCCAGTCAAGTGTGCTGCTTTGTCCTGGACGTCATCAAGCTGCTTGAGTGTTGTTTGAGTTGCATTCATCCAGGCAAGTGGGGAGTATTCCATCACACTTCTGACTTGTGCTTTGTAGATGGTGGATAGGCTTTGAGGAGTCAGGAGGTGAGTTACACGCTGCAGTAGTCCCAGCCTCTTAAATGCTCTTGTAGTCACCGTTTTTGTTTAATCTGACCAGTTGAGTTTCTAGTTAATGGTAGCCCCCACAACGTTGTTCATGGGGGATTCAGTGGCAGTAAGACCACTGAATCTCGAGGGGTGGTGGTTAGTTTATCTCTTACTGGAGAAAGTCATTACCTAGCATTTGTATGGCATGAATATTACTTGCGACTTATCAGCCCAAGCCTAGATATTGTCCATTTGAATGCGGACTGCTTCTGTATCTGAGGAATCATAAACCATGCTGAATATTGTGCACTCACTTTTGACCTTATGATGGAAGGAATGTAATTGATGAAGCAGCTGAAGATAACTGGGTCTGCTACACTACCTTGAGGAACTCCTGCAGAGATATCCTGAAGATGAGATTACTGACTTGCAACAATAGCAACCATCTTCTTACGTGTCAGGTATATCTTTATATGAATTCCAGTCCTTAACCAAATAATTAAATGCGATAACATTTCTGAAGAAGGGTCTAGGCCCGAAACATCAGCTTTCCTGCTCCTCTGATGCTGCTTGGCCTGCTGTGTTCATCCAGCTCTACACCTTGGTAACTCAGATTCTCCAGCACCTGCAGTTCCTGCTATCTCTGAATTAAATGCTATCCTTTCTTTGATAGTCAAATCCAACTTATGTTACAGTTAATACTAATTCTGGAGAAAAAGTTCTTCATACACATATTCAGTTTCTAAAGCAACTGTGCTTAATGTATTCACCTGCTTCCAAATGTGGAAGGTGGAACTTGCAGGATGAGTACTTTGAAATTTAACAGATATCAGCAAAAGGTTGCAAATGAAACTCCTTGTACCTCGAAGTTAAGAGAGTTATTTTCAAAATTAGTCCTTCCATTTGCGATGGAAGAATATATTGCAAAATTGGACCTTGATATCATTGCGTACCACACAACATTTGCTTATTAATTGATAATGGATAGAAAATTGTATTGGATGTACATTTACCCATGCCTACATTTCCAACATCCTTTCCCTTTACGTGATATGACACATTTGGAGTTTTACTTTGATTTGATTTTGATTTTATTGTCATGTGTACTGAAATACAGTAAAAAGCTTTGTTTATGAGGGTACTGAAAGATCACAGCAAGCAAAGGGTATACAGATTAAAAAGACTTAACGGTATACAGGTTACATTGTGGGTTACATTATTTGAGGCTAGAGTCCATTCAACAGTTTGATAACGGCCGGAAAGAAGCTGTTCCTGAACCCGCTCGTGCGTGTGTTCAGGCTTCTATATCTTCTACCTGATGGAAGAGGTTGTCGGAAGTCATTACCAGGGTGCAATAGGTCTTTGATGATGTTGGACGCCTTTCCGCGGCCGCAAGCCGTGTAAATAGAGTCTGTGGATGGAATGTTGGCTTCTGTGATGGTCTGGGCTATGCACACAACCTTCTGTAGTTTCTTATGGTCCTGGGCAAAGCAATTGCCGTACCAGGCCTTTATGTACCCAGATAATGTGCTTTCAATGGTGCTTTGTAGAAACCTGTGAAGGACCTGATGGACATGCCAAATTTCCTGAGCTGCCTGTGGGAGAAGAGGTGTTGTTGTGCCTTCTTGACTGTCACATTTACGTGGGAAGTCCAAGGACAGGTCATCGGTTATCGTCACTCTGAGGAACTTGATGCTCTTCACTCTCTCAACCTCAGTTCCGTTGATATAGATGGGGGCATGTTCTCCTCCTTCCTTTCTGTAACCGCAGGCTGTTTCAAATGTTCTCCTGTTTTTGTCTCCATGAAATTAGTGAAGCTAGTTGCCCTCTTCTGTTAGCTTCTGTTGTACTTGTAAGGAGACTCGAGGTCAATTTGTATCTGTTCCAAAAGGCCTCCAAACCTAGGGGAACCTGCACAAAACCAATAGTTTCCTCTTTTTTTAAACTAGTTAAATTTTGTTAAACCACCACTTTCAAACAGTCACTTTTCTCTGATCCTTTATGAAGTTGAATTTGAGGCTACCTCTGGTTCTCTCAGCCTAGCTGATAGCTGTTGTTAGTAAACCTTAACTGGAAAGTTTCATTCTGTTTCTATCAAAAAAATCTTGGAGTGATAACATGAAAAATAAACACATCACCAAGCATAATTTCTAAAGCTGAGTTATGAGTTTGGTAATTGCTATCTTTCACCCCCTTTAATATTGGTACATTCCCAAAATTGAGCTGAAAGAAACTCCAGTCCTCACTTTGTTATTTTGGGACAAGCACAGTGGCAGCTTGTAGTTAAGAGACACTTACAACAGTTACAATTCTACTTTCTTCCACTTGTACACATAGTCTTATTTTTGTGAAGTAATAGCAGATAATTAAACTTGTCATTTTTTAGATCCAGTACACCCAAATTAGAAGCCTATGTATGTGATTTGATTAGATAGTTAGGTCCTTCAGATGACCAATTTTGGGTTAAGCTGTCATTTGATTGAGATCTTGATTAGGGACAACAAAGGAAAGATTTGCATTTATGTAACAATTTTTGCAACGATAGGTCTTTCTAAAGTTTTAATGTTCCAATGTAGGAAATGTGACAAACAATTTGTGCATGACAAACTCCCACAAACAGCAAGATAGCCTGATATCCTGATATCCTAATAGCCTGATAACCTACTTTTCAATGATGTTGATCAAGGGATTAATATTGTTCACCCCAGAGTTCTAAAGGAGATAGCTGAAGAGATAGTGGAAGCGTTAGTGGTGATCTTTCAGGAATTACTAGAGTCAAGGAGGGTCCCAGAGGACTGGGACCTAACGTGACACCCCTGTTTAAAAAGGGAGTAAGGAAAAAGATGGAAAATTACAGGCCAATTAGCCTAACCTCAGGTGTGGGTAAGATTTTGGAGTCCATTGTATGGGACGAGATTGCTGAATATTTGGAATTGTATAGTAAAATAGGGCAAAGTCAGCATGGTTTCATCAAGGGGAGGTAATGCCTGACAAATCTGCTAGAATTCTTTGAGGAAGTAATGAGCAGGGTAGACTAAGGAGAACCAATGGATGTTATCTACCTGGACTTCAAAAAGGCCTTTGATAAGGTGCCACACAGGAGCCTGCTGAGTAAGATATGGGCCCATGGTGTTCGAGGCAAGGTGCTAGCATGGATAAAAGGTTGGCTGTCTGGCAGAAAGCAGAGAGTGGGGATAAAGGGGTCTTTCTCAGGATGGCAGCCAGTGACAAGTGGTGTTCTGCAAGGGTCAGTGTTGGGACCACAACTTTTCACTTTATACATCAATGATCTAGATGAATGAACTGTGGGCATTCTGGCTAAGTTTGCAGATGATACAAAGAAAGGTGGAGGGACAAGTAGTATTGAGGAGGTGGGGAGGCTGCAGAAGGATTTGGGCAGGTTAGGAGAGTGGGCAAAGAAGTGGCAGATGGAGTACAATGTGGGAAAGTGTGAGGTTATGCAGTTTGGTAAGAAGAATAAAAGCATGGACTATTTTCTAAACGGGGAGAAAATTCAGAAGCCTGAAGTGCAAAGAGACTTGGGATTTCTAGTCCAGGATTCTCTCGAGGTAAACTTGCAGGTTGAGTCAGTAGTCAGGAAGGCAAATGCAATGTTGGCATTTATTTTGAGAGGACTTGATTATAAAGGCAGGGTTGTACTACTGAGGCTTTATAAGGCTCTGGTCAGGCCACATTTGGAGTATTGTGTGCAGTTTTGGGCCCCATATCTCAGGAAGGATGTACTGGCCCTGGAGCGGGTTCAGAGGAGGTTCACAGGAATGGTCCCTGGAATGGAAAGCTTAACATATGAGGAATGTTTGAGGACTCTGGGACTATATTCATTGGAGTTTAGACGGACGAGGGGGGATCTAATTGAAACTTTCAGAATACTGAATGGCCTGGACAAAGTGGACGTTGGGAAGATACTTCCATTGGTAGGAGAGTCTAGGACCTGAGGGCACAGTCTTAGAGTAAAGGAAGATCTTTTAGAATGGAGATAAGGAGAAACTTCTTCAGCCAAAGAGTGGTGAATCTATGGAATTCACCGCCACAGAAGGCTGTGAAAGCCAGGTCATTGGGTACATTTAAGACTGAGATAGGTAGATTCTTGATGATCAAGGGGATCAAGTGTTACAGGGAGAAAGCAGGACAATGGGATTCAGGAACCTATCAGCCATGATTGAATGGCGGAGCAGACTTGGTAGGCTGAATGGCTGAATTTCTGCTCCTATGTCTTATCTTAATACTGGAGATAACTTTCCTACCCTTTTTTGAAATATTGCCGTGGGACCTTTTGTAGACTAGCTAGACCTTGGTGTAAGGGCACCTTAGAGAAGCACAGAAATCTGTGAATTTTGCACTTCAGTCTTGAAGTTTGTGTTTGAAGATTTGGAGTGGAACTTGAACACACAGCTTTCTGTTTCTGGAAAGCCTTTGACAGTAGGGGGTTGCAACCATTCTGGGAATGAAAAAGCAAAGTTTAAAGAAATAAAAGAAAGATTAGCAGCTGAGAACAAATTATTATCTTGTTGCATTATCTACTTTACTTATCAGCACACAAACTATCCGTGGAAAAAAACAAGCCATAAAACACTTGCCAATTAGCTCAGATTTTCTTGGCAAAAGAATCAGTGACATTTGGACTGTGGGTAGCTATATTGGATAAACCTCCTTATTTTCCCAGCTGTTGCTGTTCCCAAGCAGGGATCAGTTTTGTGCATCCTCCAGATACAGGCAGCTCTGAGACTCCCCATTCACGACAAATAAAGAATTCTACAATTGCAGCTCCCTTTCAATAATCACCTTCCAGTAAATGCTTCAGATTCAGCCTAATGTCTTGTTTCACTATTCTTAGGATCAGACTTTTGAGCTGAACAGGTGGTACAGCTTGCTAGGAATAAAATAACGTGCCTTTATTTTATAAGCAGGAAAATTCTTTTGCCATTGCAACACAGCTTGGAACAATTCTCATAGACAGCTCATGCTGGGAAACATTTGAACTAAAAAATCTGTCTATGATCAGACTGGGGAAAATATGCTGAAAATAAGAATTACTAATATTTTACAAATGAAACACTGATTTATTGGAGGTTGTTAATGTTGAGTGAGGCACTGGGAGAGAGGGATTATGTTGATTTTGCTTGCAGTTCAAAAGTTCCATTTAATAATGCGTATAAATGATAATATTGTTCTGGTTAAAATTATATAGTTGATGGGTAATTTACAGGGTAGGTTGCAGTAATCATTACTTTCTTCTCTTGAGGTATTTTGTTTTCAATGTAACATGAATGTGTGATGACTATGAAGAGAGATGGAGGGCTTGTTATGCCTTCTCACACCTTTTGGTAGAATGCATGGGGCACTGATTATATCGAAAGAAGATTGAGTCTGATGTGTAGTAATATGCTAAACACTGTCTAGAAGATTGCTTTTGTTTGGTATTTTTAGCAAGATCAGAAAGCTGTTCAAAAATAAGTGTTGTACGATTTTGTAGCAATGTCAATTGGAGACAATTCATCGCAACATGCTTACAATATCAGTACCCATAAGGCAGAGAAACTGCTGTGTATGCATCATAGCTGCTGCAGGTCATAAGATTCACTTCTTTAGACCTGGAGTTGTTTTATTGCGGGGCACATTACTTCATAAGACAACAAGATATAGGAGCAGACCATTCAGCCTCTCGAGTTAGCTCTGCCATTCAATGTGGTCATGGCTGACCTGATAATGCTCAGCTCCACGTTCCTGCCTGTGCCCCATAACACTTGATCCCCTTACTGATTAAAAATTGATCTCAGCCTTGAACATACTTAATATTCCAGCCTCAACAGTCTTTTCTAGGAAAGAATTTCAGAGTCAGTACCCTTGAGAGAAATTCCATCTCAACTTTGTCTTAAGTGGGCATGACATGATGAAACATTTCAGACGGTTGTTTACTGATGGTCAGCAGTCATTGACCACAGCTGTGACCCAAATTTCCTATGTCTGTGAACTGATCTGCAACTTATGTTGCCATTAACTAAACCATGCACACGGCAGAGTCCTAACTGCAGTGTGCTGATGATTACGAGCCTCTCACGTTAAAGCAGAATTTCAGCAATAAGAAATCTATTTATTTTAAAATATAAACAGTGTGAAACTGAAGAAAACAAAAACCTGATTGTGCACCTCTCCTTGCATGAGTTTTAGATTTAAATGAAATTGGTTGTAAAGTGTACATTGAATTTGCTAATTGTCTGCTTTCTGTTTATAATAACTATTCTTTTCTGAAGTAATTATTAACCAAATTATTTTGAGAGAGAAGTGAGTTCTCCTCTTTGTAAAAACTAGCCAACAATTTTAAGCCTTTCAGCTGGAAATCTCAATCCACATTCTGTTGAGGAAATGTTTCATTTTGTGCATAAGTCAAACATGTAGAGAAAAATAGATCGCAAGCTGCTTAACCTATGGGACACCAGGAACAGTGCCTCCAGTTGTCATTATTGTGAATAAGATATTGGTCCAAATGTTGTTAGAGTGGGGAATGATGTAATCTCCATTGTTAGGTAGGCAGACCTATTCCTGCATCCTTCAGTTCGAAAATAATTGGTATGATAGTGACCTGGAAGTGTGAATTGATAGTAGCACAGTAAGGGCTTCGAGGTTCACGAATGATGGGACTAACATTCATTCACCTCAACCAATGGGACTAAAGAACTGAGCAAAATATAGATGAATCACTGACTATCATAGGAGGATAAATTAGAGTCAAATCAAGTACAGAAAGAGAAATAAAGTGAGGGAAAGGAAGATTGATTACAGAAAGAGAAAAGAGAGAAAAAAAATGGAAAAATGAAATATTTCTAATATGATGTTTTTGTGTATGGGAATGATACATTAAAGTGTAAATTATTTACTTCACGACCACAGAAGTTGATGGACATTGCATTTTTCCATTAAAGGGATATTCTGTGAAGTATGAACCCTTTTTTTTGCAGAGAATTCAATGTGTAATTAATGTACAAGGCCAGTCAATTCTAAAAAGAAGAGTCTGAGGGTGAAATGGCACTTGTGCAAACTAAGTTGAGTAGAAAGTTCTGAAAATTTAGAGATCACACTGTTTGTAATTCTCTGTAATGATGACCAATTTCTGCATTAATAATGTCATGCATCATGAATTTGCCATTATTTTTGAAGCAAGTATGATCCATTGACAGAATGCTATTGAATACGATATTTATGATACTTAGGATATTGATAGTATATATATGTTACTTCTCCAGTCAGCTGTAATTTATGGAACAAATATCACATTTCACAATTTTTCTGCAGAGCTGTTATGATCTGGAATGCAAAGGATAGGGAAAACACATTCAGTAATAATTTTTCAAAACAATTTGTGTGAGTATGTGAAGGGAGCAAAAAAAGTTTCCAATTTCAATGTAATGGCTTTGCAAAGTCCAAGTGGGAATCTTGAAAGTATTAAGTGATAAACATGTGGGAAAAATAGCCAGCTGGGTTTCATTAGAGGGCATTTACATTGAGCCTTCACCAGTATAATGGGCCAAATGGTCTATTCCTGTGGCGTTCATTCTATAATTTTATGAACCTTTTGTAAATCGTATTGTGATGTATGCAATGGTCAGTAAAATTTGAGGCTTTGGGGAGGGAGACCCACTTACCTTATGGAGATAATGCTACCTCATGCAGATAAGACTTTCAGATCAGAACACTCTCCCTTTCTTTTGACTTTTTTTCATATTTCTGCTTTTCTTTAAATTCTGGTTTTTGTACCTTAGATGGTTGTTTTGGTTTTTATATCCACATGTTTTTTTTAATTCGGGCATTTGTACCTAAGATGGCGCCGGTGAATGGTGACTTTGTACACTTTTCACTGTACTCCTGTACTTGAGTGACAATAAAACCTCATTCTAATTCTGATTCTAAAATTATGTCATATCTGACTTAAAATATTCTGAAAGCTTTGAGATCTCAGGCTGGATTGCAAATATTGAGAGATGCATTATTGTCAAAGGGGGAGTTTAGTCTACATTAGCAATTCAGAGAAGAATGTTATACGCGTGAGCTGCTTAACTGTCCGCATCACTAGATATTTGCTGATTACTTTATTTGTGCTTGGGTGCCACATGGTGGATTCACTGGTTTGATTCAGTTTAGAAATGAGGCAGGTGCTTATGCCCTGACAGATTTGTTGCCATGCGCTGGGCTTGGAGAAGAATCTAATTCCAAATGGACTCAAGGCAGCTGTGGTTGAAGTTTGTTTTTGAGGGTTGGGGTGTTCAGTATTGAGCCGCCTTAATGCTCCAACCTATAAGTAACTGGAGGGTATGAGTCCTGAATTTCCATGCAAATTTGTGCAGCTTTGCTGCTGTCTTTGCTGGAAGCTTGGTATGCCTCTCTTCCATTAAAATTATGCATGTGCTATGGCAGAAATGTGAAGAGAGACTGGTCTTATAAAGGCATATGATTTTTGTCTGCAAGAAACCACTGCTGCCTCCAATTCTGCCTCTAGCTGAAGCTAATTTTCTGATCTGGTGATCATCAGGGGTCCAACCTATCTAGCTATTGTCCTTGCTCAAGCTCCACATCTGTGCACTTGCAGTGGGATCTGTTGGACAGCAACACCTCAAGGAACCCCTTTGTAGTGTTACTTTCTTTCATTCAGGGTTCTGAGTTCAATTTCAGAGTTCTACCATGTCTCAGATAAGATGGATATCCACTGTGGTTGATCAAACTGAGGCCTTGCCACAAATTTAATCTATCAACTGAGCCATTATGGCATGCCTCTGAAATTATTTTGACTTGTTACTTTTGAGAGCTCGAGTCAAAATTTGCTCCCCATTGAGTGTGTATGCACAAATTAACTGGCATTTTTATAGAGTGGAAATTTAGTTTTCAACTTTCGCTTTTAAAATTCAAGCAGAACATCAAAATACAGTTACTGCAACATTTCAGACATCTATCACATACTGTTTCAAAACTCAGAAACTGGAGTGGTGAGATGAAACATGAAAATGCACTGTTACATTTTGATATTGCAAGCACACAGACTGAAGCTTAGAGCACTTTGCTTGTCAAAGGTTTGTAATGAAGGGATAAAGATTACAGCGAGCTAACAGGAGACATTTGAGGAAAGTTTGCAAGAGCGCGTGACAGCCTTGCTCTCTCTCTCTCCCCCTCATTTCAAATGTTGGCAGAGCAGTCAGCTCCAAGGGAAATGTGGTGCTTTCATACTTGAGTAATTGATGAATTGTATGCAATATGCAAATGAGAATACATAAATCTTATGAATGACAGCTTAATTTATGTGAGCCTTAATGAATGCAGGATTAGATTTTAATTAAATATCCTCAAAGGCACCCTGACTTGTAAGTTTTTTTCTGGCCTTCTTTTTGAAGACTTGTTCCACATTAAATGGATTTTGTGAAAAGTAAGGGAGAAGATCAGTCAAAACAGGTTTCTCAGAATTGCTTTTTACTTTAATGAGATTCAGTGTTGCCTGTTGTTCACGTAGACATGCATTTACTATCTATCAAAAATCAGATCTACATTAAAAAATGCACTTTCTTGTTTCTCTGTCAAATTTCTTATGTGTCATGTTACATCAAAGAAATAGCATGTAAATATTATTGTAAAAGTATTATATTTCTTACACGGCAGTAGGAGACACATCCTGAAAACAATTCAAATAGATTTACTTTTAACGCCTGTACATGCCATATGAAATCATTTCGAATCTTTGCCAGGGTTTCCTATAGGATATTTCTGCAAAAGAACAATATAATCACATTTTGTTTTTAAATACATGCATTCACAAGTGCAATGTTTCATTCTTGTGGCACCACTCTCGATATGCTGCCGGATATGTCTGTTCAATGTTATTTTACCCTGGTTTTGACAGCAAGCCCAGTGGAATAGTCATCTCCTAGATTCTGCACAAACATCTGAGCCCTATTTGAATGAACTTCCATTCAGCAGGGATGGCATGAAAACTTACATCTGCAAAATGATGTGCATGCCTGCAAAAACAAAGATAGGTGTGTGGGCAAAGGAAGTGTGCAGGTTAGTGGAGTGCTGAGGATAATCAGGGCAACTTTTGACTTGCATCTCATTGTTACTGTTTGCTCCAGATGAAACAACTCAAAACACTGGTGACGGGCTCATGAATTATCAATAAACATGATTGTGACCAGAAGCAGACGGCTTGGGCAGGGCTTTCTAATTTCTTTTCGTCTCCGTATCTTTTGCAACTCTTGCAAGTTGAAAGGGAATAATGACAGATCCTCAGCCAACATTTCCCGTGCCAGGTAGCAACAGCTGTCTTTTTTTATTGCTTTTATATAAAGTTGATTTTTTTTCATTTGATGCCTCCAGTTGCCCATAAAAGACTAAGGTTCTCACTGCAGAGAAAAATAAAATGAAGCCACTTCGAACAGTGGTAAAGAACATCACAACATGGGCCCGTCTGTTAATCCAGCCCCAACTCTGTGGATGTTCCCGCACCCTGACAGTTGTGAGAGATGGATGATTGATAATATGTTCTTTTCTGCTCAGTGTAAATCAACAGTTTTGATAAGGCTGTCACAGCATGTGCTGATGAACACACACTACATTACATAACATCTTGCTCAAAGAGATGGTATCCCTTTAAACCTGCCCTGGCAATGATATAATTCAGTTCATTCAAATCCACAATCTGCATAATATAACCTTTTAAAACACTTCAATCTTCTTTTAGAATTTAATGTGTATCTTTCTTGATTTTAAACCTTTGTATATTATAATTTATAATACATTATACCAGAAGCAAGAATATTTACCTTCCAGTCTTACTGATCATGTTTAATTCCAATTTATAGGATTGAGTTTACATGTGATAGTCTTATGAACATTCATGTGTTTGTATCCTTCAAGACTTGAAAAGGAACACTACCTCTATATTTTATGTCCTATTGCAATCTCTTTTGTGGGCTGACCAAAACTGTAACTTGCGTTAACTAGTATCAGGTCATTTTGAGTGTCGAGGTATCAGATTATTATTATATAACTCAGGAGGATTCGGGTCTTGGAGAACAATTATGTCACCCTTTTCCAATGGGAGTGCCTTCACAATTTAATGAAAAGACTGACTGTCCGAATGTTGGTTTGGAGCCAAGTTCTGAATGAATTGACATATCTGAATAAGTTCCACATTTTCTGATGACTTAGAGTGATACAGCACGCAAACAGACCCTTTGGTCCAACTTGTCTGTGCCAACCAGTATCCTAAATAAATCTAGTCCCATTTGCCAAAGTTTCTTATAGGATAATTCTGCAAAAGAACAATACAACCACATATAACCACATCCCTCTAAATCCTTCCTAATCACGTACCCATCCACATGCCTTTTACATGTTGTAGTGGTACTTGCCTCTACCACTTTCTCTGGCAGCTCATTCCATACATGCACCACCCTCTGCATGAAAATATTGCTTTCTCACCTTAAATCTGTGACCTCTAATTTTGGACACCCCTACTTGGGGAAAAGATATTGGCTATTCACCCTATCCATGTCCTTCATGATTTTATGAAACTGCATAAGGTCACCAGTCAGCCTCCGATGCTCCAGGGAATAAAATCCCAGCCTCTCCCTGTAGCTCAAACACTGCAATCCCAGCAACATCCTTGTAAATCTTTTTTGAACCCTTTCAAGTTTAGCAGTATCTTTCCTGTAACAGGGGGACTTGGTTCATGAACCGGATCCCTTGGATACCTGGGGTCTATAAACTTACCAGAAGGTCTGCAAGCTAGCGATGAAATCTAACCAAACTGGGCTGGACTTAGGGTTTGGGCATCATGGCAGTTTGAGGTGGGTTTGTTGTGAACTAGGAGACTGACCCCCACGTAATGGAAGCGCACATGAAGCAGCACTGAGAATAGCAGAATGATAGCTGTATTAGGAAGGAAATAATGAGGTAAGTACCTGCCATCTTAAGAGCATTATTGAAGCACTTCTTTCAGGCCTTACTTTCATATTGTGTGTATTATGTAGTCTTGAAATTTAAACATGGGGGAGTTGTGAACGAGGTCCTTGACTATTGAACTCTTCCAAAAGGGATAAGAAATGTTGGCAAACTCAATGACAGTATTTTTTTATTCTTTTATTAGAGCTATATGTTCCTGTTTGTTGCTCATTCCTAATTGTTGTTGTGAAGGTGGTAGTGAGCTGCCTTCTTGAACTACTGCAGTCCGTTCGGTGAATGTACATGTAGGAAAAGGGCAGCGGGCTGCGGAGTGACACAGAATGGAGACCGATGTCTTATTTTAACATCTCCAAAATCCACTCAATTTCACAGAATTAAAGTCAGGCCCCACTGTATTCCCACAAGACTAGGAGAGTGGGATGAATGACACACATGCTCGCTCACACCTCCTACTGGCCAATTTGTGTGGAAGCCTCCGAACAAGTCTCCTCAATGCGGCAACTCAAGACAGTGTAGGAAGTAATACTTTGAAAGAAGTAGGAAAGGTGCCTTTTAGAAGAGTGACAGTCATACAACAATAGAAAAGTTACAATACAGAACAAGGTGATTCAGCACATCTTATCTGGACCAGATGAATAAACTAGCCACATATTCTAATTGCACCTTGCAGGTCTGTGGCCTTGCAAGTTATTATACTTCAAATGCGAGTACAGCTTCCTTTTAAATGAGTTGAGGCTTTATAGCTCAGCCACCAAACTGGGCAATGAATTCCAGGCACACACCTCTCTCTGGGGGAAAAGGTTCCTCTTCTTGTCCCCTCTACTAGATCTTAAATCTCCGCTAGGGGAAGCAGGTCTTCCCTGTCAACTTTATACAAGCCCCTTATTATTTTGAACACATCAATTAGGTCCCATATCAGCCTCATCTGTTCTAAAGAAAACAACCCTTATCCAATCTTTCCTCATAGCTGCGCTTTTCAAGCCTCAGCAATGTTCCTGTAAATCTCCTTTGTACTTTCTCTAGAGCAGCTATGTCCTTCCCATAATGTGGTGACCAGAATAGCACACAACATTCTAGTTTTGGCCTAACCATTATTTTTGTACAGTTTTGTCGTACGTCCCCGCTTTTGTATTCATGACCTTTCCTAGTGAAGGAAAGCATCCCATATGTTTTATTTAGCACCTTATCTATCTGTCCTTTAACCTTCAATGAACTGTCAATATACAGTCCAATGTCTCTCACTTCCATTATCTTTCTCAGTTCCCTCCCATTTATTCTGTATTCCCTTACATTTTTCCCCTCCCGAAATGCATAACTTTGCACTTCTCAGGATTGAATCCATTTGCCACTTTTTCATTGATATCTTCCTGCAGTTGACAGCTGTCCTCTTCACTATCAAGTACTCAACTAATTTTTGTCTTGTCTGCAAAATTTCTCTATTGCTTTCTCCCACATTTAAGCCTGAATCATTTATAATACCACAAACAGGAAGGGACCCAAAACTAAGGTCTGTGGAACCAAAAGAATAGTGGTGAACCATTAGTCTTTGTACCCTGTCACTGAGCCAATTTTGCATCCAACTCACCAAGTTCTCCTGTCTCCCATTTGCTTTCATTTTTCTAATGTCTGAATTATCCATTGACTGTTGAGAAGAAATTACATGAAAACATTGATGCCATTCTGAAGGCAGGGCTGTAAGAATTCTGCACTTCCAATGAAACTCAAAGTCATTTGCTTTGAAGATATTACCCATTCCTATGTGACACTGTAATCATATATACAATGAACGCTCACATTGTTTCTGCAGCGTCTCCACTCAATCACAGAGGTGAGAACTAGTTATAGATTTATTTGTGTCGTTACAGTTTTATTGCTGTAGATACGAGCATAGTATTTGATTTGTAAATGTAAATCCTTTTTAATGATCACCTACAAACAGTCTGTTTTAAAAACAAAACTACTGATTTCCTCCTCTAACAGTTCAATTTGCACTAACTGGTGTTGAGTTGAGTTACGCAGTCTAAGAGAATTCCAGATTCAGACCCCTATTCTCTACTGGAATAACTGATTTCAACATTGCTGGCAGAGAGTGACTGACAATTGTCCTTATCATTCCTTGACCCCTGTTACAAAGTGTTTTGATGACACTTGAGAAAGACCCAGATCAAACTCACCTGTGAGGCACTCCATAAGGAAATAACCAATAGACACTTGAGTTGGGACATACATTCTGACTCAATGGGATCATCTTAGCTTTCCCGGCCAAAGCACATGGACCACACGAAATAGCATGTTGGAACAATTTTGGATTCTGGCTTAAGTTGCATTTCCAAAATCAGTATGAGAGCTTTTTCAGCCTGGTCAGTTTGCTGTTAATGTGCTGATTCCAATCAGCTGAGTATAACCTTGCATTGTGTGGTTTTCCTGTCCATGTAAAGTGTTAGAAATGACTGACATTATGACTTTGCAGCAAATCGACTCTTCTAGGTGCTATGTTTGAAGTTAGATTTCTCTACCCAAGTTGTGAAAATGGATCAATCCTTTGATGAACTCAATTCAGGGCTATTTCTGGATGAGTGATGCCAAAGAAAAGGATCAACAAAGGGTTGCCGACAGCTACCACTGCATTTCTTTTCAGTTTGCCGTGCCTTCTGTTATCCTCGGTCCATATTTGGATATCCAAGCCCTGGTAGCTGAGACCAAGCTTTTGAGGACCTTCACAGGCTATGGCTCACCAGGGAGGCTAGCACAAAGTTATGCCACCTGCTGAAGAAAGAAATACAGAACACCCTAAATGACTGAGCAGGCATTTTGGAGCAAGCTCCAATGATGACCACTGCCATAGTAATGGCATCAACAGTTGAAGTCAATATCATCATTGCTATCAACTTATGTACCATCATCCTTCTAGGTTAGCACAATGGACGTCTGCAAAATCACTCATGTGCTGCTGCGGAGATGAGCCTAGCAGATGCTATGTTTATGAAGGTAAACATCTATTATACTTTTCTCCAGGGAAAAGTGATGTTAGAATGACAGGATTTCCAGGACATTATTGATGGCACATATTCAGCGATCTAGATGCTAAACATAATGGCGTGGCATTCACGAAATAGCAGTGCTGCCATCGTATAAGATACTAGTGACGTAAGATTAGTTGATAATGGTCAGACTGTATCTTAGAGTTTGTTTTATTTTGAAGCAGTCTTCTTTGCCTGGATTGCTTGAAGAAGGCAAACTGGAGTAATGGATAGTAGAAAACCAGCAAGTACCATTTAGTTTGAATCCCTGGGCTTTGTTAACAAAAATGATGCAAGTTGGACTTCTAACCAGCAACTTTCTGCCTCTTCATTTGCTGCTCTCACTTGTGCAGAGTAAGTCACCTAGTGTTCCCCCCTCTTCTGTACTATTCAGTGACTGTCTCACCTTGTTCGAGGCACAAGTAGGTTCTTCTAAGGAATTTAGTGTTAAAGTCTGGACTGACATAGTGGTAGAAGGTCATGATCCAGTTGAATGGCAGAAGGGGCTCGAGGGCTAAATGGTCCTCCCCTGCTCCTAGTTCCTATGTTCCTAGATCAGTACGATACCATATTTCAGATTCAACATTAAATAGCTGTTTGTCTGTTCAGATGGCTGTAATTCTTTGCCTGCTATTCCTCAAAATGTTGCAGCCAGAATTTGTGCCCAGACACATTATTGAGACAATGGTTATTCAAAGGAGTTCAAGCTGTCCTGGATGCTTAGAATGGGACAAAAATTAATATATAACAGGGTGTGAGAAAACACTTGATGTCCTGTAAATTTTACCCAACCAAATTTGATGGTAGTGTCTCAAGGAGACAAAAGTTGCACGGATGTATCGTGTCACCTCTGATCAGACATTTTTGACACAGCTCCTGTGGGGACAGACAACAATACTTACTGCCTCCTGTGTATTTTAGGAAAACTATCACCCACTGTATTCATGGTAATGTTCTATAGTAGCAATTCAGAACGGAGAAGTGCCAAAATTGTTTGCCAGTAGAAAAAGATCCTTCTTGTCACAAGGTGCTTTAAATAGCTGTGTTTGTGCTATGTCTTCCACTCCTACAGTGTGCCCCCCTGAATTGTTGAATTATCGATAAAAAATATATTGCATCACTAAGATTTATTAAGGTTAGCCATTCACTTCTTGGATAGGTACTTCAACATATTGTCCCATTTGAGACTATTTGAGAAAATTTTTTTTCTGCCACAGCAACACAAAAGAGGGCAGAGTGCATCAGCCTTCAGAAAAGAAATGAAGAAATTCGGCATTTGAGCGAGGAGGAGCTAAATTGATATCAGCAGAAAATCATGACCCACATTGCTGCAGCAATCACGTTCTTTCAGTTGTGTGCATATTAATTCAGCGCCTTCACTCTCCTGAGTGCTATGGGTCATTTCAATCTTTAAATCATTTCCAGAAGTTTATTTTGGTTTGAAATTCTTACCTTTGCTGTCCAGGCTCACAATTGAAATGACAGCTGGTCTCCCATGGTCCTCAGTTAGAGGAGAATCAGATCGAAGAATAGAAACAGAGATGCCAATGTCAATCTTAGTTCACCAGAGAGGATTCTCAAGAGTTTTACACTGTGCCTAGTACTGATTTTAGTGGAAAATAACATTGGACAGGCTCTAAAAACAGACATGCACCCACTTTCATTTATTTCCCAATGGGCAGTAGAAGTTAAAACCCTCAGAAATGTTGTTACCTTTGACATAGTCACAGGAAATCACCAAGAGCATGACATACAGCAAAGACTATTGGCCATGATATCATACTGACAGTAGTACTGAAGACTTAGCTGCTGTACTAGCCAAGTTGTTCCAAACAACTACATCACTAGTTTCCACTGACAATGTGGAAAATTTATCATATCCATAAAAAAGGTACAAACCAAATCCAGCCATGTATCGCTGCATGAGTCTCCTCACAATCATCAGGAAAGTAATGCAAGATGCTGTCAATGGTGTGATGAGTACAAATCAGCCCATCAGAAGTTTCAACTGTTTGTTTGGTTACAGCCAATGGGTATGCTGCAGGACATCATCAGGTCCTGATGTGTCGTAAGAGCATAAGAACAGAAGAACTAGGAGCAGGTGTAGGCCATCTGGCCACTCAAGTCTGCCCCACCATTTAATAAGGTCATGGCTGATCTTTTTGAGACTCAGCTCCACTTCCCCGCCCACTCGCCATAACCCTTAATTCCTTTACTGTTCAAAAATTTATCTAGCCTTGCCTTAAAAACATTCAGCAAGGTTGCTTCAACTGCTTCACTGGTCAGGGAATTCCACAGATTCAGAACCCTTTGGGTGAAGAAGTTCCTCCTGACCTCAGTCCTACGTCTGCTTCCCTTTATTTTGAGGCGATGCCTCTTGTCCTAGTTTCACCTGCTAGCGGAAGCGACCTCCCTGCCTCAACCTTATCTATTCCCTTCATAATCTTATATTTTCTATAAGATCTCCCCTCATTCTTCTGAATTCCAATGAGTATAATCCCAGCCTACTCAGTGTCTCCTCATAATCCAACCCTCTCAACTCTGGAATCAACTGAGTGAATCTCCTCTGCAACCCCTCCAGTGCTAGTATATCTCTTCTCAAGTAAGGAGACCAAAACTGCACACAGTACTCCAGGTGTGGCCTCACCAGGACTCTATACAGCTGCAGTATAGCCTCCCTGTTTTTAAACTCCATCCCTTGAGCAATGGCAGACAAAATTCCATTTGCATTTTTAATTACCTGCTGCACCTGCAATCCTACTTTTAGCGATTCATGCACAAGGACACCCAAGTCCCTCTGCACAGCAGCCTGCTGCAATTTTTTTACCATTTAAAACATAGTCCATTTTGCTGTTATTCCTACCAAAATGGATGACCTCACACTTATCAACATTGTACTCCATCTGCCAGACCTTTGCCCACTCACTTAGACTATCTATGTCCCTCTGCAGACTTTCAGTGTCTTCTGCACACTTTGATCTACCACTCACCTTAGTGTCATCTGCAAATTTTGACACACCGCACTTAGTCCCCAACTCCAAATCATCTATGTAAATTGTAAACAATTGTGGTCCCAACACTGATCCCTGAGGTACACCACTAGCCACTGACTGCCAACCAGAAAAACACCCATTTACCCCTACTGTTTGCTTTCTACTGGTCAACCAATCCTGTATCCATGCCGATACAGAGCTAAGTCCAGACTTCACTGTTGTGGACATTGGAAGATATTGTTGTACACTGCAGACTGAATATCTCACATGTAATGGCCATCCATTCTTGCTTCACATGTACTTGCATTTTCAACCACGAAGTGGCTACCGTATGTTTGATTTTGACCACTAGGTCTGTGGTTAGGTATATAACACAAACACATGGTGGGATGGTGGGCTGTTAACCCTTTCATCCGGACACCTAGTGTGTAGGTCAAATTAATGGTGACAGTGTCGAGATAGGTCCTGTTTCAGCTGAGGTAGACCTGAGGTCTGCTTCTATGCTGTAACATGTCAAAAAATCATAGCACTTTGCCAAGTGCAATGGTTGTTGATACATGCTTATCATACTCATTATGCTTGGTCTACCTCAACAAATTGTGGTTGAGAACTCAGCAGTAAACTAGTGCACCTTTCTCGGGCATGTGCAGGAAATGGGATGTCCAAAATATTACCTCTTATCCCATTACTCTCAGTTAAAAGTGGTCCTTTTCAGTCTGGAAAATATAATCAGTGCCGAAATATAATATTTCCATTTCCCTTTGACTCTTATGTTTGCCTAAATGACTATTAAGACTGGCCTTTTAAGGCTAATGCCTATTAAATACCGTGGGATATTGCAAAGACATTGAAAGTAGTACATAAATAATTACATGATTACAGAATTCTTTCCGTAAACTTCACCTTCTGCCCTTAGTTCTCCAAACCTGGTTCTTTTGGAGCTCAGTACTTGGTGAGGGAACACTAAATTTGGCAGCAGTATGCGTCTACAAGACATCTTTCATGTTTACTCGTGAGATATCGGTTTCTCCTCGGGTTCAGACATGTCAGAAGTCGAAATTTACAGAAAGTGATGTTAAAAAGAAGCAATTACTTTTATTTGTAGAAAACAAGCCTTCTTTAAAGACAGGAATTCTTTGTAAGAGAAGAATGTTTAACTTGTGTTAAATTGATTTTGTCCATTGCAGCTTCTTCTGTTTAGCAATATTTTGCCGAAGTTCTCAACTCAGAGGATTAATCTATCTTGATCTTATGGTATAAGGCAGTGCTTTGTAAATGAACTGCATTTAAAATTGTGTAGGTTTTTAATGGTTTCTCATGTTATTGTCTGCACGTGGTAGTTTGAGTAAATGCTAACGTTTGGGCTTTTATTTTCAGCAGTGAGTTAACATATAACTGGTCTGATATTAGGTTAATAATGCTAAGGACAGAAGTTCAAATGCTACCATTGAATTCAATAATTCTGGTGAGTGATGAGTTTGCACCAGAAAAAAAATGCAAAAATTTTGTGGGATGGATCAGCATTCTGTTCAATGATGGCCATTGCTAGGAGCTCTTAACTGAATCACCTCATTAAGTCTTGCATTCAAAACAGGAAATTAAGGCACTTGGCAATACAGAAACCCATTTTTCAATTGATTTGAGTTGTGTTTGAACATATTGGAGGGAAATTCCCACTTGTTTGTGTTACTTTTGTTACAAATTCTACCCTGTGTTCGTCAGTATCTTTCATACTGATTCAAGTTAAATTAGTGCTGGATTAGGTTATTCTCACAAAACTGACCATACGTCAGGTCAAGTTTCTGAGATTATGAGATTTCACCATTTGACTGGTTAGGGGACAGCTATTCAGATTGTACTCATTCACTTCCACGTGGACATACTAGTTCAAACTTTATAAACTTTAAAAAAAAACAAAGAGTATTTAATTTACTAAGAAATGGAGCAACGTTTGTTAAATAAACTTTTGACTGCCCTTGGTGTACTTTTTGAATGTCATTTTCTTATAACTCACTTATAAGAACTCACTTATATAAAGATTGACATCTTTATGTCAAATGTTTATTTTTGCTGATGAACCCATTTCTGCTGGATAATCAGAACTATTATCAGATATATTAAGGAATCGATTTCAATGGGGGAAAAATACTTGTCTATATTTTCCTGCCCAATTCATGGCTCATTTTACATCTTGGATTACACAAACATATTTTAACAGAAACTTGAAGTTTAACTTAACCTTTGAAATGTCACACGCATTTTGAGCACAATTTACCAAATTTCAGACAAAGTAGAAACTCCACTCCATCTACTTGGTCAGCTTACTCTGTTCCTTTGTTCTCTTCAATGATTAAATTCTCCGAGAAACCCCACTGGTCCCTTGAACACACCATATGCAGTCTTTGTTGGCTCCTAACACTTTTACAGGTGCAAGTAGCTCCTAATTGCCCAAGGCTTCTGGTTATGGGAAGATTATTTTTTTAACAAGGCTACCTTTTATAGAAGAGAGCTTTTCAAATTTAATCCTTGGATCGTTGTGCTAAAAGATAACTGATCTTGTGAAATTTTCATTTGAACTGTATCTTGGCACTGTGTAATCGAAGCAAACTTGCCCTATATGACCCAAGGCTATCAGTATCCAAGAAACAGAGTAGCTTTTATTGTTTGCGTGTGTGTGTGCACTTTTACCCTGGATTTTGGGAGACCTTGCTTCCATTTCTGATCAGAATCTTAGCAAACTAATCAATAAAATATCAACTGTTATCTATTGTAAGGAAATTGAAAAATAAACTGGAGATAATATGCTGGGTAAAAGGTTACACTGCATAACAAAAAGGTATTTTGCAAATATATTTGCTTACTGGTAAAATGAGATAACAGAGAATAATGAGGAAATACTGAATGAAGGATATGCAAAGCTAATGACTGCTGCTCAATTGGAAAGTTTGCAGCTTTCATAGAATATTCACCGTGTTGATGTTTTGTAACATGATTGCAACACTTTTTGATCGGCCATTTTGAAACGTGAAACAGTTTTGGTTGCAATACTGCAAGATTGAGGGAATGAGGTACTGTGCAATCTTTCAGATGAGGTGTTAAATTAAGGTCTCATCAACCTTTACAAGTAGATGTAAAAGATCCAATGGCACGCTTAGAGAAGAGCAGAGAATATCCCTCTACTGCCTGGGCCAATGAAGGCAGTCAATTAACATAATTGAAATTGATAATTTGGCCACAGTCGCATAGCTGCTGGTAGGCTTTGCGACGTGAAAGTTGGCTGCCATGTTTCCTACATTACAAGAATGATTACGATTGAAAATTCATGTTCTGTGAAGCTCTTTGGAACATCTTGAGTTTCAGAAATGCACTATATATAAATAGAAGCCTTCCTGCTGTTTCGTTGAATAAAATGAAGAACTGTGATTTAAATTTCCCCATGAATTCTTAATTTTGTGCAGATTGGAACTGGGGAGTTAGGGGTGAGTTGATTGCTCAATAAGGTTGAGTTGCTCCTTCAAAATGAGAAACCTGTGTAGTCTCTGTTACACCAGCCAGCAGGAAATCTTTGAGAGCCTTTGAGAGGCATTGGAAGAATATTGAAAGCAGATGTTTTATATCTGACTGCACATGTCTATCGACAAACTGATACATGTTTGCTCCAAAAAAAGGAAGAATATTGAGTATGGTCAAATTACTTGTGTACAGATGGGAGTTCTCAAGATATTTTTGTCATACACTGAGCCAACAGTCCAAGTGCAAATTCTCCTCCAAGCAATTAATCCATGCTGAATTGGAATGACATTGCTGTTCCACTATTGTCACTCAGTCCAAGTCCTAGAACTCCTTTCCCTAAAAGGCACAAAGTGCTGCAATAGCTCCATAGGAACTCAGCATTGCCATCTCAAGTAGGGATGGGCAATAATGCAGATCTAGCCAGTGATGCCTACATTCTGTGAATTAATAAATACAAAATACAAATAAAACTTAAAAGCTTACCACATGCTTCTCACTGCAGTAACAAAACAGATTAGAGTAAACCCAGCACTAGTCGGTCACCCATGGGAATAAGGCCAATCATCTGATTAAAATGGGTGGTTTAACAATTCAACTTCTGTTGTGACAACCATTATAGATCTATTCCATATTTAAACTATACTCTCCATTCTTCAGTCCCAACGAGAACAAAGTGTCACTGTTTCTAAAACAAATTTGGTCAAAAGCCGCAATGTGCAGTAGAACAACAGTGACCTGCCAAAACTGAAAAACAAAAGCAGGAAATGACAAGAGAAAGCCAGCGGTAACATTTTGTGTTGATAACTTTTGCAAGAAAAGGTCCAGCCCTTTAACCTACCTTTCTTTGGAATGCCAAGGGGTTAAACACTCCTTCCAGGAGTAATGGCGATATAATAATGATATAATTGTATGGTCTTCTGATTTAGGATACCATTCTTGCTGCTCATGAATTAAAATTCTCTACCTTGGAGAAATGATTGCTTGCATTGGCAGGCATGCCCATGAGCTGGAGAACTGGTGGAAACCCAGTTGTGACCACTTCTGGGAGCCCCATTGAGATTAAGTCCCTAATAGTTGGCTGCTTTCTGCCTTGCTTACACCACTGATGTCATCTTTCGACTAAATGTTCTGGCGTGGAATTAATGCCCCACTCCTGAGATCCATGGGTCCATTGAAGGCCAGCGGCACTCCAACGAAGCCTACTTGAAGGTTGGTCCCTGAAGCTCCTGGGCCAGACTGAGTGGTGGGGTGGGGGGGGTGGGGTAGTAATTGTTGTCAAAAGCAACAGGTGACTCCCCAGGAATTCCCCCATTTCCAGTGTTGGGCTCAGGATGTCTCAGAAGCAGAGAGGACCTGCCTTCTACACTGCAGCCATACCTAACGGGGTTTTAGTTCATGACCTTTTACCTGCATTATATGACTTTCACCCGCTGCAGGTTCAATCCCAGTGGTAGCAGGATCAAAAACTTGTGTGTCATCCTTGACCCCTCCGACCCTATGCTAGGCAGGAGTTGTGGGGGATGGGAAGATGCGCCACTATTCAATATCCAAGCCTCCTAGGCAACTTCCGGCGTGGTTTTCAATTAAGCTCAACCCAAATGCAGTTAGGGTGGCTGTTTTTTAAAAAAATTGTTCCAGGGATATGGGTATCACAGAACATTACACAAAAATAGGTGGGAAGGCAAGCAATGGAGATGACACAAAGTGGTTGCAAAAGTACATAGACATGTTAAATGAATGAGAAAATCTTATAACGTACAAAAGTGTGAAGTTATGCACTTTGGCAAGAAGAATAGAAAAGCTGAATATTATTTAAATGAGGAAAGACTGTGGAAATCTGCAGCACCAAGGGACTTTGGGAGTCTTTGTGCAAGAATCACAAAAAGCTAACATCGAAGATGGCGGCGGCAGGGTTGGCAGTGTTCGGCTCCTGGGTCATACGGCGCGTTCTGCCACAACCATATGGTTTCATCATTGTCTTTCTGGCTGGGAAGCATTTTATTTTAATTTGGTTGTCGTGGGGCTTCCCCCTGTTGCCCTCCAGAAGGACGCTGGGGCCTTGTGTACCTCCGCTCCACCCTGGGTGGCTGCATTGGAAGATGAGCCAGGACCCTGTTGATCAACTCAGAGCCAGGACACAGTCCATCAACTCAGAGCCAGGTCAGAGTCAGCATTGAATTCTTTAAAAATGTATAAAGTCGATAAAGGAAGACTGGTAGATGTAGTGTATTTGGATTTCTAGAAGGCATTCAGTAAGGTACCACATAACAGGTTTTTGCACATGATAGGAACTCATGGAATTGTGGGTAATATATTCACATGGGTGATATCGAGAAGACAGAGAGTCAGTATGAATGGATCTTTTTCAGTTGGAAAGACATAAGCGGTGGAGTGTAAAAAGGATCAGTCCGAGAGCCTCAACAATTTGCTATCTATGTTAATGACTTGGAGGAGAGGCAGGGTGTGATGTATCCAAATTTGCTGATGATACAAAATTTGAGGCAGGACATGTTGTAAGAGGACAAAAGGGATATGCGATGGATAGGGATAAGTTAAATGAGTGGGCAAAAACTTGACAGATGGAGTTTAATGTAGGAAAGTGTGAGGTCATGCACTTTGGTAGGAAGAGTCAAAAGACACACTACTATTTGAATGGAGAGGGATTCCAAAAGAGTGCAACAGAGAAGCATGTGGCCATTCTTGTGTATGAAACACAAGATGTTAGCATGTAGGTGTAGCAAATAATTAAAAGCACATGGAATTTTGGCTTCACCGTTGGGGTTTGGAGTTACAAAAGGAGGGAAATCTTGAAACAATATACAGGGTGTTGGTGAGGGTGCCTCTGGAGTATTGTGCACAGTTTTGGTCCCTGCATTTAAGAGACCCTGTATTGGCAATGCAAAAGAGATTCAGTTGGATGATTCCTTGGATGAGGAGGTTGACTAATTGAGAACTCGTTGAGAGTGAGAACTGATCTTATTGAAACAAACAAGATTGAGACGGTGCCTGACAGGGTACATGTTGAGAAGCTGTTACCACGAGTGGGGGAGTTTCAAACTATGAAACATAGTTACAGAATAAGAGGACACGCATTTAAAACAAGGATGCAAATGGATTTCTTTCCCCGGAAAGTAGTGAATGTGTAGAATTGTCTACCCCAGAGAGTTGTGGAGGCTAGATCACTGAAATTATTTAAAGTGGAGGCAGACCGATTTTTGCATTATCAAGGAGTTATACTGAACTGGCATGAGAAATGTGTTAAGGAAGACCAGCCATGATCTTATATAATAGCTGAGCAGGCCAGAGGAGCTGAATGGCATACACCCTGCTTCAATTTCTTACGTACTTAACTGTCTTCAGTTCTGGTAAAAGTCACAGGTCAAAAGCTTTAGCTCAGTTTCCATCTCTACAGATGCAGCTTATGTGTGGAACTCTGCTTTTATTTCAGATTACCATCATCCGTAGTAGTTGGCTTTTGTAGTTGACATTCAGACTTGGCTGCATTGATCAGCACATTTGACCGTTTGAGTTCCACATTGTCAAGTATCCTCCAATCTACATGGATAGAGCGTCATGGAATTTTTACATCAATACTACAACTCAGCGCCATGAAACGGTGCTGCAATATTGACAGAGCACTTAACGTCATACTGCCTGTTTTTACATGCTAAACCTGAAGTAAATCCAGCTTCAGGCTTAGTTTAAATAGTGCACTTAAGACGAGCAGTGCATAGTGACTAAATTAACTCTGTACAAATAGGACCTTGAAGAATACTACTATATTTCGTAATGAATCAAAGCTACATGGTGATAGAAATCCCTTTACAGGGATTTGCTGCTTCTTGTGCAATTACACAGTTATCCTGTTATATGAATATTAGGATATCAATTTTAAAAGCTTTTTATTTAAGGGAAATGCTATGAGTGTGAAAGCTTATGTGACAAGTATGAGGAGAAACTGGAAGAATTTGTGAGGAAGGGGTGTTGCAGCATATTTCACCTCAGTGCCATAGTTTTAAATATAGATATCGATGAAGGTATTATCTGAAGATTGTAGGCAGTGCCTTATGCATCACTGCTCTGGGGATTCTTGATAACGCTATATAGAAGGAGCTGTACTCTATCTATCATCTATCATGCTTTCGTTGCAATAATGGTGTTGCGTAGAGGGTGTCTTATTTTGTATTAATACATATTGACCTAGTAACACTTGATTTGACTGTGTGAGGGAGGCTCTGAATTGAAGCTTTTGTGCACTGTATTGGACAAGCATAGTACATAATGGTCTGTGTAATGTGTGAGCAGCATTATATTCCTGCCCAATAGCAAGATGGAAAATACAGGAGGAACTTCAAGTCACACATAAGATGTGATAAGTTTGATATGAGAATGGTCGACAATTTATATATTAATTCGTTGGCAAGTGCTAGTGCTCATTTCATGGGCACAAATAGTGACCTACAGTATCGCTGAAAGCCAGCCCAAGTATGATTTGGATGCTATCTCAAATGGATGAGTGCCAGGCAGTATGTAGGCTATGTGGTAAATTTCAATTTGGGATTGCTGGAACAGATCTTCAACTTGTTACCCAGATGTAGGGATTGCACTGTGCATCAGCTGTTATAGAAACCCATTCACTTTCCATGGGAATAATTAGAAGTGAAAATTAGCAGTCCCTGGATGTTGGCCTGTCTAAACTATGAGGGAGAATGGACATGAAGAAGTAGAGTTATTGGATAGTAATCTCTTGTCCCATAATATTAGTATTTTGGACAGGCAAGTTTGAAGTCCACCATGGCAGATGGTGAAATTTGAGTTCAATTAATAATCAAAATTAAAAGCTTGTGTAACGGTGACTGATGTAAAAACTCATCAGATTCATGAACGTCCTTTAGGGAAGGAAATCTGTTATCTTTTCCTAGTCTGGCCTACATGTGATTCCAAACCCACAGCAATTGGGTTGGCTCTGAACTGCCCTACAAAATGGCTTAACAAGCCACTCAGTTCAAGGAAATTAGGAATGTGCGATAAATATTAGCCCACCTAGTGATGCCCACGTCTCATGAACATATTAAAAAATGTGCCAGCTTTGTGTTCAACTGTCAAGTGAAAATCTACTCTTTCGTATTTTGCAGATGTCTCACATTTACAGTGAGTGGACAGGAGGAGCCACTCAAAGTGCATTCTTCTAAACTGATGGGGAAAAGTCCTGTCTTGGGTTGCAGAAACTTTCTGTATCCAGTTAATTTCTACTCTAGGTAATTGAGTCAATCAACTTGTCTTGATTGGAATTTTCAATGGATTACTGAGTTTCCTTTGTTGGATGTTCCATGATATTAATCTACTTCACAGTTAATGTATTTATGAAAAAAACAGCCTGATTATTATACAAATTGAGAGCAGAATGATTAGCATTTTAAAAGCAACTTTTGCAATCACAGGATATTCCAACATGGTTAACAGTCAATCAAGTACTTTTTAAGTACAGATGATCAGTTTAGATTCCCCCTTCAAAATGACAGTATGGGATCTGTTGTGCCAACTTGAGAGGGCACATCAGGATTTGGATCATCTCATTTCAACCCCATAGTGGAGCATCAGTATAGATTTTTTGGGCTCAACTCTCTAGACTGAAAGTGGTGTAATGGTAAGAGCTAAGAGTGCTACACACTGAAATGCCATTCAGTTGAAGTTAACCTAAAGTGAAAATAACATCCGGAGTGTGTACTTTGTAAGTGACAAATTCTACAGAGGTGAATTTCTCAGTAGTTTAGTTTGGCGATTCTTGTGGGTGGAAGTGAGTATCCTCCACATGTATTAGACAATGGAAAAATACTAGAAAGAAGATGCTCAATTGTTATTATTTGAGCACAAGAGTATAGCATGTTAGAGTAAAGTCGCTGTAAATAGAATGAGTTATCCGTTCTCGTGTTTTAATTTTCCAGAATAATCACAGAAGACCACATTCCTTGGCATCATGGACTGTATTTTCAGTCACCCATTGTGTGCAAGGTTGATAATGGGAAAATGACTGCCCTCTCTCAAATGGCATGTTAGTCTTCTAATATCTCTGTGATGTGCTGGAATCTTCAAAACGAAAGAGGGGAAGAGGGATTGGTGGATAAGCAACCCGCATGCCTCCAATTAACATACTGATATACTCATTGAAGGTCTTTTTAATAGACCAGAAAGCAACAGAATTAAATTTTCCTATAACAGGAAGAGCAAACGATCTGGGACATGTTAGCACACAGCTGTTGGGAGCACAGAGAGGAGCCATTATTCATTGCTGATAAAAAGCCTGGTTTTAAAAAATGGAATTGTTAAACCGAGGTGCTCATGCAGTAACACAAAATCGCCATCGCTCGAATAAACATGACTGTTTAGGCACTGGTGTGGGGATTGGCAGGCTCCTGACCCTCTGCTTTCCTGCTTGCTACATTCCTCTAGGTGATGGCAAGCCCAATGAAAAATGCTGATGGCCTATTAAAATCCCTTTCTAAAATGAATCCCTTGCCACCGACCCTTAATTGAGCATTGAACTCACCTTCAGCCTGAGAAAGGCCTTCTTTATGGAAACCTGCATTGCCTGACTGATGCTTACCCATTATGGGGTCAGGATTCAAAAATGGTCCCAATGTTGTGCTTACAGTCCGGACTCAGAATTCAGGCCCACATTTCATATATTCGCGCTTTATTTCTTCAGATAAAGAGTGACAACAAGTTTTTTTGTTTCAAGATTTCAGTCAAAAAGATTAGCATGGTCAGTGGCTATAATTGAATAATAGGCTGATTGACTGTCATTCCTTCTCCTTGTAGAGACAGCGGGAAAAACATTGTGTGCCTCTCATTCCCGCACTTTTTGTAATGGTTGAATAATTTATCAACACGGAAAGTACTAATTATGACTTCTTGCTGGTTCCTTTGGATGACATAATTATGATTTAAAACATGGATTAACTGTGTGTATTTTCTGGTGTTCAAAGCCTGCATGCATAGCTTTCTTTCATTGATTATTCTACCTAATTGTAATGCCCTTTTAAAAAGAATTTAAAGAAAACAGTGAGAAAAAAATTGCAAGTGATTAATTGAAGCAGTCTATCTTTCCCTAATGACAATGACTTTGTTGTGTCGAAATTAGGAATGTAATTGAGTGTAGTCGCTCTTTAATCTGATTACTTTACCAGTAGCTTGTGTGATGGTATCAGGTTTTAGCCTGTATTGCTAGGTCAACATGGACCAGTCCATTAAAGGAGCAAGGTTCAGTGAAAGTTCGCACTCTATTGTTTCACCATGGTTACAAAACAAGAAAGGAGAAATTTTGCATTTATAAACTCCAATTGCATTGGGCCCTCAAGGTACAGATGCTTGTTATTGTTTAAAAATTAAAAGCAGAAATGTAAACCTCACAATTGTCTCCCGAGTAAACAGAAGACTGCCCTTCACTTGCTGTATAAGCACTGCACAGATGTTCTGAGTTGAATCTAATGTCAATACATTAAAAACATATATTTGTTCCATTTTACCCGGCCATATTTAATAATGTTTAAACAGTATGCACCCTAGTCAATTGTATATTAGCATAAGACCATATAATAATGTCCCAATGTTGTCTTATGTGTACATTGGATGTAAAACGTTGATCAAAATACTTATAGGACTAAAGATTACAGTGTCTTTCAGCTGTTCATACTGTCAAAGGTACACAACTTTGCTGAAAAATATCACAAGAACTTTGATGGTTTGCCAATGTGCACCTAGGTCAATATTCCAGGGTACATCAGTACACAAATAAGCACTGTAGCTATTATTTTTGCTGTGTCAAAGTGATGGGAAATATGGTCTTTGGGCTGAAGGGTGTTGTCATGTTTGTATTGAAAATTGTACTCTATTTGCAGGATATATTTCTTAAAAAAAAGCAGGATTAACAGTAATTTTCTGGGATGGGACTAGTGACGGAAATGTGTTCCCTGAGAAAGAGGGAATGTAAGCTTTTTTTTTAAAGTTCCCTCATGCTGGATGTGTTTTCATTGGAGGATGGGACGTGCAAAGTTGGATAGCCCATCGCCTTCCAGCCCTCCCCAATCTGATCGTCATAATGTGGGATAACAAGGCGTGGGGCTGGACGAACACAGCAGGCCAAGCAGCATCATAGGAGCAGGAAAACTTGACGTTTCGGGCCTAGACCCTTCATCAGAAGATTTC
>JAHRHZ010000009.1:23553767-23570168 GCA_024137785.1 Ginglymostoma cirratum | reverse complement strand
GTCAAGTTTTCCTGCTCCTATGATGCTGCTTGGCCTGCTGTGTTCATCCAGCCCCACGCCTTATTATCTCGGATTCTCCAGCATCTGCAGTACCCTTTATCTCTGTCATAAAGTAGGGTTGAGTAAGGGACACACTAGCCTGCCCATCCTGAAGCCTATTGAGGCATTTATGGCCAATTAATTTCCATTTGAGGATCTCAATCAGCTTCCACTGCCATGATATGCTGGGCGGTGTGTGGCAGGCAGTGTGCAAAGGTCATTTTATCACCAAAGTAGGTGAAAGGAGTGAAGAGAAAGGGGAGGGGGTGTCCTGCTTTGAGAGGCATGCTGTGCACGTTGGGGCCACCCCACCTAAGATAATACCACTCTACCGTGTCTCCCTCTCTGGCGTCTTAAATCAGCTCCCATTGGCCTTATTACCCCAAACTTGTCTCTCCATAGCATACTTGATTCATCCTTGCTGACAATGAAGCTTGCATCCACTACTTTTCTGACATTGCTGATTGATTGATGGCAAGGGCTTTAGACTAAACAGATTGACCAACACCTCTCAAAGGTAAGACTTCCATCCACTGCGGGGCAGAGGTCAAGCCTCCACTTGCTAAGGCTGTTCACGGTGGACCAGCACTATGCCGTTCAGTTTGCAAACGACTTGTCTTCTGGATGGGACTGAGAAGGGGTGACTGAACAGTATGCCCTCCTGCCAAATAAAATTCAACATGGTGACCAAGAATGAATTGCGTTTGTTCACTTTGAAAACTCTTGTATCCTCCTGCTGCCTAGCAGGTTAGGTTTTTGACCCGACTGTTATGTGCTTTTCAAACAAAATGCCCTTCAATGGAACTGTTGACAATTATATGAGAGACCAAAGACAGCTTCCACATTGATTATGAAATAAGACTGTTTCAGAAAGGAATCATTTATTTGTGAAGATGTTTCTTGTGCATGAAAAGATTGACAGAGGTCATTTTGGATCTAAAAGCCATATGATATTGTTTGTGGCCAGTTCTCGTGATCAGACACTAATGTTTACTGAAGTAAATCTCAGAATAACCACTGATTAAGTGATACAGAGTGTCTAATATGATTCATTTAAAGTGATAGCATGCTTTCTGATGATAAATCATTGGGTAAATTACTATTTCTGTAATAGCTTCTCATGAAAGTCCTCTTCACTTATCAACATTCTTTACTGAGCTATGAATGTCCATGAGCATCATAGCAAGAAGGCAGTGTTTATCGTGTGGGAATGCTTTGCATCAAAGTGACAGAAGCAGTAAAGTTAAGCGAGTTAGAAAGAGAGAAAGTAAAGTTGTTAAAGTTTGTTAAAAAACAAAAGAACTGCGTATGCTGTAAATCAGGAACAAAAACAAAGTTGCTGGAAAAGCTCAGCAGGTCTGGCAGCATCTGTGGAGGACGAAGTGTCTGAGGAAGGGTCACTGGACCCGAAACGTTAACTCTGTTTTCTCCTCCACAGATGCTTCCAGACCTGCTGAGCTTTTCCAGCAACTTTGTTTTTGCTGAAGTTTGTTGTCTTGCGCACATCAGGACAGAAGCAAGAATGCCAAATCTAAAATGATCACAGTTTATACTACTGGAGAAAAGGGATGCTGACAAATAAACTGTTATTGGCTGAGATGTTGCCAATGAAAATTGAAGATGAAAAAAAAATTAGACAGAGGAATGGATTAATGGCAAGAAATATCTTATGCTGCCTGCTTTATGGTTGAAACTATGGCTTATGTTGGTACCATAAGATGAAGTCACTCCTACATACTGACTTGACATTGAATTGCTTGAGTAAACACTTTTTTTCTAAAATTCATTCATGGGATTTGGACATTGCCATGTGGGCCTGCATTTATTGCTCATCCTTAATTGCCCCTTGATCTGAGTGGTTTGCTATGGCCATTTCAGAGGACAGATTAGAATCAACCACATTTCTGTGGTTCTGGACATTATCAGATCATGATCACAGACTGTCTTCCCTAAAGGACATTATTTACAGCCCTGATATTTACAGGGAAGGAATCAGGGGACATCTGTTTACAACAGGGAAACCGAGAAATGGACAGAATGTAGATTCAGCTGGACCTCTATCCCTTTTTCTACCCCTCTGTTTCCTGGGGCTGTTGTGGCATAGCAATAATATGTCTACCTCTAACCCAGGAGTCCCACCTGCTCCAAGGTGTAATAACATCTCTGAATAGGTTGTTTACCAGATATAATCCCTCTGTTTCTTGATCTGTCAGAGTGAAAGCGTTAACAGTTCCTGGTAGGGAAAATGAAAGTCCAAGACTGTAATCAGGTGCCATTGGCACCATAAACTTGATGACTGGGGGTGGCTTGGTTATATGGTCCACTGTAAAGATCCCTGAGCTCCTGGAATTGGCTGGCTCCCACATCCCTTTCATTTCCAAGATTCATGAGTCCTTGGAATCCTGGTTGGCCAATTAAACATACAATCAGCTGCAAAATTATTGGGAATGTGGTCTCATTTACGTATCACCATATAGCTCTCTTGAGCAGGTTTTTCAAAGAACTGTAAACCTAATAAAAATAAACTGGAAGCAGCCTATTAGCAGTGGACTGATGTCAAGTTCCACAAACTTGCTGATCCCTCCACCAAACCATTGTCTGCTCATGTCACAGGCGGATGGGAGGGAGATCAGTGAAATTTCTCCCTCATGAGTCAGTGCCTTCAAGGGTCAGGGAATAAGCACGTACGAATAAAGAAAGCACATTAGAATATTAAATTTTTTTCCAATATGCACATACGAGTCAGCCCTCATACTGAGAGGGTAGGTAATTTCCATTTCTGCACTTATGTCGCCCAACAAAAAGTGGTGCTTTGTTTGTTTTGGCTTCTCCCTGTTTTTTAAGCCTTTTGAAATAGTCAATCACTTCTACAGGTGTGATGCGAAAGGAAATGTGTGCTTTTTTTAATGCAAAATTAATGGTGGAAACTCAGTGCTCCAAGTGTTGTATGTTCCAAAACGAGGTCAGGTGCAGACTTCTGAAGGGAACAAAGTGTATTGTTTGTCCATTACTGTCTGAGATATAATGGGTTTTTCAACAATAGCCATTGTGTAAATGTTCACTGCACACAATTCCTTTCATCTTTAATTACTTCTACACTCACAGCAAGACAACATACCAGTTACAAATGATCCCAAATTTATGTTTGCTGACATTTTGTAGAGCGCCGTATTTTGGTAGGTAAAAATAGATTTTGACCTCTACTTTCAAAATTGTTCTGCTAAGCAATTCTGGACACTGATTTTTAAATAAGCTACAGATTAAATTCAAGCTGCTAATGGATTTACTTTTCAGAAAGGCATTGATGACTGTAGCTACTTACTTGTCGGATCTACATGTTAAAGAGGTTATGATTTAGTGTTTCCTGTATAAAGCATAACACTACAGGATCACACACCACAGGCCAGATTTTATGGAGTCCCATGTTCTCCGCCTCTGGGTAAAATCAGCACATGGTGGTGGGGTGTTGTGTGCCCGCCCATGATCATGTTGGTTGCCCTGCAGCAATTTAACATTAGGAACACTGGCCATTGCTTTAAGGTAACACTTCTGCCTCTACTTCAGATGGGCATGGTGGTGTACTGGCAGTCCCTACATGCTGAGGACCCCAGGTATGTCTGGGGTGGAGAGTGTTAGGAGATAGGGTGGGTTGAAGGACTTGGTTCAAGAGTCTCTGGGTGACCTTATAGGCAGGAAGTAGAGGGATGAGGCTATGTTGGGCCCAACAAATCGACAAGGAAGAAAGCTCCACTCACCTTCTTTTACTGAAAGCAGCTCTGGGCTTCTTGCTTCCCTGCAACCCTCCCCCAACAACCCCTTACCACAGGTAAAATACTGACAATGGCGCAATAAATCCCATGAGCCACCATTGATAAGCCCAACAATGAGGGGGCTGCCTAATGCCCCCTTATTTCTCCCTGTAAAATTTCTGACAGGTCAAAGTGTGAGTAGGTGTGAGAAAGGTTATCCATTGCTGGAGGGGGAGGTGGAGGGTGAGGGGGTGAGCTTTAGAGCTCCATTTTGTGAACAATCCTGTCTTCTCCAGTCTACACCCACCCAGAAAAGGAAATACAGCACCGCCCGCAAACCTACCAGGAGGGAGGCATAAAGTCATAAAATGCAGCTTTGTGAATTTGCACAAGGATGTCAGCAGATGATATGATATTCTGTCTGTAATGACTCTGGTAACCTTTGCTGGAGTTGCATGGCTCTAGGTTAAGACAGACATTGAGGACTTTCTCCTTGACAGAGTTCTGTGCATCAGCCTTGATTCAGTGGGTGATCCTGTTTCTTCTCAGTCACAAGCTTGAGGGTTTCAGTCCCACCCCAGGGTGGGAGCACACAAAAAAAAATTAGGGCTGAACTGGAAGGTGTGGACAGCTAAATGCCTTTTGGTGGACATGACTAGAAGCACTCTTTTCACTCTGAATAAGAGTAAATAGAAAGATATCTGTATGGCCACAAAGAACAGCATTGCTTTTTTCAAATTGAGTTTTTAGTGAGAGCATTTTGTGACTATGACTGTGGCATAGTATATGTAGTCAAAAGGCTGTGGAATCCGGTCCCACTTCAAAAACATCAACGTACAATCTAAGATGTAACTCCAGTATATGATGAAGAGAGAAACACTACTGGAGATGTATATTCCTTTCACATAAGTTAAACAAGGTTAAAATGAGGCCTGAGATAACAAGGTGTAGAGCTGGATGAACACAGCAGGCCAAGCGGCATCAGAGGAGCAGGAAAGCTGATGTTTCAGGTTGAGACCCTTCATCAGAAATCTCGACCGGAAACGTCAGCTTTCCTGCTCCTCTGATGCTGCTTGGCCTGCTGTGTTCACCCAGCTCTACACCTTGTTATCTCAGATTCTCCAGCATCGGCAGTTCCTACTATCTGTAAAATGAGGCCTGACAACAACACATTGAAAATGCTGAAATAAAAACAAAAATTGCTAATGTGGAAGCATCTGTAGAGAGAGAAACAGTCAATGCTTCAGATCAACGATTGTTCAAAACAACAACCATGGGTCTCTGCTTCTCGTTAAGTCGACTTGAACATAGGAGGCATGATCAGTAAGTTTGCAGATGACATGAAAAGTGGTAAACAGCAAGGAGGAAAGCCTTAGTGACAGGATAACATAGGGTCAGATAGGCAGTACAGTGGCAAATGAAATTTAGTCCTGAAAAGTGTAAGGTGATGCATTTTAAGAGGATCAATAAGCCAAGGGACTCGGCAATGAATGGTAGGAACCTAGGAAGTACAGAAGATCAGAAGGATCTTAGTGTGCATGTCCATAGAACCTTGAAAGCAACAGGACAGGTAGATAAGGTGATTAAGAAAGCATATGAGATACTTGATTTCATTCGTCAAGGCAACTGAGTACAAGAAAAAGGAGGTTACGATGAAGCCATATATAACGTTATGTCACATCAGGTCACCACACCAAAGATGTGATTATACCAGAGAGGGTACAGAAGATATTCATCAAGATGCTGCCTGGGCTGGAGCAATTCAGCTATGAAGACAGACTACATAGGTAGATTTGTTTTCCTTGGTGCAAGAAGGCTGAGGGGTGATCTTATTACGATGGACAAAGTTCTGAAGGGCATGGAAGGTGGATAGGGAGAAACTTTTCCCCTTAGTAAATGGGTAAATAACCAGGGAGAAAAGCTTTGAGGTAAGGTAGAGGGGATTTTCAGAAAACTTTTATTCACCTTGAGGGTTGTGGGTATCTGGAATTGATAGCTTAAAGGCATGGTAAAGTCAGAAACCCTTAAGACATTTAAGAACTGTTTAGATGAGCACTTGAAATGCCGTAGCATACAAGGCAATTTCCCCAGTGTTGGCGAATGGATTAGAATAGATAGATAATTGATGATCAGTGTAGACATGATGGGCCAAAGGGCCCCTTTCTATGTTGTAAAATCTCTATGACAGTATGGCCAAAAGTGGACAAAAATGAGTTGTAAGAGGTTTTAAGCAAGTACAGAAGCAGGAAAGAAGTTGTGGAGATCAAAGGAGAAGGTCTATGACATAGAAAAAGAAATGACAGATTAATTGTCAAAAACGATAATGATGCAAGGCTAAGGAGGATGATAATAGAAGAAGTAAATCAGCGAGTTAAATATAATTGCTTATCATCCAAGGTGATTGTAAAATATCCCATGGCTTTTCTTCAAAGAGCATTGGAGATTTTCTCCAATGTCCTGAGCTATATTCTTTCTTCAACCAGCATTACTAATGCAGCTCCACATATGCTGCCTGATCTCATAAATGTTTCCAGCAATCCCCATTATTATTCTTTTTGTATCACAGCAGTACATTGCTTTTGTATCACTAAAATAAATGATCTCTCTGTTATCCTGTGGCTGTCTGTAGTTGCTTGCGTGTTTTTAAATCTGTTGCCACTTTTCCTGCAACAGTGACTTCACTTCAACAAGTACTTCATTAACTGCCAAGTGTTTTGGATATCTGGTGGTCTGGTGGTCATCTGTGGTGCTATCAAAAGACACGTTCTTCCTTTCACATGGATTAATTTTTTTTGTTTATCGTTTCTTAAAATTCAATTTTTTTAATCCTAGGCCATGGGAGTTGTGACAAGATTTCCCTTCACAATTTGAATTTGTGGTGAAGTGGTGAATATTGGTGTAGGTATAAGCAACAATTTGCTCCTCAATTGAGCTCTGTCTAGTACCATAAACACCACCATGATAAGCTATAATGTAAAAAACTACTCAAGGACGACCATGACAGCAGCTTAAAAAATAAGTAGGAACAGAGAAGCTGGAGATTGAAGGAAAGCAAAACAAATCAGGAAATCTAATCATCAAAAAGTATATCAATCTTGATAATAAATGATTGCTGGAGGCCTGATAGAAGCCATGGCTGAATTGTCAAAGGAGTCAGGACCATATAATCAACAAAGGGTGAAACTTGGTACAGTCGTACTGTGCCAGTTCCACATGTTCACTTCCCTTCCAGTCTGACATTTTTAAAAAAATTATGTTTTACTTCAAAATAGATGAAAATGTTAAAGTCAATAACGAGCATGTAAGTCTTATTCTTGACGAGATAATTGTAGCCTCATGAGGATTGACAAGTTTTTTCACAGAGCTTCCTATAATCAGTGCATTCTTTTTCTTCCTTTCATACAATGTTCTTTCCAAATGCATCGTAAGTCATGGCTACAGTATATTGTTGCCCAAATAGCACCTTGCCTTCTTTTTCTCATGAGCAGCCTTTGATGTGTGTGTGAGAACTGGATAGCAGTAGGACAGCACATACCCCTGAACTTATCACAAAAGATATTTCGTTTCTGCAGTTGAGACAGGAAGCTTTGATTGATATTATGATTTATAATACACTTTAAAGGTTTATCATCCTCTGGAAGCTTACACTTAAGATGAAAATTATATCATGGGCATATTCAGAAACATGTAAAGTGATATTGCACTGCTTCAGGTTGTGGCACATTTAAGTCAATAAAATATTCATAGCACAAACTTGTCTTTATGACCTTTATTAGAATTACTGTAAAACAGGATATTCACTAGATATGGAAGTTTTTCCGTGCGTTGAGTCAATTTTGTTGTTTATCAAAAGGTAAAAGGTCAGGAAATCGCAGCAATTTTTTTTCATACACCTATTCAATAATAGTGAATGACAACAAAAAAATGTCAGTAATAAAGACGTATTTGACAGGGAGATGAGGAGAATAATGGATAATTTTTTTTCTCTGTTTTTCAGTCTAACATTAAATGGGTCTGGCAATTGTAATTGAGTAATGTGGTCTTCAGTTGTCAGGTTTCTATCTTTTGTTTTAAAAGAAACAGACGAGAGGCACATTTGAAAAGATCTTAATTTTCTTCAGATCAAACCTGCTAGCTTTGATTTCTCTCACAACATTGTGGAAAATCTGTCGCAACTTTTGACTGATTTGCTTTTCTGTAAAAGATGGTTATTTTCCTCAGATGTTTTGAACTGAGAAGTGTTTGATAATTCTAGATGCCTATTAGATGTAGCTAATGCAAGTCTGATGACTAAGACAGACTTTGTGTTTTTTCTGATCAGTAATAGGCCTTGGGTTTGATGCTATTTTGGTCATAGCCAAATTTTTGTCAGAACTTTTACTCAGTCCTCACAGCTTCAAGAATATTCTGTGACACTTCATTAAAGACTTACATTGATTTTTTGACTTTACTCCTAAAATTGTGCTCCTCAGGACCAATTGCTCTCAAGCAAAATGAATGTAAGGATGGTTCCTCTTTTCATTTCTCTGCTGTCTTGGACAATCCGCTGCATTTGCTTGCAAGAACTTCCCGTTTCAATTTCAAGTTGACTAACGTTGCCATTCTTGATCTCCCTCATGGTCTATATCTCTCCAATTCTCTTTCAGTCACTTCCTTTGCCAAGTTCTCATGCTTTATTATTTGGTCAATCCAACATTTTTGCCTTTTTTTTGATAACATTCACTAACAGTCTTTCCCCTTCCTCCATCCCGAAAATATCTTCTTTGCTCTTGTGCTCTTTTCAGCTGACCTGCCCTATCCTCCTCCAGTGCCACATTTGACAATTTTCTAATCGTTGATGTTCTACTTTTCTCCAGGCCCATGTTTCATTCTTGCGCAACAGGACACTCCATATCAAAACTTGAATCTTCTTTTCTTAACATATCTATTTCTTCTTCTGCTGGACAATACTTTTCTTGGACAGTGCATTATTTTGCTATTCGAGACTTAACTTATTTACAACAATAATTACCTTCCGACAAATGCTTCCTAGGTACTTACATTGAAATGCCTACTCCAGCTATTGACCAGTTATGCATCCGTGTGTGTGTGTGAGACTGTGAATGGAGTTTACATTTTTTCCCCCATGTCTGTGTGGGTTTCCTCTGGGTGCTCTGGTTTCCTCCCACAGTCCAAAGTTGCACAGGTTAGGTGGATTGTTCATGTTAAATTGCCCGTAATGTCCACTGATATGGAGGCTAGGTGGATTAGCTATGGGAAGAACAGGGTTACAGGGATAGGGCAGGGGTATGGGTCTGGGTGGGATGCTCTTCAGAGGATCGGTGTGGACTTGATGAGTCGAATGACCTGCTTCCACACTGTAGGGATTCTGTGATTCTATGATTTATCTTAACTTCAACTTTTCCACTATTGTTTCTTTCAATAGTCAAAAAGAAGGTCAGTTGATGGAGATGGAGAGATTTCCAGATGATCAGATCTGAGTTGCCAGCATAACAGAATATCTCCAGATACTAGCAGATAAAATGAATGGAGAGTTGAAGCATTATGGAATAAAAATGAATGACAAAAAAATTACCTGTGAGGATTAGTATTGGAAATTAGCAGATGAGACTTTAAGAAAAAAATCAGCATAGTGAAGAATTGCTCTGTGAATTATTTGTGTTAAGGTTGAAATAATTTCTTCCTGTTTGCCTTTATGATATTATTACATGATTACAGTTGTTTGTTGTTGTATCTTTAGACTAGGGTTCAGTTTTCACCTGGTTTCATCAGGCAGGAAGTCGCGACAGCAAAATGCCTGTCTGGTTATCCTTCCCACTTGATTCTCTTCTTCAGTTTGAAGTCTATGTTTCCTGCCCAGTGTGAACAGCTCAAAACTCCTACAAGTTTACATAACTAACACAGTCCCAGAAAGATTAATCTTTACCTGTGTGTGCTTAACATACATACAATGTATTTAATTATCCTCCCCATCACTAGAAAAATAGCTTGATTGCAATGGTTTTTGGCCATTTACATTAACCCATTATTGTATGGTCTGCAGATAAGAGAGCTTTAGCTGGCAAACAGTGGTAACTGTTGGAAAATAGATGGTCATGGACAATGGGCCCTCCCCCATTCATTTTCCTCCACCTCCTAGCTAATTGTCAGATTAAAAAAGTGTAAGAAGTAGGAACAAATCACCTCGAGCTGACATTGCCTTTTAATTTCCCGCAGAATCCTAACATTCTATTCATTTAAACTATGACACATATTTGGCTTTTAAAAGTCCCATAAATCAATATCAAGCTAACTGCAGTAATTATTACAAGTTAGAGCATAATTTTCAAGCTGAAAGCTCCATGTCGAATTTTAGCATATGCAAACTAGGCAATTCTAACATGTATAGATATTAATATTGAGAATCAGGTAACGAGATACCAGCTATGAATAATGCATTAACAGTGGCTGATCTTTATGAAAGAAATGAATTCAGCATGTAATCTAATTAGTAAAGGCAGTCTATTACATCTAGCAAAAAAGCAATCGTCCTTGAAATAAGTTTATTTACAATATCTCTCCCAGCACTTTCAACAACTTCAAAAATGTTACTAACTGATGTGGAATGCTCACTGAATTTAGATGTGTTTGTTTTTAATATGACTTTTTTCATTTTCTCCAGTTCCAGGCCAGGAAGACCTCCTAAACGATCTCAGAGTGTTACATCCCCTGAGAACTCCCACATCGTGCCGCACACTGTCCCTGGTCTAATGTCCCCAGGAATGATCCCACCTACAGGTAAGTGGTTTTTCAAGAGAAAAATCTTTACCTTGCTTGCATGTTGCCTTGAATTAACAGTGAGTGCTCGAATACCAAAGCATGCCCTTCAGGTTTTGTATTTTACTCAGGATTGACATGAAATTAAATAGTACACACATTCCCCCTTTTGTTGCAATGTGCGGATTCCTTTCATACATACTGTCAGTAATGATTAATAGAATTTCATTAATTGCTTACACTGTATCCCAGCCTTTCCTTGCTAATGTGGGAAGCAATTTCTAAAAATAAATTCATCCTCTCTCTCTGTCCTCCGATTTGGGAGGAAACAATGCTTCAGGAAGTTTCAGGAGGTGTTAAAATGTCCCTATGGGGATGCTTTACTGATTATTCGGTTAGTGAATGCTCCACCAGTGTGGAACTGAGGTGCTTGGAGCTGGAGAATCACAGCTCTGGGTCTTGCTCTATAGTGAGTTCAACGGTCTCAGTCTAGCATCATAATTCACTTCAGTGCTCCTGCGCTACAGGGGGAGAGGAGAAAGAAACTGCTTGGCTTCCTGTTCCGCTGGACAGAAAGTGAGATAATAGTCTTATGTTCAGCTGTGGAGTCCCTTTGGATTGTATGATCTGACAGAGAATTGGTGAAAAAAGACATTCTATTGAAGCTTTTCGTCTTGCACTCCTGAAGACAATCCTCAAGCAAGTAAAAGGTAAAGGGCATTTATACAGTCCAGCCAATGGATACAGTACTCAAGATTGAAAATGGGGAGAGTTTTGGCAAGAATTTTCCAAAGGCACTCAGAGTCTTGGACAATTTGTAATATAATTCTCATAACTCGAGAAGAAAATGCTAAGCACCCGTGCTTGTACACTCCCGTGAAGATTTGTCATCTGCTGATGGGAGAGGTTAAATTTTAGGCAGCAAGGTCAAATCTCCAGTGACAGAACTAATACAATGGTGCTTAGCTTTGGTAACTGTTCCCAAGACCGATGGAAAGCTAAGGTTTTGTACGGATCTCACTCTGTTAAACAAAGGACTTTGAAGAGAAATACATTCTATTTTGTCAGTTGAGGATAGTTGTCAAAATTGGCAAGGAGCATGTTTTTCACAAAATTGGAAACAAGCTGTGTATTCTGGCAGATTCTCCTACACGAGGACTCAAGATTGCTGACTACATTCATTATATCGTTCAGGGATATTGCATCAGCTATCTACAATTTGGTATTTCCCCTGCACCAGAGATTTTTGAAAGAGTACTGTCTGGAATTCTGTAGGGGAAGCTGGAAACCATTTGCACATAGATAAATTCCTGGTGCATGAAAAAAAAATGATGAAAGAACACATCCAGAGAATTAGGGAATTACAGGCCTTACACTAAATGAGAAATGCTAATTTTCAAGAGTGGCAATCACATTTCTAGGGTAGTTAATCTAAGAACAAAGTGGATCCCAGGAAGACAATGACCATCAGTGAACTTCAAGCGCTGTGTAAATGACATACAGAACTGTGGGTACTTTGAAACAAGTGGGGGACAATTTAGTCTGCAAGGGTGGTCGAAATATGATCTAGGACACTGAGTGCTGAATAAATACGAGGCGTGAAAAGAACGTTTGATTATAGTGGGAGATTTATTTGTGGACAATGCCCATCATGATTGCTAACTGCAATCGCAGCTGGTATCAGGTAGGCTGCACCTCACTCCTGAAAGTGCACTGTGACTCTTATTAGGTGCCAATATCATCTCCATTCAGTTTGGCTATTTGCATTTGACGATCATGCCCCAAACTTTATGCAGTTTGGACATGTGCTCAGAACCCAGAATTCCTATAGGTGTCAGGTTCTCTACCATACATTTCAACAGTACAAGGCTGTAGGCAGAAACATGAGTACATATTAAACATTATAAAATATTTATAATTTCTGCAATTAAACTACCCCCTTGCAAATTTACTAAACATAGAATTTACGGTGTCATAGGGAAGAAAAGATGATACAATTCTTGACAGCTAAATATGTTTGGTATGTGTAGAAGATTTAATAATTGGCTTAATTTTTAAATTATGAACCAAGGGAATATAATGTCAGTCAATGTCCAAGCCAGATATTATTTTTAGATGCCTCATTTTCGTGCAAGATGTTTTGGGAATTATTATTTTTTTCTTCCCACATGTCATAAGCAGATGATGAGAAAGGCTTGAAAAGGAATACTCTGACAGGTTTCTATGATTGCTGAGCTTTTCGCAAGTAGAAAAGGAAAAGGGAAGAAAGTTTAAGCTCTGTGTGCTATACTAAGCGCCCTTGTTAAAAATCCAATATACCATGGGGAAAATTCATTGAGTAATTGATGCCATTGCAGCGCACACAGAAATCATGCACTTGATTCCAGAAAATCATTAATTCCTCTCCCTTGAGTAGCTTTGATGTGAAGCCTTGTAGAGAAATGACATTGGTATTTGTTGCTGCATTGCTGGAACATTATTATATACTGCGTTCAATTGCACGTTCCTTGGAAGAGCCTTTCACAAACACTTCCCGATAGAAAAGCCTGGAGCTGGCGATGAACAATGCACAAACAGTAGCAGTGGAGAGAATATTTGCTTTTGTGTACAATGGGAAAATGCACTTGATCTCAAGGTCTCTGTTGTACTATAGCAGTTGACATTGAAGACATGAAAGAAAATAGAAGAACCACTTGTTTGCTATTGTGGTTGTTATGCGTTTTGATCGTTGTTACACCACGGTTAGGTTAAGTGCAGTTATTGTGGTCTAAACAAAGGAATCAGAATATTTATGTTGACATGAAATAAATATCGAAAAACTGGGAATGTTTTCACATCTAGTCAGCAACCAAATGGGAATGGTGACTAATATTTTGGGTGTAACACCAACAGAAAGCTTAAAATTATGGGACAGAACTTCCCATCTAGCATTTTGTCCATAGATTTATCGACACCAGTAACAAGCAGCAAAAATAAGCCAATAGGCATCATTTTTTTGGATCACAAGATCATAGGATCAAATCACGCTCCAGGATTTGAGTACAAGAATGGTCACAGCTGGTACTTTAACATTGCACTTTCACAGGGGGATGTCTTTTGCACGACAACCTAACAGCCTACACAGCTGAAAACAAAACTCCCAGGGCATCATTTTGAAGAAGAGTAGGCAATCTGCTGATCAAATCAGCACTCATTGTCTATCATGAAAACTTATGAAATATCCTACATCCACCATTTTTGATCTTGAGTGGAGATCAATTTACCTCAGACTACTGTGGAAGGGGAAAGATGTCTGAAAGATTTGAACAGTAGGTGAAGGTAGCTGTCTCACACTGCTGCTCTCATTTCCTCCAGTAACAGAACGCTGCTGTCAAGCCAAAAAGGTGCTTTGCCTCTCACACATGAGTGATGTGATATGACACCATCCAGCACTATGCAGCTTGACTGATTGGCACCGCATCTACAAACATTCATTCACTCCACCATTGAAGATCAGTAGCAGCGGTGTATACTATTGACAGGTTGTGCTGCAGAAATTCACAAAAACACCTTCGATAGCACCTTCTATACCCACGACCACTTGCAACTAGAAGGACAGGGGCAACAGATACATGGAAACACCACCACTTTCCGTAAGGTCCCCTTCCAGCCACTCACCATCCTGACTTGGAAATATGCCACCATTCCTTCACTGTCACTAGGTCAAAATCGAGGAATTCCTCCCTAATGGTATTGTGAGTCTGTGGTACATGGACTGCAGTGGTTCAAGAAGGCAGCTCACAATCTCCTTCTCAAGGACAACAAGGGAATGCAATAAATGATGGCCCAACCAGTGGTGCCCATGTCCCATTAGTTAATTAAAAATAATGAGTTTCTTTGCCAGTATAATGTCAGGTATGTATGTCATATAGATATATTATATATATATCACAATGACTGGCGGACTATATCAAACAACATGTCCCGTTGACCATTCGCAACTGGCAGCATGCCACTTGTGCTCAACCAGCCTGTTCTTGTAAGTCCAGGAAAAGTATATCCACAATTTGATATGATTCTGCATTTGGATATCATTTATTAAATAATCCAGGCTGTTACACCAGAAACAAATTTAAGATCATTAGCCAGATCCGCAGTCTGATGCCTTGAGCATGCTAAAAGTTAAAATAATAAATACTCAGGACATTGTTTTATGTAGGCAAAAGGAATTTGCACCTCTATCAAAATAAAGTGTCATGAAGACAGTCAAATTTTGCTGCATCCCTATGATAATGCCTTGACCAATCAGAATCTACCTGCTTCGTCTGAAAATGAAGATTGACAATTCACTGTTCTTGTTGAATTTCCACGTCAGTTATGGTCCAACCAGTCAGCACCCTCTTCTTCTGTATAAAATTACAACTCTTTGCTAAAGTCTGTTTCTTGGGTCCTGGTTCTGATAATTTTAAGACCAAAAGTTTCAAATTCGAGTCTCCTTTTACTGATGTTTAAAATCAGGAGAGTTATTCCTGGCCAAAAAGAATGAAGGAACTGTGAATGCAGGAAATCTAAAACAAAAACAGAAATTGCTGGAAAATCTCATCCAGTCTGGCTGTATCTGTGGAGAGAAATCAGAGTTAATCTTTTGGGTCCAGTGACCCTTCTTCAGACCTTAACGTTAAATCTGATTTCTCTCCACAGATGCTGCCAGACCTGCTGAGGCTTTTCAGCAATTTCTGCTTTTGGCGAAGTTATTCCTGGTGTTCTGGCCAGTATCTGTCTCCTAACCAACTTTACAGCAAACAGAGATAACAAGCATGGGGCTGGATGAACACAGCAGGTCAAGCAGCATCATAGGAGCAGGAAAACTCGACGTTTCGGGCCTAAACCCTTCATCAGAAATGGGGGAGGGGAAGAGGGTTCTGAAATAAATAGGGAGAGAGGGGGAGGCGGATAGAAGATGGATAGAGGAGAGGATAGGTGGAGAGGAGGCAGACAAGTCGAAGAGGCGGGGATGGAGCCAGTAAAGGTGAGTGTAGGTAGGGGGGTAGGGAGGAGATAGGTCAGTCCAGGGAGGACGGACAGGTCAAGGGGGCGGGATGATGTTAGGAGATAGGAGATGGGGGTGTGGCTTGGGGTGAGAGGAAAAACAGGTTAGGGAGGTGGAGATGAGCTGGGCTGGTTTTGGGATGCGGTTGGGGGAGGGGAGATTTTGAAGCTTGTGAAATCCACATTGATGCCATTGGGCTGCAGGGTTCCCAGGCTGAATATGATTTGCTGTTCCTGCAGCCTTCGGGTGGCATCACTGTGGCATTGTAGGAGGCCAAGGATGGACATGTCATCTGAGGAATGGGAGGGGGAGTTGAAATGGTTCGCGACTGGGAGGTGCAGTTGTTTGTTGCAAACTGAGCGCAGGTGTTCTGCAAAGCGGTCCCCAAGCCTCCGCTTGGTTTCCCCGATGTAGAGGAAGCCACAACGGGTACAGCGGATGCAGTATACCACATTGGCAGATGTGCAGGTGAACCTCAGCCTGATGTGGAAAGTCTTCTTGGGGCCTGGGATTGGGGTGAGGGAGGAGGTGTGGGGGCAGGTGTAGCACTTCCTGCGGTTACAAGGAAAAGTGCCGGGTGTGGTGGGGCTGGAGGGGAGTGTGGAGCGGACAAGGGAGTCGCGGAGGGAGTGGTCCCTCCGGAAGGCAGATAAGGGTGGGGAGGGAAAGATGTCTTTGGTGGTGGGGTCTGACTGCAGATGGCGGAAGTGTCGGAGGATGATGCGTTGGATCCGGAGGTTGGTGGGGTGGTATGTGAGGACGAGGGGGATTCTTTTTTGGTTATTGTTGCGGGGACGGGGCGTGAGGGATGTGTTCCGGGAAATGCGG
>JAHRHZ010000009.1:23525928-23548767 GCA_024137785.1 Ginglymostoma cirratum | reverse complement strand
CCTACACTCACCTTTACTGGCTCCATCCCCGCCTCTTCGACTTGTCTGCCTCCTCTCCACCTATCCTCTCCTCTATCCATCTTCTATCCGCCTCCCCCTCTCTCCCTATTTATTTCAGAACCCTCTTCCCCTCCCCCATTTCTGATGAAGGGTTTAGGCCCGAAACGTCGAGTTTTCCTGCTCCTATGATGCTGCTTGACCTGCTGTGTTCATCCAGCCCCATGCTTGTTATCTCGGATTCTCCAGCATCTGCAGTACCTTTTATCTCCATTACAGCAAACAGGTTACCTGAACATTATTATATTGCTGTTTCTGGGAGTTTGCTTTGAGCAAATTGACTTTCACATTTCCAACATTACAGCAGTGACAACTTCAAAGAGAATTTCGTTGGCTTTAAAATGCTTTGAAATGAATGGCACTCATGAAAATTGCTTCATGTAAATGCAAGTCTTTCATTAGTTATAAAGTACAAAGAGTCTTATGGGGCACATAAAACTATCTGCTACAATTTTCGATTATGGTCTCATGTGAAGCTCTATACCAGCAAGACTAATTTGTAAATTCTATTTCATAGTATTGTATAACACAGATGGAGACCACTTGGCCCACTTTGCTTGTATTGACTTACTGAAAGAGCTATCCAAATTATTCCCAATTCCCTCTTTTTTTCCCTTAGCCTTGAAATGCTTTTGCTTTTCAATATCATACATACTTAATTCCCTTGCAAAAAATACTCTTTGAATCTGTTTTACCAGCCTTTCAGAAGTCAATCAATTCTATATCACTGTAATTTCACTAAGTAAAACAAATGTCTCCTCATCTCATGTAAGATGCATATATTTTGAGATCTGCCTTCAATAGGGCTGATTAAAAAAAGGCTGGATGAATCATAGATTTGTGATTCACCTTTCCAAAATATAGTTTTTGGGAAGGTAATTTTAACCACACTAGTTGGGCAGGGTAAATGCAAGGGCAGTTGTTAACATTTATGACAAAAACAACCTTAACCCATTCACTTCCAGTTTTACCTGGTTCGGATTGAGGCACAATAGACTCCTCAGAGGAGGCTCCATATTTTAAATACTTTAGTGACCCTGTCCCGCATCTCAGCAGATTACTGCAGGCCATGTTTTCAAACTCTCAGGAAAGAGAACAGATAAGGGAGCCAAGTACAGCTAGATCTGATGTGGAGGTGCCGGTGTTCGACTGGGATAGGGAAAGTCAAAAATTACGCCACAACAGGTTATAGTCCAACGGGTTTAATTGAAATCACAAGATTTCAGAGTGCAGCCCCTTCATCAGGTGCAATGAGAGGAGAGCACACAAACACAGAGTTTATAGGCAGAGAGGTGAAGGGCAGAGAGATCAAAGGATCATACAACTGGTGTGAGTGGAGTGAACAAACCTAAACTGGCTGACTGATTGCCTCCTGTTGTGTATTTAATCATTGGTACCTTCCTGCATTCTAGAAATTGCAAAAGCAGGGTATGGAGCACTCTGTTAGAAAGGAGACACAAGTTTTGATTGATTAAGATGCAAATTCCAGAATCTGTTTCAAGTCACTGCCCCGAGATAATTAAAGGTTTCATCAGTGTTTGCCTGACTTTGCAAACTTTAAACAAGTGGAGCGATAGGAATATACAAAAGGTGACATCTCACATCAGACACTGCATTGTAGGTGTGAGGCCTTGCCCAGAATCTGTCTCAGAGTTTTAACCTGGAATCAGGCTGGTTTCATTCCGAAAGCAGGAATTTATAAAATGTCACACTGACTGACTGTGACTACAAATTGTTTGTTTCTTGAACAAAATAGAATGTATTTGCAAATAAACAAACAACTTGGATGGAATGATTCACCCCATAGGTTGATGTGTGTGTGTGTGTGTGAGCGCACGCGAGAGGGAGAGAGAGAGAGAGTGTGTGTGTGTGTGTGTATGTGTGTGTATGTGTGTGAGAGAGTGAGTTTGTGTGCTAAATAAGCTTGTGATCAGCCTTTGTGATTTATTTTTAACCACTTCTTGCTATGTTATCACTTCTATTTTGCTACACTGCAAATAGAATGCCTTACGCAAGCAACAAATGTGATCTCATTGTCATGAATTCATCAGAAATTTTCTCCAGCAAAGACCAGCTGCAAGCAATTTTAAGACAATTACAACATTTCTTCTTTCTACAGAACCCTAAGACAAAAAGAGGAGGAGCAGGTGGCATTGTGCTTTTGTCACTGGACTAGTAATCTGAAACTCCAGATTACTCTTGGGTTCTTGTGGTACAATGGTAGTGTCACTGCCTTTGAGCTAGAAGGCCCGAGTCACTTCCAACCTGTTCCAGAGGTGTGTTATAACATGTTGGAAAAGATCTTTTAAAATATCTAAGACAAAAGTAGCAAAGAACCGAGGTAATGACCATATTCTAACCAAAGAGGATGAGGATTCTATTTCTGTAACAGCATATACAAGATTAAACCAGTTATGAACTAAAGGAAAACAAATTTATGTAAACTTTGTACATAATATAGCCTGCTCATTCATAAAATTGTTTCCCAGCTTAGTAGAAAATGCTTGAGAGTCTGTAGAGAGTAAGACACAATCTTTATATTTTCTTGTTACGTTAAAGTCTGATGTCCAAATGGAATGCATGATTTTCTAAATGTTTCTGAACATTTCATTGAACTATTTCCAAGCCACTCCCTTGGATCCCAACTTAGGGAAACTTTTGATTTTGAAATAATTTGCATGCATCAGAAAACCCTTTTCTGATGAAGGGTTTAGGCCCGAAACATCAAGTTTTCCTTCTCCTATGATGCTGCTTGACCTGCTGTGTTCATCCAGCCCCATGCTTGTTATCCCAAAAAGGATTGATATGTGTGTGTGTGTGTGTGTGTGTGTGTGTGTCCACTAGTGACCCAACTGACCACTATTCTGTCCTTACAGAACTGGTGTGAGCTTTTGGGTGATTTTCGGTGCTGCCCAATACCATGTCATTGAGGTAACAGAATCTCTCAGTTTCCTTGCTGACAAGAATGGGATATGCTCATTGGGCTATCTTTGTGCCCAATGTTACCATGATTGAGAATCTCCTGATATCCATCCTGTTGGCAGTTCCTCAGAATGCCACAGAGAACATGCAAATTATTTCAAAAACTCTGGAGACACAATCAAAATCAACCAAGTGTAAATGCAAAGCAAAAATATGACTCTTAACATGATTACAATTCTGATATCAGAGCCCGGGGTCAATCATTACCCAAGCCTCTCAAAGCTATTCTTTATCACAATGTACCATGTACAGTAGAGCATAAACACATGTACCGTAAGTGTATTTATGTATATGTTGTAACCTAAAACTAATTGTTGGAAGTGATCCCACTCAGAGCCAGCCATAGAATGGCATAGTGTGGGAGAATGGAATGCTGTTACTGGTATTGTAGAAGGGACTGTGTTGAGGTTTGATTGGAGACAAACTGTAAGGGCAGTATTGGAGAAGCCTGATGCTGTATTCGATATGTGCTACCCCAGATTACCCTCTTGGTAATGGTGGTGCTTATACACAAACAGCTTTCTATTCCTGCACCGATCATGTTGGAATCAATCCCTTAAAATCTAGAAATAATTTCCATGCAAAGCGATTATCCACTGTTGGGAATTAATTTGGAAAAGATGATTTGAGCATAGCATTGTGGGGAGAATTCAACATTGAAGGCATTGTGCAGTTTGTTCCTTTTCTTTATTTTTCATTTGTAATGTTGAAACAAGAGAATTAATGGGCATGTTGCACTGGTTTAGGACACGACGCAGCAACAATTTCTGAAAACAAGGCTAAAGTTGCAGGTCACTCTGAACCTTGGTGGAGTTTATAGTGGGTCCATTGTTATAAAATGCCAGGACACTGGATTGCACGTTTTATAGTCACCACAAAATAAACTCCTTTATACCTATAATTGCCAGAATAACGTAAGACTTGTTAAAAATAGAAATTCAAATACTTTAATTATAAAGAGGCTTCATGTAGAGTACTAATCACAGTATTTGTCATGCTAATGTTCAGAGCTTCAGTTTATTCAACAGACTGCAGAACTTGTCCACATTGGTTAATATAATCTGTCCAAGGCGATTTGAAAGTTTGTGTATGATTTTTGTTTTCTCCCTTCCATCTTTTTAATTGCTAACTCTTTCCTCTAAATATTGTCATATTCTATTAAAGAGGTACATCACAAATTAGTGCAGCCAAATCACCAGAGGCACATTGCCGTCTTCATGCAGAACATCACTTGCCCAATCAGGCACTTTGTTAGAAGAAGCTACTGAGCTGTCCATCTGCAGTTTGTACACAGGGAACTTGTTTTCTCCCTGATTGCTCATTTTCGAGCTTTTTTCATTTACCACCAGTGGTGAAGTACCCATTGCAAGTATTCAGGCAGCAAGTGCAACTTACTTAATTATGATTGTAATTATGGTCAAAATCCAATGAGATCAATTGGACATTGTGAATGTTATGAAAAGCAATTCTTGATCTTATCAGTGCTGTGACCTTATTGTTCCCAGTTATGGGGATAAAATAGAACTTTGATAATGTGTGATTGAAAGTCAGTTGTGTTGTTAATGCAGAGATCCTATCAGGATTTGGGCATTGACTTTCTTTCTGTAAACAACAGTAATTTCATTTGCAGTTGACAAATCAAACAGTGTGACCAGGGCTTTGTTTCTTTGCAGTCTGTGTTTGGTGAATCTAGTTAAATGTCAAAGAAAATTCCTTATATTCCGTTTGCCAAATATGCCTGTATCCACTTGAGTTATTGATTTTATTGATATCCAAAAGACATTTATAGAGAAATCTGACTTGAGAGCAATATTCTTAAGTGTCTAGTTTGATACAATATTCTCAAGGTTGTGGTATTCTTAAAGATATTGGGTGGAACTTAATACCCTCCCCAAAAGTGAGTTTTGTGGTGGGGGGTATTTAATCAAGTGGGCAGTAGATGGGTCGAAACTCTGCCATCTTCCTGTTTCTACCTTGAATAGGTCTAGATAGGAAAAATTCAGGCATGAGGTTCCCATCTACCATTAATGGTGCTTCTTGAGTAGGCAATTAATGCTACTTTGTGGCCTCTTCCAGCCGTCACTGGTTTTAACCAGTGGAAGGCTTACCTTGGAGAAAAGCACAACAAATAAATCTGTGTGGGGTTACTTGCAAGGTCTCGGGATAGGCTGGGGTAGGGTTATATACAGATCCAGTATGAGCATGGTTGATCATCAGTCTTCATTTTCCCACCTCCAACCTATGACCTTCAATCTCTGAGAGCCCAGTCTGGGGGATTGCATTTTGGGTGGTAGAGGTGGCTGTGTTGTTAGGGATTGTGAAATATAACAGCAGAACCACATTATCATATTTTTATTCCATTTTCGGTCTTTCAGTGGACCAGACTCTGGAAGGGTGCGGGATGTGATTTTGAATTAATGCAACAGGTTGAGGGACCAATGAAATGCACTCATCCCACCTGGTCCAAGAACAGTGCTCTATAAAGTACTTCCCTGCTGGATCTGGCATTCCTGTCTCTCTTTAGTTGCTGAGTTTCTTGAGCTTTGGGAAATCGACCAGCCAAGTCTGAAGAATGGAACCTCATTGACATCTTGTAATGATGGATCCACCTCTCCTGTGACTTATTTGATGCCAAAACTGCTGCGATTAAAACACAAATGGATGCATTTTCAATGGATTGAACTCAGGTTTTGCATTTTGGCCATTTGAAGTCATATACCTTGCACGAACATTCTCCTGCCTTTTCTAAAGAATTTAAAGTCTCCTGCCATTTTTCAAAGCTCAGGTAAGCTGTAAGAGTGTTGGATGAACGCAGAACGTTTATTCTAATAATTTTCTGAGGCACATATGTTGGGTTCATCCCACACTCATTTGCCAGTCTTCACAGCTACCCACATTCTATATCACAACAAATCTCATTCACCTATCACCCTCACACATTCACCTATATTTGTTTCCAACACAACGTGTCAAATTTAAAATTCATATTTTTGCTTTTGATTCCCTTCATGGATTTATTCCTTCTTTCTACCATAACCAAAACAGCCCTGCAATCCTACCTCTGAGCTCCTCCAATTCTGGCCTCTTATGCATCAGGAATTTCCTCATCCTCTTCATTGGTGGATGTGTCTTCGTTTATCTAGGCATCAGACAGTGGAATCGGCTCTCCAAATCTCTCCACCCCTTTTACTGCCTTCAGTCCTACTTCCTTAACCATGCACAACCTCTTTTTATTTGAATCAGGATAAAATTTTTCATTATACAGTTCACTTTGGTATGCATGACAATGTTAAATATGCAACATAAAGACAAGTTATTGTTGTTGTTGAAACAGCAGCTAGGCCTTAAAATTGATTTCATTTCATTGTACTATTTTGAAGGACATTTATCAATATTAGTTATTGTTATCGTTTCATGCTTTTTATGTTCCGAAAACAAATTGACCATGTCACGAACCAGGTTCACATGTAATTGTCAAGTCTGGTTGGGATCGGGTTTGGTTTCAAAGATGAAAAGCTGTCATGTATCCTACATGAAGATGATCATTTGTGTGAATTACTAAAGGGTGTTTGTTATATGCTGAATAGCATTAGGGGTTGTACGATTTGTCAGATATTGGTCCTGCTTAAATACCTCATTCAGGTGGAAAAAGTAGTCACAATTAAAAGGATAAACCTTGGAGATTGAGGATAAACCTTGGAGATTGAAGGGCATGTTGGAGGGGAAGAGAAAGATTCCAATTCACTTATCGATGAAACATTGGAAATACATAATGCAAGCTTTGTGTATATGGTATAAAGTGACACATTGATTTGTACAGCAGGTTCTCACCAGATTTCTTCAAAGGAACACATGAGGGTCCTGTTTTATAGTGACTGAGTTAGTGCCATTCTTACCTCTAAATCACAAAGCTCTAGGTTCAATTCATCTCCGAGGTATAAAACATCAAGGCTGACACTCCTTGAGTGTTACTGAGGAATCACTGCTTTGTTAAATATGCTACCAATTGCCTGAAAGTTTAAACCAAGGCCGACTTGGAGGTAGAAGATCCCACAGCATTATTTTGAGGAAAGCAGTAAAGTTATCCCTGGTGTGTTGGCCCACATTTATTCCACAAACATCACAATAAGCTGATCATCTGGTCATTACTACAGTGCACTTCATGAGGACAACGTTGAATGTCACATTGGCTGCTACATTTCTGAAATCCAGTGATTACGTTTCAAAATGTCCTTCATGCACAGTTTTGAAAAGCCCAGTGGCTGTGGAAAGTACTTTACAAATATATGATTTTATTTTCTTTTTTGTATCTCATTTGTGCCAGTGACAGGTTAGAACTTTACTAGCACTGTTCCAAATGAATTAACAGGAATTCATTTGTAGTTGCCACAATGGACATTGTGACCAGAGATTGGTGGCTTTGTAACATATGCTTTTTGTGCTTGGTTGAGCTATAAAGAAAATTCACTTTTATTCTATTTGCCAAATACATCACTGCCACCTGAATTATAGATTTCATTGACAATTAGTTAAACAAAAAGCCATAAAGATCCTTATCTCACATTACTACCAGTCTTTGCAGAGTGAACTATTGTGGGGAGCATTTTAGTGAGGTCGCAGAGGACTGGTTGTTTAGGCACTGTCAGAAGGGAGAATTTGATTGGAGAGACATAGCCTGTTCAAAGTTATATGCCACCATGTTAATGTAGAACTAGTTTGTAACTGTATGGTAATTTCTTTTTTAAGCTTAGCACTGGGGTCTAAAACAATAATAACTACTTTCATTATAAATTGTACAGCATCCCAAGGTAATTCAAAGGCTAATTCAGCAAGAATTTGACACAATCCAGAACACCTACAGAGAATTAAAAGAGGAGATTGAGGAATTGAGGTTTTGGTAATGATTTTGATCATCAGGTTTGAAGCATTGTGAAGAAAAAATGGATTCTGGAAACTACCTGGTTACAATTTGAGATACAATTTAAAAATAAATTTATTTGGAGTCATAGAATCATAATGGCATAGAAGGACACCATTCGGTCCACAAGACCATGGCTTTTCTTTATAGGACAGCACATCATTGTTTGTTAATTTGAGGAGTATGGGTACTGAAATGATGTGGCCATATTCTGAGTCATCTGAAATCTTTAAGTAGACCAAGTCTTCTTATTGGCATTAGTCTAAGTTACTGATATCAAGTAGAGAAGGAAACCCACACAAAGTCTTTGGCAGAAGTTGGGCTCAATCGTGATAACAATATAGGTTTTTTACAAGGTTTACTCTTTAATAGCTAGTTGCATTACATCTGAGATATATGATAGTCTCTTGTGAGGCATCAGGCTTCAAGTGATAAGTAAGTTCACATTATTTTGAGTTACATTAGCATCAGAACAGCAATTTAAGAGACTGGAACTGAAACAGGTTAGCTCTTCCAGGAACAGACCTCTGTATCCTGAAATGTGGAGATTATCTCTTGATGTCTGCTAACCCTTTCTGTTAGTAATCAATGGGCGTTGCTGACTAGGCCAGCATTTATTGCTCACCCCTTGAGGAGGTACTGATGGGATACCTTCTTGAATAATTGCCACTCCTGAAGTGCAAGTACTGCTACAATGTTGTTCGGGAGGGGTTCCAGGAATTTGAGACTGCATCTGTGAAGGAAAGTCCAAATCGGGAAGGCATGTGACTTGGAGGTGAATTCGGGTGGGGTATTCTGTTGCACCTACTGTCTGTAGTGATTGTAATGAGGTCAACCAGGTGGACCTCATAGAATATGAATTCCCTGACTGGGGCTGTTATTCTGGTCCAGTTCGGGAGCCCTGGCTGATAGATAAGAACAGCAGTGTCAGATTTCCTGTTCACACTGACAGCTGGCTCAGAGGGAGCTGGATCAGTGTCAAAGACTCTCCATATGTAAATAAAGCATGACTTGTTGACAGGTTACCAGCCTCTGTGGAGCTCTTTCACTGACCTTATCCTTCAAGTTGGTAGAGATTGTGGATTTGGAAAGTGCTGTTGAAGGAATGTTTATAGTGCTTTACATAACTTCAGGATGAATTAAAGTAGTTGACAACCAGTCAGTTATTTGAAGTATATTTGGAGTACTATTTGAAGTACAGAATCTGTTATAGAAAACACAGCTGTCAGTTTGATCACAGCTAGATCCTATAGACTGGGAATGGCCGAGAAAGAATATTCACATTTAGTTGAGGTGTAGAAAGTGAAATGGGGACATTGCAAGGATAGAGTTACAGAAAGAAAGAAAATAAAGAGAGAAAATGTGATTTTTTAAAAAAATGGAGAAAGTATACAAATACATAGAAAAAACCTCTTAAAAATATCATTCACATGGTGTTTTATTTGCATACAATGAATTATTCCAACTTTTCTAGGTTTTAATGAGCACATGTAAAGAGTTCCCCTTTTGTATAACATGATTCGGTGAGACTAATCTTTGTGTCTGAATATATTGCAATTTTACACATTCTCAAAAGAGAGTGAGCCAGACTTAATGATAATAATTAAATTGTTCCTTCTGCATTGTGAGAAATGAAATTATTTCTGCTTTGCCCTTTTCTTAATAAGTGGGATGTCTCTTCAGAGGTGTAGATGATACCAGATTTATTTTGTGGTTCCATCTGCAGGATTCATTTTGCTAAAATCACTGTACTGCATAGAATGTATTGCACAATATTAGAACAAAAGCACAATTTGGCAAATCCTTGAAATTTCAGATAAAAATAGATGCTGTCTGAGGGCCTCAGCAAGTCAGGCATCTGTAGAGAGAGAGAAACTGAGTTGATGGCTCTGTTTTCTTGATGGAATCACAATCCTGGTGTTGGGCTCAACTCCAGCTGAGGAGCCTGGAGTTGACCAATTAGGAAGTGCTTTGGAAGCCCAGAGACAATTGAGGACAGCGGGTGAACCAGAGACCAATCAAAAGGCCTATGGTAATGTGCAGCTGGAAGTGCCAGCAGGAGAAGTGTGCACTGCTGAGACGGGCAAGCAACTGGAAAGGTGCCTGAAGAGTTTTAGGTACCTATGGCAGCATTGCAAAGACTGATGCATGGCCACAATGTCTGGCCTTCATTGTGAGGAGGGAATCCTCCACAAGGGTTATGGAGAGATGGTACCAACAGCCCAGTGGAGACAGTTCGACTGCTGTCTCTGGTATCAGGCAGGAGCTCATCTTTCATCTGCAAAGTCTTTGTTGCACCATGATATTTCCTCTAAATGGTCAATTTCCTGTAGGTAATTGTCATCTAATCATTGCCGGACTGGTAACATCTGCTGTTTTGATCCTGCCTCGGTTACCAGACCAATGTACTATATTTTAACATAGCTTCTGGCATTGCTTCCTAAAACCCCACTGTGAATATGGTAAAATTCAGGTCAGTAGCACAGTCTAATAAGCTTTCTTGAGACTTTTCTTAACCACTGTGAGGAGAGTTTTAAATGAACACCTTAAAACGTAAAGTGCCTCACATTATCTCAAGCTAACTGAACCTGGCTCCTGACTCTGTTCCAGCTATGACCTATTGCCGAGTCCCATGGATGAAGCCCCAGGTTCATGTGGATTAGCGCTGCATGACTGATTTAATGGCAGTGTACAGGCACCACAATTGACCACAGAGTGCCTGGGTCAGAGAGGGGAAACTGGGCCAGAGTTCCTGTTTCTAATTATGTGTAGTGTACATATCAATCTTGCCTGGCAGTTGAATGATCTGCCAACACTTGGTGCCAAGGCATTGCATGTGAATGATGGCCAACCATGAAAGGTACCAAATGGTGATGAGTGTGTACAAATTGCATGTCGTCAACACCTTCAGGAGAGCATGGAAAATAAATTGAACCTTTCAAGGGCAATTTTCCATCAAGCAAACTGAGTAGAACATTGTGCAATTTAGCTGCTCAGTTTCGTGCTGCAGATGTGTTGTACCAATAGAATATTGTCATGCAATGAAAGAATTGCAAACAAATGTTAATGATCAACTTAATTTCATTGTAAATCAATTCATTGAGATAATGAGAATAGATATGGCTTCTTGCCTGCATTTCCCATTGGAGTGAGATTCTAGTCTTCAATCTATTCATGGTGGAGGGGGAAGCACTGGGCAAGTTCGAGACACATTTCCCACAAAAAGATAACATAGTAGGGGGAAACTAACTTACAGCCATCCTGAGCTCCTCTTCAGTAGGTTTTTAGAGCAAATGCTCAGGCATAAGTTGCCTTATTACATCATGAGTCAGATAGTCCTACACAGCAAAGGGAAATGGGATGTAAAAAGAAGGAAATAGGTCACAATTCCTCACTCCTGAAAAGAAACCTACCTGATTGCAGTAAAAATGTGAAACTATACCACTGACTTTTCTTCCCAGATGATGTCATATTTGGTTCTGAGATGCGAACCACTGGCATCTTGACTTTGGAGTGGTTTGCTGACTGAGTCTCAATGAGAAGTGGCCCTTGTCTTGAACAAGATGTGGTTTATTTTGTGTTAGCCCTCAGTTCACAAGCAGTAATCCCCCTTTAATAGACAATTTGCCGCTCCCCAGTGAGAATCTCGCCTTGACACCCAGAACTTAGTTAAAAGATTTGTGAGTTTCTTCCAATGTTGCGATCGGCCTGGTCGGAATTCCCATCCATTTCTGTCACATTTCGTACTATGGTCCAGGTCACTGAGTCCCCCGTAAGATTCTGCCTGTCTTGTCTGTTGTGTAGCTGTCAGCAGTCAGCTGCTGGGTGTGGCCAGGATCAAGATCTACCTGAATGTCAGGTAGGCCATCACCCATTCTGACTCTTTCTGCCCTATTGTGTGTCGTTCCCTCCTGGAATAAGTGAGAGCCTGGTATTAAGGGAGATAAATGTTGGGGGGGGCACATGATGAGAAACCCTCCTTCTTACTCAATGATACTGACACTTAGTCAAAAATCAAAAGATCTAGCACAATGTTTTTGTATAAAGGGAGGATACTCAACCAATGGTTTCTTTGCCTGATAAATAAGGTTTTCATGTTTCTTTTGTGTGATATTGTGTGATACCTTATTTTGTGGAAGTGGCTGTAGGATATTTTTGTACTTGCATCCACAGAGCCATTGAGACATTCCTGGCAACAGTTCCTACTTCACAGTTTAAGCAAAGGTATCAACTCTGCTCAGTATGGGGATTTAGCTCCATTTCATCAAAACTCTATTATGATGTTTCTCAAAATTACAAATTTTGGATCATTGTTCTTTCTCAATTTGCTGTAACACTTGCTAAATTTTGTGGTTGATGATAGAGGCAACATTAAACATTTTGATGCTACGTCTGGTTTGTATGGAAATGCATTCACCAAACCGTAACTCAAACATTGAGTACCTTTTGGGCTCATTTGTCAGCTCCACTGTTCAAATGATTGCTAACATTTATCCTCAGAAGATTGAACAATATTTATTTATGGAACTTATAATGTTTACGCCAGATCCTTCAACAAAATATTCCATAATCTATTATTAACTAAGGGAATCTCTTGCTGGGAGTTTCCTGGTCATGGACTCATAGAGTCGTTCGGCATGGAAACAGACTCTTTGGTCCAGCTAGTCTGCGTGATTATCTGGTTTTAACAATTCAAATACTTTGCTTGAGCAGTAAGTTTAGTCTTCAACACACATCACCAACATATATTGGTTCAAAATAAGCCAGATCTTTTGAATTGAGTTTGTGCTGAGATTAAATAATGTAATTAATAAAAAACAAGTTAGAGCTGCAGTTACAATGTGCTAGAGGGAGCACATAAGTAAAGTGCAATCTAGATATCTGATCTTCACTGGCGTTTGCTAAAATTGATTGATTACTTCAAAGAAGGTTCATGATGCCAGAGCCAAAATGTATCCCTTATTCAACATCAGTGAAACAGATTATGTGGTCATTATTGCTTATGTGAGCCTACTATGCCTAAATTGGCTGCCGGGTTTCCTACAAGCCAACAGGGGCTACACCTCTAAGCAATACATCATTGTCTGTCCTATATAAATGCAGATTTTAGATGGCCATGAACAGGAAGGGTTTAGAGGGATATGGGCCAAATGCTGACAAATGGGACGAGATTAATTTAGGATATGTAGTCAGCATGGATGAGTTGGACCGAATTACGACTGTAATTAACTGCAGATACACTTTCATTATGAGCATGCTGGTCTGATCATAATGAACTGAAAGGCAATGTTATGAAATTTTCTTGTTAGATAGAAAAATAAGTTTCATCCTAAAGAGAAAATTGCACTTATGGAAGGGAGTATGGAAGGAAAGTATTGCCTGTGGACAGGAAATGCATTGGGAGGTGAGGATGATTGTAACTCTATGGAGCTACCAAAGACGTTCTGTGCCTTCTGGTATCCTTTGACCTTTGTTCTAATTAAAAAGGAATGCTTCCACTGTGAAGAATGAAGATGCCTGAGTCAGGAAGGCTCAATACCTAACCCACTGATTGGAGACAATTTTCTCAAATGGGTCATCAATAGGCATTTAACTCTATATTTACATATGCACATTGCAAGCGCCTCGTTTGGTGTCTGTCCAAACCCATAGGTTTCGCAGTGGGGCCCGTTGGGGCATCTCTGGGCTGTCCCATCGCTAACTGGCATGCCTTATATCTATTTTACAGTTGACATATGAACATAAGTACAACAAACAATAGCCCTTCAAGCCTGCTCCACCATTCAATAAGATTGTGGTTGATCTGATTTTAACCTCAATTCAACATTCCCTGATAATTTTTCATTACCTTGATAATCAAGAATCTATCTATTTCTCTTTAAGTATATTTAAATATTCTGTACCTACTGCCTTTTGAGGAAGGGAATACCACAGATTTACAAACCTCTGAGAGAAAAAAATGTTTCCTCATCTCTGTTTTAAGTGGGTGGCCCTTTATTTTTAAACTATGACATCTAGTTTTAGATTCTCCAACCACAGGGATAATCTTTCTAATAGCCACCTGGTCAGCTCCCCTTAGGATCTTACATGTTTCAATTAGTTCACCTCTGTCTCTTCTAAACTCCAGTCTGTCTAATCTTTCCTCAGAAGGCAAGCCATTTATTCCAGTTGTTAGTCTGGTTAAGTCTCCTCTGAACTGCTTCCGACACATTAACATCCTTCCAGAAGACAGATGGGCACAATCCAGACTAATTTTTTCTCTGTCCTGTCTGTGCCAAATCTTTTGTTAGAGCAAGCCATATTTGACCAGAATGTTCAACTATTGCTTCATAACACTGGGAGTGATTTTCTCTGAAGCATCTCCCACTTTGTCACTGAAGTTTTATAACATAGGGTGAATTTTCCAAAAAATTGGCTAAGTGTGAATTTCAAGTCGTTTCAGGTTTCTCTCCATGAGTGAGAAGTGGAGCAGTGCTCCACTTCTCACCTTACTGAGTAAGCACCACACCCCGTTTGTGTCACTCCTGTGGTATCACCTGCTGAGTTGCAGCAAATTCATTGGTCTAGCATTGGCAGTGCAAGAGCCTTCTTTATATCCCAGCTGCATGCTATGTCAAACACTGCCAGCATGGTCTACAGTGCACACAGTCTGGAGGAGCTTGGAACAATGCTAGAAGAACATGAATGACCTTCTGTGCACCACAAGGGCAAGTGCTACCATCTTCTCTATGCTGCCTCATACTCGTTCCAGTGCTGCCATTGCACCCAACTCCCACCAAGGCTAAACCATTCCCATATTGCATGAGGCATCTTCCCTCAGCGGTTCTGACTCAACCCATCCTCCAAAATTGCTAATACTTCCTGCCTCTGTATTCCTTACTCACTCACTTGGGACACCTCACCAGCTTCCCTTACCGATGAAGGACCAGACCCCTGAGTGATTGTTGTCCCTCTGGACTGTTTCGTGTTGCTAAACATGACAAGTCAAGGCAAGACAGAGATGCTTTGAGCATCCAAGTAAATGCAAAACAAGTGAGCACTAAGAGAGCAAGGTAAGAGCCCTGAGATGCACACAGTTATGATACACGGGATGGCAGCAGCATTGCAATGAGAAGTGTTAGTGAGTTTCAAATTGCAGTCTTGAAGTGCTGAACAATATTAAAACTGTGTCATGAATCTGCCTTAATGATGTGGCAAGCCTAGTCCTTTACCAACGCCCACCTCCTTGGATGAAGGGTGCCGGTGATTGCTGCCCATGGAGTGTGTCCTGAGGTGTTGGGGAATGCTGACCAAGGTGTCTACTCGGAAAAGAAGTCGGCATTTTGCAGTTGCCATGTACCTGCTCAGACTTTCAAGCCAGAAGTTTTCAATTTCTCCCTGCTGCCTTGGAAAATAGTGAACTGCATATAAATGAAGTGAAATTAAGTAACAATGAGATGTTAATGCATTCAAATTGGACCTTGCTCTTTAGCAAGATTCTCATCTCACGATTAAAGCCTCATATGGAAAGTTGGACTTCTTTTCTTGATGGCATGGATCCAATTTTTCTGTTCTCACCATATTTTACCAACAGACTCACCATTACTCACTTCATTGAGGGGTTAGGAAGATTCAACCCAGTGTTTTAGATTTAGGTGCAAAGGCAAATTCCATGTGGGGCTATTGTTGTGATATTGAAATTCCGAAATAAAACAAGGCTTTTTTATTTAAACATCCTGCAGTTTTAACTGCAGGATCCTTGTAAATTCTTTTCTGTTGGATTCCCACCCTCCAAGAGCCTCATTGACTAGCAGGAGGCTTCTTGTGCAGGAGACCTGGTTGCATGGCTGCAACTTGTGAGAGTAGTTAGGTGTAACGGGCAAGGGTTCATTCTTGGAGGAATGTCTGATGGCAGTAGTGGGGAGGGGGTTAACATTGTGGTGCGTGACTGGATTACCCAGGGTGAGGCTGCCTTAGTTGGAGATTCAGTGATCACCCGGGTTTGGGTGGAGAGACAAATCATAGCCATGGAGGGTAAAAATATTTCAGAGAGAGATTTGGTGACCGGAAGAATCATGCGGATCTGTAGAGTGATTAGGTATTTACTTGGTAGCATGCTAGATGTGGAAGAAGCACACCTCTTTCTCCTAACCCACAAGCAGTGCTTTAAAAACATCCATGTCATGCATTCAATCCTTCTCAATTGTAAAGTTTCCTGTATCTTGGAAGTCTCGGTGGAATTTAGTTCAAAATTGAATGACTTCAAGTGAAGTGAGGCTATCTCATTGTAATACTAAAATAAGCAACCAGATACCCATGGTTTGGTTGGGGAATTAAACACCTTTCCCTGAGGTGAATTTGCTGGTGGAGGGCATTTAACAAGACTGAAGGTGGTAGTTGGGAAACATGCCTCCTTCCTTCCTTTGACATTTAACCCTGGGTGGGAGTGTTGTTGATAGTTTTCCCACCTAGCCACCAATTGAGGCCCTAAAGTGGGCAATTAAAACCCACTTAAGGTCATGATACTGTTGTAACTGGTATTCGTCAGCACACTGGCACTCACCATCTCGGAAACCTGATGAGCAAACCCAATTTTATTTTTTGTAGTTTACAGGGGTGTTTGGGGTGATTTCGTTGGGGGTCTCTTGTTCAAAAACATTCAATGTCTGATTGAGGGACTAAACACTGGGAATGAAGAGAAAGAGACGTATGAAAACCACATGCTTGCTTTTTCCACAAAACCCCCATTCCCTCACAATTTCTTCCCTTTCACCTGGATTCTGGGTCTCATTCTTTTCAAGCTCATTTTTATGGAATGTGGGTGTTGCTGGCTGGCTAACATTTATTGCCCATCCCTAGTTGCCCTTGAGAAGGTGGTAGTGAGCTGCTTTCTTGAACTGTTGCAGTCCACCTGCTGTGGATTGACCCACAATGCTATTAGGGATGGAATTCTCGGATTTTAGCCCAGCGACAGTGAAGGAGCAGCAATATATTTCCAAGTCAGGATGGTGAGTGGCTTGGAGGGAAACTTGAAGGTGGTGGTGTTCCAGTGTATTTGCTGCCCTCGTCCTTCTAGATGGAAGTGGTCGTGGGTTTGGAAGGTGCTGTCTGAGGATCTTTGGTGAATTTCAGCTGTGTATTTTGTACATATACAAAATGCTGCTCCTGAGCATTGGTGGTGGAGGGAATGGATGCTTGTGGATGTAGTGCCAATCAAGTGGACTGCTTTGTCTTGGATGATGTCAAACTTCTTCAGTCTTGTTAGAGCTGCATCATCCAGGCAAGTGGGGAGCTTTCCATCACACTCCTGATTTATGCCTTGTGGATGGTAGACAGGCTTTGGGGAGTCAGGAAGTGAGTTACTGTTGCAGTGTTCCTAGCCTCTGACCTGCTCTTGTGTTTTTTGTGTGAATCCAGTTGAGTTTCTGGTCAATAATAACCCCCAGGATGTTGATAGTGGAGAATTCACAGGTAGTAAGACCATTGAATATCAAGGGTTGGTGGTTAGATTGTCTCTTATTGGTGATGTTCGTGGACTGGCATTTGTGCGGCATGAATGTTACTTGCCACTTGTCAGCCCAAGCCTGGATATTGTCCAGATCTTGTTGCATTTGAACATGGACTGCTTCAGTATCTGAGGGGTCGTGAATGGTGCTGAACATTGTGCAATCACTGGCAAACATCTCCACTTCTGACCTTAAGATGGAGGGTCGTCATTGATGAAGCAGCTGAAGATGGCTGGGCCTCGGACACTACCCTGAGGAACTCCTGCAGAGATGTCCTGGAGCTGAGATGACTGACCTTCAACAACCGAAACCATCTTCCTGCTTGTCAGATATGACTTCAGCCACTGAAGAGTTTGCCCCCTGATATCCATTCATTCCAATTTTGCTTGGGCTTCTTGATGCTACACTCAGTTAAATGCAGCTTTGATGTCAAGGGTTGCCACTCTACCTCTGGAATTCAGCTCTTTTGTCCATGTTTGAACCAAGATTGCAAAGAGATCGGGAGCTGAGCAGCCCTGGTGGAACTCAAACTGGGCATCACTGAGCAGATTATTGCTGAGCAGGTGCTGCTTGATAGCACTGTTGATGACAATTTACTGACAATCAAGAGTAGATTGATGGGGCAGTAATTGGCTGAGTTGGATTTGTCCTTTTTTTTATGTACAGGACATACCCGGGCAATTTTCCACATTGTCAGGTAGATGCCAGTGTTGTAGCCGTACTGGAACAGCTTGGCGAGGGGAGTGGCAAGTTCTGGAGCACAGATCTTCAGTACTGTTGTCGGAATATTGTCAGGGCCTGTAGCCATCCACTGTTGGATTGGAAACATATCCAGTGTTTCCAATCGTTTCTTGATGTCACATGGAGCAAATCGAATAGACTGAAGGTTGTAATGCTGCGGACCACTGGAGGAGGCCAGTCTTGGCAATCCTGGGCCTCAGGCCTCAGGCCTCAGGCCAGTCACTCCCAAAATATGGTCACTCAATATGGCTGGGTCGTCTAGTGGCGAATGACCTATCGCCTATAATATTACACGCAATATGAACATATTCAAGGTGGTCGGGATTTCTGTTTCATATGTTTTTGGATTTTAACTGGTGACATGATCCCAACTCATTCATTTGGGAACTAAGTTTGAATTCATTGAATAGCCCATGAATCTTTGATACTGGAGTGATAAAAACTTCAAGGAAATTCATCTCCAGTGTTTGTTCCTTGGTTTGAAAATATTTACCTCCACTTCACTTTAACACTATAATGTACCTCAATGACTCCATGTATAAACAAACTCCAGACTCTTAACCGCTCTGTACACAAATAGATTTCTCCGAAGTCCTCTTCCAACTCCTCTCAACGTTTATTTTACATTTATGTCTCCTAATCACTGCCTTCCAAACCAAACAGTGGCTCCTTACTCACCTAACAAAATGCTTCAGGATTTTGAAATCCGATAAGAAATTTCTTCTTTGCTTCCTCTGCTGTGTTGTAAGTGATCCCAGTATCTGAGGTGTCTCTCCATAATGATAGGTTCTCAAGCCTGGCTTCGTCCAGATTAATCTGCATACCAGACTTTGCCAATATGTAGAGTATCTATCGTTTGACATTTCAGTTGAAAAGTTTAAGGGAAAAGTTCTGGGAAAAGTTTAAGGGAGATATGAATGGAAAGTTCTTTACGCAGAGGTGGTGGGTGTCTGGAATGCGTTGCCAGCGGAGGTGTTAGAGGCAGGCATGATAGCGTCATTTAAGATGTATCTAGACAGATACATGAATGGGCAGGGAGCAGAGGGATACAGATCCTTGGAAAATAGGCGACAGGTTTAGATAGAGGATCTGGATCGGCGCAGGCTTGGAGGGCTGAAGAGCCTGTTCCTGTGCTGTAATTTTCTTTGTTCTTTGTTCTTGACCGTGATTTTGTGGTTGCAGAAAAGGTTTTCCGTGCTTCTCCTCACAAGATTACAACTGAACCCCTGATGCAACAAGTTATACACAGCTTTTGGAAAGATTAAGTTTGATGAGCTAAATACCTTTTCCTATTCCTTCCTATCCTCTGTCACTGTCGACTGCCATCAACCACAGTAAATATTGGTGCTTCAGGCACATTACAAGCTATAAATAAATAAATACATATTATTTTGAAAGCTTACACAAAAATGTCAATTTTGGCAAAGATACATTTGCTCATTAAGTTTAGCTGTTAAATTAATAACAAATTCCTTGACAAAGTGGCAGCTATGTGCAACATCTACAAGATGCACACCAGAAGCTCCTTCTATTCCTCTCTCCACCTCATGCACTCGTCTAATTTCCTTTAAGTTCAATTGAAAGTGTGAATGGCCTGACAGTTTGCATAAATGTAGATCTGCTACTACGGTAACAAAAGGCTCTTAATTCAAGGTTAATACAGTTCATTTGAGAAGCGCATCCGAAGCACAGAATAAACCACTTAATTATTTTGGGGACTGGAGTGGCGAAGGCAAGTGAATGATCACAACCTTGATTAGTTTACACATTACAAATAGCAGGATAAGTGTATAACACCTTCTTTCACAGGGCAATCATTCAGATCCTTCCGATCTCCAAACAGATGCATGGGAATTTCTGAGGCCTCTGCCCCTTTCTCAACATTGTTTCAGCACTTTTCTGTAATTTGTTTCCACTTTTAAAAAAGACATTGGCCTGGATTTTGTGGAAAATATCAGTGCTCACTCTCATTACTCCTTTGAAACTGACAGCATCTTCTGGAATCCACAAGTGCACAGTTAAATATCAAAATCCAGAGGCTACTGTCGGTGATTCTGTGTTGCTCTGCTCTTTTAATATCCCTCAACATGTCATCAAGTAGAAATCACTGAACTGACAAGAACTTGTCTTTTTTTTTTACTATTTGGCCTGCTGTCAAAGCTTCTGCTGGTATTAAGTGTAACTAGGATTTTAGAGGAATACTAACGCCATAAAAATACTAATGTTTCATATTATTATGGACTAGACTAAACCCCCTCAAAATATATGAAGAAGATAGCCTAGACCCTGACTCTTTCTTATTTTAAAGGCAAGTGCCAGGTGTTGCATTCCAGGTGCAATTTGATTGGTCAAATTAACAGTCTTGAAACAAATTATACTTTATTCACACACGATAGTGAAAATACAGACAAAATTAAAGTAAAAAAAATTTGCTTAACTGTAACTCTATTGAAATGCTTAACATAATAATCTATACTAACTACAACTAAGTAACTGTTCCAATATCGTAACATCCCATAAATACACCCTTGTCAAAGGCAAATTCAGTAAAATAGATTGTATCAACAGGCAATTCTAGTAGCAGAAAGAGAAGACCCAGCTTTTGGCTGTAACAGAGAGAGGAAAAACAGCTTCCACATCCAGCTTCAAAACCCCATTAACTGCTGCAAGTTAAACTAAAAGTCCTGGTTCTGTGGGAGCTTGACCCCACCAATTCAGGATGCTTCTTTTGTTCCAATTCTAAAAAAAAAGTGTCACAAACTGTTTAGTTTATTGGCTCTGATTGGACTGCTTAGCACCTCTCTCTCTCAACCTTTCTTCATAAAGAAAGATCGGATAAAATATACCTCTTAAAGCCATGGTATCATCACTGTATATATTGTATATACAGAAATGATATGTCAAATTGCTGCTACATAATAAGAAAAAACACATTTTAAAAATACTTCTTTAAAACAAGATTGTTCATAAACTTTTTTTTTAGTTTCCAGCTTAAGTGCAAGCGTATGTCGAAACATTTATTTCATTTTGTGTAAAATTGAACTAAAAATGAAGAATAATTTGTCCATTTTATTTTCTACTTTGCTGTCCATGAAAATACTTTTAAGTGATTGGCCACTTAAAATGATACCAAGATGCACTCGCTTGATGCCATCTCAATTACTGGATGCCTGGAGATTCCCTTGAATGATGCCACATGCAAAATAATTTCAGAAAGCAGGAAATCTACTCCACAGACTTGCTGCAGCATTGTGAATGGCATTCTTCAATGACTGCTGGGTGCACTGATGCACTTCTATTATCTTGTTAATACTTAAATTCATAAAAATACACGTTCTGCTCAACAAAGTGAATATATTAATGCGAGGACACTTCTTATTAGACATACCTTCAGTTGTCTACAGAAACAGGACAGCCCAGTATGAAGCTCCCTTCATGTTTTGCCAACAATATTCCTCAAACATAACTGCAAAAGTGAATGGATCTATTAGACCAAGTGTGGTGATATGTTCCTATCCAGTGAATTATCTGAATGAGTTTGCTAAACCAAGAACCATTTTCTGTTGTCAGTCTTTGTCCTGGAATGAACTGTGGAAGATTACTCATGTTGAACACTAGCAGTCAATGGATAAAGAAGGCCTTTGTTTATTAGTCTGGGCTACAAATATACACACCATTGTCCAACAGCTGAAGTAATACACCTCACTGTCTCACATGTGAAACCTTAATGGGAGTAGAATCCAACCTTGAGACAGAGGAGGGGAGATGGAGGAAAGGAGGATAATATAGATTGGGTACCCATTATGCACATGCTTTAAAGGCAATATTAAATAACATATTGAGCAGGTATATGACATAAGTGAGTGAATGCCCAAGGCACAGAGTGCATCATTTTTCACAGTTGAATTTAGCTCATTGCATGCATATCCCTGAATGTTCTTGAAATTACTCATTGTTCCAGTCTTTCTCTAGTCCTGATAAGACATATTTTCTGCAGTGACAGTGCTTTTTCCCTTTTCTCATGGAAACTTTCAGCAACTAAGTTGGGGCAGGATACCTCAGGCTGATTGATTGACTGAGGATTTTGGTAGCGTAGTAGTAATATTAATGGACTGTGCATACAGAAGTCCAGGCTAATGCTCTGAGGTAGTGCATTCAAGTCTAGGCATGGCAGCTGATTTTAAACTTAATTAGTGAAGTCATTCAATGATAGAAAGAATAAATGTTAGTCTCAGTAATAATACTCACAAAACAAATATCTATTGTTGTAAAAACACAGTGATTTTCTTAAGGGAAGGAAATCTCTTTTTCTTACCTTGTCCAGCCTTCATATGACTCCAGAATTACAACAATGCATTCAATTCTTAACTGCCTTTAAAGGACAATTAGGGATGGACAACAAATGCTTGCATTGTCAATGGTGCCCACGTTCCAGGAAAGAATACATTTGCAAAGTTGTACAATGGATCACAGGGACATTTAAACATTTGCAGAGGCTTTTCAGAGGATCCGATATCTTAAAGTGTCTAAAATAGTCATTGAAATGATCACGAGATAACAAGCATGGGGCTGGATGAACACAGCAGGTCAAGCAGCATCATAGGAGCAGGAAAACTTGACGTTTCGGGCCTAAACCCTTCATCAGAAGGGTTTAGG
>JAHRHZ010000009.1:23428166-23520928 GCA_024137785.1 Ginglymostoma cirratum | reverse complement strand
CATGCAGAAATTGTAAAAAGTACTTTGACACACCAAAGACATATTAACAGCCTTTTATCATTGAATCATCCACAGTGTTGAAGCAGGCCATGCAGCCTATTGAGTCCACACTGACCCTCTGAAAAGCATCCTACCCAGATCCACCCTCTACCCCTATCCTGTAACCCCGCATTTCCCGTGGCTAATCCACCTAGCCTGCACATCCCTGGTCACTATTGGCAATTTAGCATGGCCAACCCATCTAACCTGCAGATTTTTGGACTGTGGGAGGAAACTGGGTCTTCGGAAGGAAATGCAAACAGACACGAGGAGAATATGCAAACTCCATAAAGACAGTCACCCAAGGGTGGAAACAAGCCAGCAGTGCTAACCACCAAGCCACTGTACCACCCGTTATACCTTCCATTTTAAAAAGTAAAGGCAGTTCTGGAAAATACACTGAATACAATCCACATTTACAGTTCTGAGTGATGTGCTTTTACTTGACATGACACAACTCTCCGTCTGAAGAGCTTTCCTCAAAATTCTCACCACATGCTCTTCGTGATGATGTGACATTGATAAAACTGATTAAAACCTATTAATCGCAGGAGCCTGATTTTTTTTTATTCAAAACTTATCATGTTTTAAAAGGGGAATGTGTGCTAGGTCTCCTCGTACCTTTTCTGTTCACTGTGAAAAAATGCCATTATCAAAACTCTCTTATACACCTGTATTTTACCAACTCTGATATAATTGATTTTTTTCTGTTGATTCTTTCAGGGGATGTGGGTGTCACTGACTGGATCAGCAATTATTTTGCATTCTGACTGCCTGAGAGAATATGATGGCGAGTCACCAAATTGGTGAAGCTCATGTGATGTGAATGCATCCACAGTGCTGATAGGAACAGAGTTACAAGTTTTGACCCAGTGACAGTGAAGGAATGGTGATGCGCATCCAAATCAGTGTTAGTGTTGTCTGAAGGTGATGGTGTTCCCATGTATCTGTTGCTTGGCCTTCTAGGTGGCAGAGGTTGTTGGGTTTGGAAGATGCTGTCAAAGGACCCTCTGCGACTTACCACACTGTATCTTTTAGATGGTGCACGCAGCTGCCTCTGTATGTCGGTGTGAAAGGAATGAATGTTGAAGGACCTGGATGTGGTGCCAGTCAAGTGGGTTCCTTTGTCCTGGATGGTATCCAGCTTTTTGAATGTTGTTGGAACTGCACAGTTCCAAGCAAGTGAGAGCATTGCATCACATGCCTGACTTGTGCCTTGTAAGATGGTGGACAAGCTTTAGGTTGACAGGAGGTGAGTTACTCACGGTAGAATTCCTAGCTTCTGACTTGCTCTTGTAGTCACAGTCGTACTGTGGCCAGTCCAATTCAGCTTCTAAATGATGGGACTGTAATTCCCAGGATGTTGGTAGCACAAGATTCAACGATAGTAATGCTTTTGAATATTTAGAGAAGGTGGTCCATCTGTCTCTTGTTGGAACATTGCCTAGTACTATTGTTGGTATAATTGTTTTACTTCAATATAGAAAACTTTATTCAAGGAATTCCGCACCAAATTATCATTCAATAGAGTCAAGCCCATAAAGTGATCAAAAACTTTGGGGTTGGTAAAACAAATGTCTGTCATAAACATTTTGTTAAAATGGCAGCAAAGTCTGTCGTGTAAGAAGAATTTGTAGTAATTATTCACATTCATTCCATAGTTTGAAGACACAATGTGTGAAAATACACCATTGGATTCTCTGCCATCACCCAGGGCATCATAGAAGCCTTCTTCCAGCTTTCGTTTAGCCATTGCTGCCAGGGACTTGAATGTCTTTGATTCATATACGGCCAAATCTGCAAGGACTTTATTTTTAACTCCACCTGACACTTGACCAGGTTACTGATCCAAATGCGGTATTTCTGTCCATGCTACCAGGAGGCAGCTGGTATCCTGTTAATCCAGAGCATCCTCATGTTCTGCTTCTTGAGTTTCTTGGCCTTGATGGAGTAGAGAAAGACTGTCCACACTGCCTGCTCAGCCAGGCTATAACATTGGTTCTTCCTGCATTAGAAATGCAGGGCATGTTGCAGCACTTACTTGACCCAGCAGTAGCAGTCAGGTCCTCAGCTCCAGAATCAATGGGATTGTGACAGGAAAACCATGGGCGGTTCTGGTACCCACCACACCTCACAAAACTCGGCTTCCTGGGGTCACTTTGACAGACCCAGGCCCGGAGACACTGGGCACTGTGTGGTGTAGGTGTTATTTTACTTTTGTCAATCCAAACCTGAAAATTATCCAGGTCCTACCACATACGATTTGGAAAATTTTCAGTATCTACACAGTTGCAAATGGTGTTAAGCATTGTGTGATTATCAACAAATATCTACACTTCTGACCTTATGATGGATGCAAGATCATTTTAGATGGAACTGAAAATGATTGTCTCTAAGACAGTACGCTGAGGATTTCCCATAGCACTGTCCATGGCACCATCTTTCTTTGTGCTGAGTACGAGTCCAACCAGAGGGGCTGATCTCCACCTCATTCCCATAAGTTAGATACAACTAGAGTGGCATCAAGAAGCCTTAGCAGAACGCAACTCACAGTTACAGAGGTCAATTGGCATAATGTCTAGTGTGTATTTCAGAAAATGGCTACTATGTGGGTGTGATTCTCGTTCTGGTTCAGTTTGACTTGGGACCTGTCTGCCTGTCTTACCTCTGTCAGTGGAAGATGATGACAAGCCACCAATGTAAAATAGAATGGCTAAGAAAGTGCACAATGTAAAACATTAGCAAGCATGGATACAGGACCTGCCTTCAGGCAGAGCTTGTGATGATAGTAATGATGATAATGGTCTAAGTTAAATGGCATTTCTTGGCTGTAAGGTCATCTATGAAATGGACAACTGTAAACTTCACACAGCACTCAAACTGTGATCTAGCTGAATTGAGCAAAATTAACATTGCTTCTTCAATCTTTAAAAGATGTCACTATTCATTAAATCTAAAATGTTTTGACATTTTTTTAAAAAATGACTAATCCACACGGTCTTGTCCTTCCAAAGAACCATATTTTCCTTTATGAATTCCGCAACATATTTCTGCTGAATGTATATTCTCATTCCTTTTACCTCCCAAAATAAATGACCTCACAATTGTTCATGATAAATTGCTTTCATCCTTTCCTGTCACCTGAATAGCATCAGTTTTGTAATTTGATTGAATCTGTAATTCATTGATTTTGAACCATTTACTTTATTGCATTCGTATTGCTGTTGCTGTTTAGCAAAGCATTTGCTTGATGTTTCAGGCTGTCACCTACTCTACTAAAATGGAGCCCAAGTGATTTATATAAAAGAATCTCCATGAAATGAGATAGAATGCTTGGATTTATATCATACCTTTTAAAGCTGCACAGCATCCTGAAGCAATTTACAGTTAATGATGCATGTTTGACATGGAGTCACTGTAGCTTACAGCAGCCAATTTGCACACAGTAATATCACACAGGCAATGGTATATAAATGATGAGATAATCTGTTTCTTATTTTGTTGCTTTAAAGTAAATATTGATTAGGACACTGGGGAGAGCTGTATTCCACTTCTTCATAATAGTGTCATCAGGGCTTTCTCTTCTACAACAGGGCCTTGTTTTAATATTTTGTTTTAAATCAGAAAGAAAGCACCTCTGAAAGTGCAGCACTCCCTCATGGGAATGAAATGCCAGCTAAATTATCTGCTCAAATCTCTGGACTGGGAGTTGAGCCAACAAATTTCTGACACAGAGACATCCACATTCTATACGAGAATAAAAAAAACTTAAAGTGGCAAGTTCAACAATGGATGCTGTTGTTACAGAGCTGACTGACAAAGAAAGCTCATGAAATTTACCTCATAATGGATTATGAGGCAGAAAAGGATTATTTTAATGAAGTACATACTAGTCAGTGGCAGTAATGTGTTGGCAAAAAAATTTCACACACTCGAGAAATATTTTGACTACACAAACCTGGATTAGGCAATAGATATAAAAAAGGGAAAGAAGGGGCGTGGGGTGGAGACAAAATGAAAGGCCATAGCCAGAGATTTGGTTAACAGATACTTGCATGGTAAATTTCAAGGAAAGCCTAAGAACAAGGAGCAGGACTGGACAATTCAGCCCCCTTTGCCCGCTCTACTAGTTAATATGATCATGATTGATCTCAGCTTGGCCTCAACTCAACTTTCCTGTTTGCTCCCCATAATCGTTTAATTCATTACTAATTAAAAATTTGTCTATCTCCTCCTTAAATTTATTCAGTATCCCTACGTCAACTGCGCTCTGGGGCAATGAATTCCACGGATTTATGACCCTTGGAGCGAAATAGTCCCTCTGAATCTGCGTTTTGAATCTGCCACCCCTTAGCCTAAAAGTATATGACCTTTCATCCTAGATTGCCCCACAAGGGAAGCATCTGGTCCACATCTACTTTGTTAATCTCTCTTAGCATTTTGCATACCTCAATTACATCTCCTCCCATTCTTCTAAACTCCAGTATGTATAGGTCGAAACTGTTCAATCTCTCCTCAGAAAACAAGCCTTTCATCTCTAGAATTAATCTGGTAAACGGTCTCTGAGCTGTCTCCACTGCAGTAACATTCTTCCTCAAGTAAAGCGACAAAAATAGTACTCTAGATGTGATCTCAACAATGCATTGTAAATTGCAACAATTCCTTTAACACTAGATATCAAAATTTTACTTATCCTCCTTAGTACCTGTTGTACCTGTGCCCTAGCATTCTGCAACTTATGTACAAGGACACTTAGATCCCTCTGCATCAAAGCATTTTGGAGTTTCTCTCCTCTTCAAAAATAAGTTGTCTTTTTATTCTTCTGACCAAAATAAATAAGCTCACATTTATTCATGTGAAATGCTATCTGCCCATGTGTCTAACCTACTCATGTCCATTTGTTAATTTCTTATTTCTTCCTTGCAACTTACTTTCCCATCTATTTTAGTGTCATCTGCAAATTTGGCTATAGCACTTTCTATCTGTACACCTAAGTCTTTAAATGCATTGCAAATAGTTGTGGCCCAAAGATCAAATCCATGGCTCCCCACAAATTATACCTTGCCAACCAGAAAAAGAGCCATTTATACTGATTCTCGGCTTTCTGTTGGTTAGCCAATCCTGTCTCCAAGCTAATATAGTACTCCTAACCCCATGAGATCTTACCTTTTGTGTGATACCTTATCAAATGCCCTCTGGAGGTTCAACTATACTACATCAACAGAACCTCCATTATCCACTGTGCCTGTTATGTCTTTGAGAGTTCTAGCAAATTATTCAAACATGACTCGCTCTTCATAAAACCATGTTGACTCTATGTGTTGGGTGTGACTTTTCACATGTCCCATTACTGCTTCCTTAATAATGGATTTTGACAATTTTCCAAAGACAGACATTAGACAAACTTGCCTATAGTTTCCTCCTTTCTGCATCTATCCCCTTTTTGAATAATGCTACATTAGCATTTTTCCAATACATTCTAACCTTTCCATAATCCAAGGAAATTTTGGTATATTACAACCAATGCGTCCACTGTCTCTACTGCCACTTGCTTTTAAGGTCCTAGGATATAGCACATCAGGCCCTGTGGACCTATCTATCCTTTATCCAACAGTTTGCACATGTTCCTCCTTTAAGTTCCTCCTTTTCTATAAGCTCTGCATTACCTGTTACCATCCAGATGATTTCAATTACCATGAAAACTAAGGTAAAATATTGATTTAGTGTCTTTGCCATTCCTGTTATTAACTTCCCAATCTCTTCCTTTAAGGGATCCTTCAGTTTAGCTACTCTCTTCCTTTTTATTTACTTATTGAAGATTTTGCTCTACATTTATATATGTTGTGCTAGTTTTCATTCATAATTAGGCTTTGCTCATTTTATATTTTTGTTAGTAACCCTTAGTTGGTGTTTAAGAGTTTCCCAATCCTCTAGACTGCCACTAACCTTTTCAAAATGGTATGCCTTAGTTTTTTCCTTTATGTTATCTTTAATTTAAAAAAGAACAAAAGAACTGCAGGTGCCGTAAATCAGGAACAAAAACAAAAGTTGCTGGAAAAGCTCAGCAGGTCTGGCAGCATCTGTGAAGAAAAAAAAAATCAGAGTTAATGTTTTGCGTCCAGTGACCTGGGAAGGGTCTGCTGCGCTTTTCCAGCAACTTCTATTTTTGTTATCTTTAACTTCCTAGCTTAGCCATGGAAGCTTTCCCTCCATCTCTTACAATTTTTCTTTCTCTTTGGAATATACTTTAGTTGGGAGGAGTTGAATATCTACTTCAGGAGGATCAGAGGAGTTTACAAACAGGCCAGGAAAAGGTGAAAGCAAAGTCTCACTCAGTGGAAGGATTTTACAAAATTATGACATTAGTTTTCAGTTAATGTGTTAGGGAAGAACCCATTCCCAAAACAAGGAAAAATGGAAGAGAACATACCTCAAATAGACACCACTGATGGAGGCCATCAGGAAAATTCTGATGAGGTAAGAACAGAATTAGTCACTCAGAGATCAAAGGAACAAAAACAGCTTTCAAACTTAACTGCTCTGGACCATCCCCACCTCAGGACCGTTGATGCAGACAGGGGCGTGGCTGCCACTCTGTTTTCTGAAGTCAATGACCAGCTGCTTTCTTTTCCTGATGTTGATGGAGAGATTGACCCATGAACCTCATGGATATCAGATTTATACAAAAACAACTCATGAATCCTATACTTAGATTATCAAACTGGACAGCAGACAGTTAAAACCTGGAAAAATGATAGGGCCTGCGGGGGGGGGGACAAGCTGGGCTGTTATTCCCAAAACAGTTTTGAATCCAGGCTAGAATCAAGAGAGTGAATGCAGAATGCATATGTTGTTGTCTCAAAATTTGTATCGTCCTTTCACGCCAATCTTTTAGCAGAATGCCCACTGTAAACAGAGGAGAAGAATATTGTTTTTCTGTGTTCCTCATGTTGCGAAGTGTTATCATAGTGCTAAAGGAGCCATTAATTTCCAACTTCCATCATTTGACTCTTAATACCTAGAATCCTTCATGGATTTTATAATTGTTTTAAAAAAAAGAAAGGCACTGACATCAAATGGCTCAGTGATCACCTGACCAGGTGAGCCAGTTCACAAACCATCAATAAACAAGACCCAGTCTTAACTGAAATTAACATGTCATCAAAGTGACAGAAACCAGTTATTTGGATCTGTATCTCCTGTTTATTTTCACCTTTCTGGGTGTCTCATGTATTTGTTTGATGTGTTTTATTACTTTTTTTGAAGTTATTTAGTAGTAAAATTCTTCTTTGTTTTCACTCAAGAAAACTTTGTAATTGTCTCCATAATTTTGACAGATGCAATGTTTTAATTGAAGTGTGATATTGTTGTGCACTAAAAAGAATTAAAAACCTTCCTTTTGACTGACCAAGATGTTTAAAAAGAGGGAGCTGATTTATCCCTCCTCACCTACTGTTAACAAATGGTCCTAAAATTATACATAGCTTTATTCAGAACTACAGTTCTGAATTAATAAATGCACACAGATACCTAGCTAATATTAGTTTGGAGTGATTCTGTTTTTGCATTTCTTTGATGTAGTAAATGATTAATGTAATTTATGCCGATAATTTCTCCCTGGTTCTTCTTCCTCAACCCCCTCAAACAAAGTTACAATTTCTAAAGGACTGGGGAACTTTGTAGTTTGTCCCCAACTTAGGATTTAAACGCCACAGTCAATTATTAATCAGTATCAGCTCCCTGTGCACCCAATAAAGAATGAAGAATAGAATGTTTTGTATAAATCCCGAATATGTGTGCAGCAAAACTGCACAGTACGTTTAAATATAACCTCACATACGGGGAAGGTACCTGAAGTGCAGTGCTCATAAACTTTATATACAAAGCATATTCTGGAAATACGCAATGTGTTTCATCAATGATGTTTTCTAGTTTGTTTTCCCTCCAAAATGTCTACGCATATGTAATTCTGGATTCTTGAACATCCATCATTAAATCTCTTCCAACATTGAAGGCCACACATTCAGTTGCTTACTTTCTACGCTCTGCAATACTTTCCCTGTACCTCTCTGTCACTCCAATTTCCTCCTTTGGTACATTTCTTGAAAACCACCTCTTTGATCAATTTTTTTAATCAAGCATCCTAATGTTTTGTCAAGTGCTCCTGTGTCACATTTTGTTTTATAATCCTCCGTTGAATTGCCTTGGTAAGTTTCATTACATGAAACGCTGTATGTAAATATAAAATGTTGTTATTTTCTTTCAAGGAAAACCCAAATTTACAATCTATCTTATTCAGGTTATATTTGGTTTGGAAATATATTTGTTGCCTATTCCAAAACTGTTCTAAAAACTACGGAGTGTACAAAACAAATTTGTAGTGTTGTTTTAAACACCAAGGAACTTGATCCAGTTTTAAAAGCAAACAAAAATTTCTGAAACCTATTACATTTTGAAGGCTGGTTTAACAACGTTGTAATCAGTGAAGGCACATCATCAAATATTTCTGTGGGCCTTTCCACTTTCAACAGCTCACTACTTGCCATTTGATGTATCAAGCAAGTGTTACTGTCAAACTCTATCCTAAGCTCATTAAAGAGTAATAAACACTTTCTTTATCTCCTGATGCTGTGTGCAGTGCCATCTGGTGCAGAGTTGAATGGGAGATCACTGTTTGCAATGAATACTTAGAATTAATGAATTATGATGTGTTTAAAAATGTTAGGTATGTGTTTTGATGAGAGTGTAGATTTGCCAAAAGTCATTCACCCTGTGGGAATAGTTAAGCTGAGTATTTCTGAAATTTTAGGACATATGTGAAAGCTTGCTTTGTGATGGAAACTTACATGCTGAAAAAGTATGTTATTATTTCTTTCGGACTCATTGAATAAAAGTTAATCAATACCAATTAGAAAATACGCGTGAAATTTGGTGCTCGTTGTGTGATTAAATAAAAAAGAAAGTCACTATAGTCCTAACAGACTCCTCTCTCATTAGAGAAAGATGACTGGCGGTGATTTAACCTGAGGGTCACCATGCCTCAGGGGAGAACTTGGGAAGGAGAGTCCTTATAGAGTCATGAAGTTGTACAGCACAGAAATAGATTCTTCAGTCCAACCCGTCCATGCCAACCAGATATCCTAAATTAATCTAGTCCCATTTGTCAGCATCTGGCCCATATCCTTCTAAATCCTTCCTATTCATGTACCCATCAAGATGCCTTTTAAATGCTGTAATTGTATCTGCCTCCACCACTTCCTCTGGCTGCTCAATCCATACCACCCTTTGTGTGAAAATGTTGTCCCTTAGGTCCTTTTAAATTTTTCCCCTCTCCCTAGTTTTGGTCTTCCCAACAATGGGATAAGGACCTTGACTATTCACCCTATTCATGCCCCTCATGATTTTATAAGCCTCTATAAAGTCACATCCCAGCCTTCGAAGCTCAAGGGAAAATAGCCCCAGCCTAGTCAGCTTGTCCTTGTAGCTCAAACCCTCCAATCCTGAGAACATCCTTGTAAATCTTTTCTGCACCCTTTCAAATTTAACAAATCTTTCCTATAGCAGGGAGACCAGAATTCCCAAAAGTGGCCTAACCAATGTCATGTACAGCTGCAACACGATATGCCAACTCCTATACTCAATGCAGTGACCAATAAAGGCAAGTGTACCAAATGCCTTCTTCATTATCCTGTCTACCTGTGACTCCACCTTCAAGGAACCATGAACCTACAGCCCAAGGTCTCTTTGTTTGACAACCCCAGGAACCTACCATTAACTGTGTAAGTTCTGATCTGATTTGCTTTACCAAAATGCAACATCTCACATTTATCTAAATTAAACTTCATCTGCCACTCCTCAGCCCATCAGCCCATCTGATCAAGGTCTTGTTGTACTTCCTTACTCTTTAGTACACACCAATGTTGGTGTCATCTGCAAACTTACTAAGCATTCCTCCTATCTTCATATCCATATCATTTGTATAAATGACAAGGAAAACTCATGTTGTTGGCACTATTCTGTAGTGTAAACCAGTTGGCCAGCCCACTGAGCTAACTACCTCCGATATGTTGTGCGATGGTCACTTCTTCTATAAGGTGGTCAATGGTGTTATAAGGTAACAACATAAATTTATATTTAAACATCCCGTTTTAGAGAATAAAATATCTCTAGATGTTGCATTGAAGCATTATGAAATATGAATTGACACTAAACACATCAAGAAACATCACAACAAATAACCAAAACTTTGCTTAAAGAAGTAGGATATTGGGAAAGTCCTAAAAGATGAAAGAGGAAAGACGTGAAGGCAGAGGAATGAAATTACACAGCTTTGAATCTAGGCAGCTGAAGGCATAACAACCAATGGTGGTGCAGTTAAAATTGTGGAAGCTGAGGGTACTGAGGCCTGATAACTGATTGGAATTTGATATAGGCTGGAATATGGACAGCAGAATTTTGGATGACCTCAGTTTCACAGAGATTAGAATGTGAGTTTCTGGAGAAGAACACATTGGAATAGTCAAGTGTAGAAAAATACAAAGGTAGTCGTCAAGCTTTCAGAAGCAGAGGAGCTGAGGCAGGAGTGGAATCAGGTGATGTTGCTGAAGTGGAAATTAACAGGCTTAGTAATGGCATAGATATATATCAAATGTGATACCAAAATTGTGATCAACATGGACCAGCCTCAAGAAACTGCCAGGGAGACGGATAGAGTCAGTAGCTGTTGTACAAAAGTTGTAGTGGCACAATGATTCATGACAATAAATAGAAAATGACTCCTGTTTCAGTGTCAGTGTGGTTAGTTACTGGGCTATGAATTTCTTTTAAAAGTTATGAAGCTAATGGTGTTCACTGCCATTTACGTGCAAATGCATCAGGAACTTTAGATAAGGAACAACTCCATGACTGAACTCCAATATCTTTCCAACATGTACCACTCTGCTAATTGATTCACAGAAACATGTGTCACAGTCTATTGCCCCATTAATGTGCATGGAATGGTGTGTAGTTGTACCTGAAAAATATACATGATCTGATCTCATCACAAAATTTAAGTCATCCTAAACAGTCTTAAAGTGGCAAGTGTAATTTATTGCCAATTAATCTCTCTGTTCTGAGAATGAACTATTAAAAATATGGAATTTCATTCATTTAGATTTTAATTGCAGTTTTTATATTTTATCTTTTTTAGTATTTGAATTGGCATTGAGTCTACCCACTCTAATTTCCTTCTTCATCCTTGTACTATTAATTCCATAATCTTTCAATCTAATTTGTTTACATGACACGCAGTTTGACCTGTTCATTTAGTTCTCAAATACCCTATTACCCTCCCTATGTTTTATAAACTTGCACTCTTAGCATCTTTGCAAGCAAACATTTTTAAAATCCAGACATGCAAGGACAGATCTGACTAACAACAGATCCATTAGATGCCTCACTACAACAAAATTAAGGCCTTTTTGTTTTCAGAGATCAAATGAAATGAAAGCTGTAGTTTAATTTATCCTTGGGAAATAGATGACAAACAGATGACAGCAGTATTTATTTCCTATCTCGAGATGCCCTAAAGGGCATTTAGTGTCAACCACACAGTTTGGAAGTGGAATCCTTTTTGTGGACTTGCGTAGCTTATCACTGTAAACTCCTCTATCCTTACAATCCATTAATATCTTTGTGATCCAGCAATGTTGACTTCTGTATTCGTACATTTGACGTGTCTTACAATTCTAACCTCCTTTGGGACTATTCTAGATCAGAAGTACCTGCTGATTAATCCCTTTAAACTTCAAAACAGTACCAACACCTAAAGACATTTAACTGGGTCTGTCGGGTCTGATCAGTCTCTCCCCAAAGGAAAATAGCTAATTGAGATTATTACCTCCCTGTACAGTGTTTTATTTCCTAATGCATTTTAGCCAGATTGTTATTTGACTGGACTATAAGACTCTGGGTGAAAACTCCACAATAAAGAATTCCGTAACCAAAATGAAATAGAGAATTAGGATTTTTGAGTATTGATACAGAAAAATATCTGAACGGTATAAATTGTAAAATATATAGAAGTTTGTTAAAAGAAACAGTGTTTAGATGGAACTCAGAAATTGCAAGACTGGATACATCCAGGAAAAGTGAAATTAATTGGTTCTCATTTCTAAAATTGAATCTTAAATTAAACTTTAGTGACTAAAGAGGAAGTGTCTTAAAAATAATATGTCAAATATTAATACAAGCTTACTTTAATCCCTGCCTTAGACTAGTTCAGTTTGTGAAGTGAATATGAATTGGTGAAGAAACTACCGATCATAATTGAGATATCTGTTCAATGAATTGGTGTCTTGACCTGTTCTCGGAGGTAAGGCCTAGGTACCAGTCATTTTGGTGACAGAATCCCCCTCGTCCTCACGTACCATCCCACCAACCTCCGGATCCAACGCATCATCCTCCGACACGTCCGCCATCTGCAATCCGACCCCATCACCCAAGACATTTTTCCCTCCCCACCCTTATCTGCCTTCCGGAGGGACCACTCTCTCCATGACTCCCTTGTCTGCTCCACACTCCCCTCCAGCCCCACCACACCCGGCACTTTTCCCTGCAATTGCAGGAAGTGCTAAACCTGCCTCTACACCTCCCCCCTCACCCCCATCCCAGGCCCCAAGAAGACTTTCCACATCAAGCAGATGTTCACCTGCACATCTGCTAATGTGGTATACTGCATCCGCTATTCCCGTTGTGGCCTCCTCTACATCAGGGAAACCAAGCGGAGGCTTGGGGACCACTTTGCAGAACACCTATGCTCGGTTCGCACTAAACAACTGCACCTCCCAGTTGCGTACCATTTCAACACCCCCTCCCATTCCGCAGATGACATGTCCATCCTGGGCCTCCTGCAGTGCCACAACGATGCTACCCGAAGGTTGCAGGAACAGCAACTCATATTCCGCTTGGGAACCCTGCAGCCCAATGGTAGCAATGTGGACTTCACCAGCTTCAAAATCTCCCCTCCCCCTACCTCATCCCAAAACCAGCCTACCTCATCCCTGCCTCCCTAACCTTTTCCTCCTCCCACCTATCCCCTCCTCCCACCTCAAGCCCCACCCCCATCTCCTACCTACTAACCTCATCCCGCCCCCTTGACCTGTCCGTCCTCCCTGGACTGACCTATCTCCTCCCTATCTCCCCACTTCCACTCACCATTACTGGCTCCATCCCCGCCTCTTTGACCTGTCTGCCTCCTCTCCACCTATCTTCTCCTCTATCCATCTTCTATCCACCTCCCCATCTCCCTATTTATTTCAGAACCCCCTTCCCCTCCCCCATTTCTGAAGAAGGGTCTAGGCCCAAAACATCAGCTTTCCTGCTCCAATGATGCTGCTTGGCCTGCTGTGTTCATCCAGCTCTGCACCTTGTTATCTCAGTCATTTTGGTGAATGTTTTCCTTAGCTGTAGGATGGCTTCAAGTAAGATGACAAGAATGGGGCTGCAAAGCTCTTCTTTCTGTTTGTTTGTGATTTTAGATGTCAAGGGCTGCATTGTATGTCTACATGTTTGTAAGAAACCAAGTAGATAATGCCTTATTTTGGGAGTATGCATTCTTTACCAGCAAGTTCGTTATTGTGAAGGGAGTTCACCTCACCTTGCTTTTATGATCTGGTTCTGACTTTTGTTAAAAGGAATAATATTTTTCTGTGAGCTTACGGAACATTAACTTTTTCAATCTCATTTCCTTGCAATAATATCATGTCTTTTGACCGTTATTCCTTCAGAACATTTCCATTGACAGATAGTCTTTCTTTATTTCTCACAAGTGAGATTTTAGATAGTTCTGCATTTGATGGAACAATACTGTTTTCCTGCATATTGCTTAATACCTATGATTTGATTTAATTTCACAGTTCAATTTGAGATGAAATGGCCGAGAGGTTAGGGTAATGGACTCCCAATCCATTGTATTCTACATGCATGGGTTCAAATCACGCTCTTGTCCCTGCTTCAGTAAATGCCTGATGTCAGCTTGTTCAATACCTGTATGAGTCTATCCTTAACAATTTATAGGAGTGGCATTGTGGCTCAGTGGTTAGCACTGACTCAGAGCGCCAGGGACCCAGGTTTGATCCCATCCTCGGGCGACCGTTTGTGTGGAGTTTGCACATACTCCCCGTGTGTGAGGACTTGCTCCTGTTTCCTCCCACAGTCCAGTGTATGCCGGTTGGGTGGATTTGCCATGCTAAATTGCCTATAATGTCCAGGGATGTGAAGGCTAGGTGGGTTATCTATGGGAATACACGGTCATAGGGATGGGGTCAGTCTGGGTAGAATGCTTTTTGGAGGGTCAATATGGACTCAATGGACTGAATGGTTTGCTTCTAGGGAAGCATGGTGGCTCAGTGGTCAGCACTGCTGTCTCACAGCACCAGAGACTCGGGTTTGATTCCACCCTTGGGCGACTGTCTGTGTGGAGTTTGCACATTCTCCCTGTGTCTGTGCGGGTTTCCTCCCATGGTCTAAAGTTGTGCAGGCTAGGCTGGGAAATGCAGGAATAGAGTATGGGTCTGCGTCTGGGTGGGACGCTCTTCAGAAATTCATTGTGGACTCGGTGGGTTGAATGGCCTGCTTCCACACCATAGGGATTTTATTATGGCAGAATTGAAATTTTGATTTCTGGTTTTGGATTTTGGCCACTGAGGCAGGTAACATGTGCTAGGGAACGTCCTTACTCGCTCGACACACCTCACTAAAAGAAGCCTTGTTCTGGTAATTTTCAGACTCTGAATTGGGGTTGGGGCCCAGCCAAAATGGAAGCTGAATGCAAGCAGCCATGAGTGCAAGTGATACTGTGGTGGGCTGCTTAGTATGGTACTTCATGCCAGTTGTTTTAGTAGATTTAAGCCCTTTAGCCCTCACACATCTGCACTCCACCCATCCATATCCTTCATGCCAACTCAACAGCCTTTCATCCAGTATCCGCCAAAGGCAAACCTTATAGTAAAACCTTCCATTCACAAAAGCCATTCAAATCTCATAACAATAGACAAACATCCACTTTCATGAATAACATTAAAGGCAGTCAATTCTTTAATAGATTCTTTAAGCTGTCAATCTGTGAATTTAGAAACCTTTGCTGAGATAACTGTAGCATTTAAAACTCAGCCAAGAATGCATAGTGACATTATAATAACCCTTGAAGAAATTTTAATGAGGAATTCATTGAAACTGAATGAGCAGAACGCTATTTATTTATTCTAACCTATGCCTGTCAGTTGAATAGTTCTTGGACAAGTTTTTTCTTTGTAACTATCAGTGTAAGCTACAGACTGTGTTTTTATGTTTAAAGAGTGTTAGATCTTTTTAACATATTAAGAGCATTTGCATCTGTTCCATCAATTTATGACACACACCTGCAAGGGGTTAAGGCACAAGCAATAGCCAGAATAGGATCATTGCAAACCTTAACTAGTTTTAAATTGAGCATTGATTTGTGATCCACACCTATACAACTCAGACTCATCTCCGTTACTCCACCAGTGAAAATAGTTTTGGCTAGACTTCGGGATTGAGTCTCGAATTAAAAATCTAGAATCTTGGATTAAAAATCCATGGCATTTTACCAAGTCTGTGAGAATCTTGACTCAGGATTGCCAATCTAGTACCAAAAACCAGAAAGCTACCATATACTTAATAATATCTGGATCCTCTCTGCAACAGTGGAGGCTAGTAGTATGACTTCTGGGTAACAACTGCAGTTTGAAAATACTGCTGTATGTTACAAATGAGTCTGTTTGAGCAGAAGAAAATAGTTGCACTCTAAGGAAAACAATACTGTATAATTTGATTTGAGCTTTGCATTCAGAAGGGAGCCATACAATCTCAATGAATGAAAGAATTAAGCAAAAGACAATATAGTTAAATGTACTATTACTTTTGAATTACTGCTGATTGCGTTTGATCTGACTGCTGCACAGTGTAGCACTGTATAGCATTAGGAGCACTGCTAATGACTCTTTTCAGGCTGAATCTGTCAAAAAACCAACAAAGTGTTATTTTTCTTTCTGGGAGTTCTATATAATGATAAACAGTGGAAAATACAAGGAACAATAACAGAACAAGATCAATGATATCATTCACTGTTCAACCACCAGCTGAGAAAGATTCAAATCAATAAGAAATTGCCATTGTTATACCACAGTGATTAAAATCCATAGATAGGAATGGTGATTAAACCTCCCAGCACCTGTTCCCTGGTATTGGATCTCTGCCTCACTTATGCGTAACATATCAGACCATAATTGCAGGTAGGAAATAAATTTCTGCAAAATTATTTCTGTTCCAACAGTATGCACAACCCAATAATCCTTAGGAAATGTGCATAGTAAACCTGTCGGAAAATTATTGTCTTGGTTGTGAGACCCAGCAGGAAGATACCTTTGGGACCAGCAGAGAGCTGATTTAATACAATTGCTATGATTTCTGGCACCTCTTGTTACCTGTAGATCTATTTGGCTATAGGGAAAAAGAGCTGTCATTTCATTTTTTTGTGTTCAAGTCACTGATATTTATTTCAGCTTGCAGCTCACAGGCCTTAATCCAGAAGGTTCTAAAATCAGATACTTGTTTTTTTGTCATCTGTCAATTGTGGCTGATGCCCGCAAATGATAGAATAGCGGGAAGCAGTAAAAATTGGTAGCAGCATGTATTAAGTTGTCAGCTCTCACTGGACATACTCCTGGCAGAGTCACCACATGACTGACAGCCTCCAAGTATCCCACTCCCACACTCTCGCTATGGTTTGCCCAAAAGACCCATATCCAAGCTGTAATCCTTCCCCTGTCAATCAGAGGGCAAATAGGGACTCCATTGGAGGATTCTCCAGTGCCAGTCAAAACAGCCTTCCTCCACCTTACTGCCCCTCCAACTCCATGTCTGTTTTTTCTCACTTACAAATAAAAGTATTTAATAGAAATGTGAAATAAAAAAATCTTTTTGTGGTTTTATGTTTTCTCTTCTGGTTTTGTCAAAGAAGCATCATGGAGATTAATCTTCATTTCCTGGCGAAAGCCCAAGGCAATACTAGAGGGATTTCAACGCCTATGACCTTTATTCACATTGTTATATCAAGCTACGATAATGCTTATAAATGATTATATATTCCACACTCATTTCCAATATTTTATTCTTAATGCTAATGTTCTGAAACAGAATATATTTCTCCGTCAAACAGGAACAGAAAACTTGAGCCAAGCAAAAAAAAACAAAGAAATTACTTGCTTGCTTAAAACAAGTGGGTGCAAATACGGTTTGGTTTCCCATTGCAAAATCAAGCAATAATCCTGAACAAATGACTGTTGAAGGCAGGTGATTATTTAATCCTGATTCCAGTTAAATATTTGCAGGAGTTGTTGAAACGTGTCTCTAGTAGATCGTGCTGCTGCCTCACAGTGCACTTTAGAACATTTTTGTTGCTATTTTAAGTGTATAATCATTTTGTACGCCGCTCAGTGAAAAGGACCAGGCTCTTATTTGATCATCCTTCATAATTTCTCCTCCTGTTCAAACTTCGTCTTGTCCCTTTTGATTCACTGGTGGAAGAACAGGAAAGCTTCATTTTTATCAGCATTAGATAGATAGCATCCTCTGGATTTCTGAGTTTTGAAGCCTACAGCAAATGGGTAATGCATTTACACAGGCCTTGACAATGGCTTGTAATTACATCTTTGATAGAGTAAAAGATTCCAAGGCACTTCACAGGAGCTTTCGTCAACAAAATTTCTCACTGGGCCTCATCAAAGCTTGTGGATCATCTCAGTGGAGCGGGAAGAGGTATAAGAAGAGTACTCCACAGTATTGGGCCTTTCTATTTTAAGGGACAGCCAGCAAGGTTGAAGTGACAGAAAATTAAAGATTGCTGAAAAAACAAGAATTGGGAGAACTTAGATATCCCAGAGGATCAGGGGACGGGAAAAAGTATACAGGCATCAAGAGCCGGGGCTGCGAAAAGTTTGGTCAAAAAAAGATTGAAATGTTAAAAATAAGGTTTTTCTCAACTGGGAGACAGTACGAGTCAGACAGGGATGGTAGAGATATAGAAGTTTGCATGAGTTAGGATATGGACACCATGTTTTGATCTTGACAGGCAGTGTCAGGATTTTGTCTTTTGCTGTAATGCATCTAGAAATAACAAATGATTCTTTTGATGTTTTATAAGCACTCTATGCCTTGGCCTTTTCTTTCCTTGTCTAAACCTTTGGCACTGGAGTTTGCTTTCTTGAAAATAATGAGGTGACTTTTATTCATTGAAGACAATCTGCATTTAAAATCCCAGGAGTTTCAATAGATCTGATGCCATCAAAACAAGTGCAATGCTGTTCCTACCAATTAGTCTGGGAGGCAGACCCCTACTGATTTTAATAAGACCAGACGAGACAGGGGAGAAGATTAGTTTTAAAAACAAATAAAGCTCCTAACAAATTATTCTGATATTTGCAGAGCTGCACTTTAGAGTTAATGAGTTATGATGTGTACAATAATGGGTACCAAACAGTGATTACAGGAGGGTGATCTAATGAAGAGGTTTAACTGAGGTAATCTGACACAAAACACTGCCTTGCAATTAGTCCGGTTATAATACTCTTAACTTTATGATGAAGTTTTACTTGGTTTTACTTCATATTTTCACGTTGACAATTTTGTTCCTAATCTGAATTTTGTGCTGTGCTGACAGATGGGGACAAAAAAGGGAAGTTTGGAAAGCTTCAAAATGTGAGAAAAGTACACCAAAGCTTTCAAGGGCTCAGAATTAGATCCCAATCAAATGGACACACTTGCCAGTCTGACTGAACTTGGGAACACCACTTGAGTAAAGGCAAATGCATTGCCTCACTCAGGCTATATCCTGAATGGAAAGATTTTAGGTCAGCCCACAGCTAAATCCCAAAATAAAGTCAAGCCTCTGCCAAATGATTAAAATTTTCTTCAGGATCCAGGCTGGCAAGTTATTTCAGTTGCTGCTGGTATGTGGACTTCAGACAGCCATAGAGTCCCATGAGACCTTAATTGAGTAAGAGTAGGCTGATATCCAGGAGCATGCACTCCCTGGAAAGTCCACCTACATCTCGTTTGGAACAGTTAAATTGATCAACAACATCCAAATCAGAACCAATCAAAATAAACATCTGGTTAAATGGTCACCTGGTTCTAATGGAGGCCGATACTGGTGCGGCCATTTCAGTGATCACAGAACCAGTCCTTAACAAAATTTGATATGGACTCAGCCCCTTCACTTTGCACAAGACCTCAGCTAGACTGAGAATTTATGCTGGGTAACCCTTACAGATTAAGAGTTTAACTTCAGTTCTGGTCTCTTGTAAGAAGCAGCTGGTTCAGTTACCACTGACTGTAGTAAAAGGCTCGAGCCCAAGCTTGATGGGGTGAAGTTCATTGAGAAAAATTCACCGAGATTGGCTCGACGTTTTTTGATAGAAAATAGCTGACTGAGTGAAGTCCTAATTAGATACCCAGAAGTTTGTCAGGAAGGTCTAGGAGCCAAGGCACATTACATGTTGACCAGGAAGCAATTCCGTGATTCTGCAAGGCCTTCCCAATGCCATTTAACTTATATGCAAAAGTAGAGGTAGAAATCAAGAGGCTGGAAAGTGAAGAAATCATCAAACCAGTGCAGTTTGCAGAATGGGCAGCTTTGTATCAACTCTTAAAGGGTCAGGCTTGGAAATTGCCATGTAGCCAAGCCATAGCTTTCAGAGAAGTGAAGAAACAGCTATCCTCTTCTAAGATGCTGGCACACTATGATACCAAGCAAGATCTGGTATTGACATGTGAAGCCTCCCCGTATGGCATCAGGGTAGTATTAGCTCATAGGTGGCCCAATGGAGAGGAATGCCCGATAGCATATGCATCCAAGACGTTGGCTAATGCAGGGTGTAAATATGCCCAGATAGAGAAAGAAGATTTGGCGATTGTATTTGGAATCAGGAAATTCCACCAATACCTTTACAGACGTAAATTTATAATACTTACGGATCATGAACCCTTGCTATGTCTTATTATAGGGGACAATGCAGTGCCACATATCGCTTCAGGCCACATTCTGTGGTGGGCTGTAATACTAAGTACATATTATTACAAGTTGGAACACCTTCTGGGAGGCTAAAGAGCTAATGTAGATGTATTGAGCTGCCTCCTGCTGGCAGATACGCCACCGGTGGTACCACCACTGGAAGAGTCTGTAAGGTTTTTAAATTCCCTGAACACACTTTCAGTCACAGCTGACAGTGTCAGAGTTTGGACGCTGAAAGATTCGGTCCTGGCAAAATTGAAACAGCTGGTGGTGATGGTGAAATCTTTTTGGGCCCAGAGAGACTAAACCACAGTAGAGGACAGCGTATTACTATGGGAGCAAGAGTGATTGTTCCAAGCAAAGGTCATCGCCAGATACTGGTTGAACTCCACCAGGGTCATCGAGGGGTTTCCAAATTGAAGATGTTGGCGAGAAGTTATGTGTGGTGGCCAGGATTGAATACAGACATAACCTCATTGGTGAGGCAGTACCCAGAGTACTAACAAGGACAAACTCTACCGCCAGCAGCTCCCCCCCATTTGTGGGAATGGCCGGGTAAACCCTGCACTCGGTTACACGTTACCAATGCAGGTTCTTTCATGGGTTTAATGTTCTTAGTCATTGTGGATGCCCAGTCAAGTGGCTGATTGTGCGCAGAGTTCGTTCGTCAAACAGGGGGATGACGATAGAAAAACTGCGTATCTTTTGCTATGTATGGACTCCGGGAAGTATTGGTCGCAGATAATGGGCCTTTGTTTACCAACAGGGAATTTGAGTATTTCCTAAAGTTGAATGATAATGGACATATAAGGACAGCTCCATACCATCCACCATCCAGTGGTCTGGTAGAAAGAGCAGTCCAAACTTAGACGGCAGGCTTAAAGAAACAACCTACAGCTTCACTAGCTACCAAGCTGTTTCGGTTCTTATTTGATTATAGGTCAGGTCCAGTGATGTATAAAATTCGGGTAGGTGTTACAGTTCTGAACAAACACATGGACCGTTTGAAAGCTGCAAACTTGCAGACGGTGCGGGAGCAAACGTGCCTGGCTCCTCAACCGTCTATCTGAATGTTCCAAACCTATGGCCCATGAAAGTTTAATAGATTAGCTGTAAAAGAATAAGGGTGGCATAACGGCTCAGTGGTTAGCAGTGCCAGGGAACCATGTTCAATTCCATCCTCGGGCAACTGTCTGTGTAGTGTTTGCACATTTTCCGATGCCTGTATGTGTTTACTCTGAATACTTTGGTTTCCTCCCACAGTCCAAAGATACGCACATTAGATGGATTGATCATGCTAAATTGCCCATAGCATCCAGGGATATGTTGGCTAGGTGGACTAGCCTTGAGATATGCAGGGTTATTGGTTAGGGGAAGTGGATCTGGGTGGGAGGCTCCTTTTTGGAAGGTTGATGTGGACTCGATGGGGATTCTATGATTCTATGAATATGCTTGTGTTTGAAGGAGAGGGCAGACATAAGGATCATGATTAGGATAGTCACTAATAAATCCACTAAGAAGTTCAAGAAAACATCTTTACATCAAGAATGCTTAAAATGTGAAGGCTGCTGGCACGGGGACTGGTTGAGGCAGATAATATATATCTATCCAAGGCGAAGCTAGATAAGCACATAAGGGGGAAAGGATTGGAAGGATATACAGACTGTAAACACTGGCATGGACCACTTGGGCCTAATGTTCTGTGCTGTAAAGATTTGAAGTTATTTTGTAAAATGTCAGATATGGATCTCCATCAGAACTGTGTCCTGATGCATTATCTAAAACCATTACATCAATCTGCTGACTGCCTCTCTTCCAGTGCTACCATACTTCCTATGCATCCTTTGCATTCTCTGATGTAAGAAAATAGGACGTGGCTAAAGTCTGATATTACGGGAGTTCATGTTTTGACAGGGTGGTATGGCACTTGGGAGAAAGTTAAGATATTGGGCTAACTTTCAAATACACAGTTGAAAACCTGGTAACATTTTGCACTGTGGGTTTGACACTCAGAAAATTACCCTCTCATCCTTGGTCTTGTGTTTGGCTTGATTGGACAGTTTCAGTAATAAAGAATTGAGGGAAAAAATGGGAATGAAGAGGCTGAATTAACATAATAAGTCAATTTGAGGTTATAATCAATCTTTGGTGTCGGTTGGAGATGAGTGACTGAGGGATCATTCCATCTGCATTTGGCTTTTCCAATGTGCACAGCCAGTAGTTTGGAAGAGATGGAGATAAAATTGCTGTGTCACGTGGAAGAAGTCTTTCAGGCCTTGGAAAATGGTGTAGGAAGAATGGAAATGTATGCTGTAATTGTGTGCAAAAGTGACAGGGTATGAGCAGTCTAAACAATAGTGTTGATAGAACTTTGATCTTTAAGGGGAAGAGATATGGAAGGAAGATGTGCTGTTTGGAATGGTAGAAGATTACCAGCTGAATAGCCTTACAGAATTGTTACAACACAGAAGGTAGCCATTCAGTCCATCATGTCTACCTTGATTCATCTGGTAGCAATCTCATGTCCTCTCCCTGTGACTCTGCTCATTGTTCCTTTACAAAATGCAATCCAATGCATTGATTGAACTTGTCTGTAACACACTTTCAGGCAGTGAATTCCAGATCCAAATCACATACTGCATGAACTTTTTTTCTCAGGTAAACATTAATTCTTTTGTCAATTATCTTAAATGTCTGCTCTCTTGTTCTTGGTACTGCTACCAATAGGAACTGTTTCTCCCTAACCACTTTGTCCAGACCACTCTGTCCATACCACTCTGATTTTGCATGCATCTATCAAATCGTCTCTTGAATCTCTCTTCTCAAAAGACAACAACCTCAACTTGTCCAATCTATCCATGGAACTGAAGTTCATGATCCCAGAGACCATTCTCATGAATCTCTTCTTGCATGCTCTCTAATATATTTGGATCCTTCCTAAAGTGTGGTGTCCAGAACTGAATTCAATACTTCAGCTGCACTTGAACCAGAATTCTGTAAAAGTTTTAGAAGAACATCTCTGCTTTTATACTCTTTCTATTAATAAAGCCTACGACACTATAGATATTTTTGAATCAACCCACTCAGAAATGTTATGACACACCTCTGGGGCAGGTGGAATTTGAACCTTTTGGCTTAAGGTTAGGGCACTACCACTGCGCTACAACACCCCCTAAGCTGAGGACATTGTATGCATTATTAACCGCCTTCTCAACCTATTCTGCCAATTTCTGAGACTACTGGAATTAATTGTTTGGGAGGTGGCCACTCATGTTACTGAGGGAAGGAAATAGGATGAAAAGCTGGTGTATGGGAAATAGGTCACATATGCTCCCTACAACCAAGGAAACACATCACAGCGTGGTTTCAACAAAATGGGATCAGCCTAAGGCACTCGGCTGGCAATTTGGATTAGGAATTCCTCAAAAAATACTGAACCTCTGGAAACTGGAGAATGTAACTTGTATATTTGAACAAAATAAAATACAGAAGGTCTCATCTGTTCTAATGGCTGATCCAATGCTCAAAGTGAGACTTATGAACTGCACTATGATGTAACTGTTGAGTCACTCTGTGAAATGAGTCAGAACCATTTCAGTTCTACTCCGAAGTGGAGATGGCTAGCATGTGAATAGGAAATAATGCACTCTAGGATTGGAGATGTTCTTTTGAAATGAGGTTTTAAAGACTTTGCTGAAGCATTGATAAGGAAATTACATTCTACCTGATCCGCAAATGCTCAGTGCTGACAGATTTGGACAATTTCCCATTATAAGTCCCATTCTGTCTCATGTCATTCATCTTAAAGAAGCAAAAAAACGCCATACATGGTAAATACACAAATGTGTGGAAGCTTTGGTTTAGATCTGACCTATCTGCATATGTTTGTTGGTGTAGCTTCGTCTCATGAAAAATGATACGGAGTGTTGGAGGTATTTTCTAGCTGAACAACAGCCCCCAAACCTTCTCACGAATGTCCCTTTGATGGCTAGCAAGTCCTGGAAGAGGACTTGAACTGGGAACTTTTGGCTCAGAGGCAGGAGTGCCACCAGTTGAGCTATATGTATTCCTTTCTGAGCAGAAGCCTTATGTGCTATCCATTTAAGATCAATGTTATCAGCTGATGCAGCCAAATAGGCTAATTAACAATCGTAATTTAAAATGTCCATCATTTATAGTTGTTTAAAACATGTCTTTTGGGATTGAATATGTATTTTATTTCCATTTTGTCACTTTTTTCTGTATTAGAGCATGACAGGCGATGTGCTACCTTTAGATTAACTTATGGACAAAGCTTGGAACTTGCAAATAAATTACAGCTCTAAATTTTGATTACAGGGAGATAAGGTTTTTGGTGACTTGATTTGATAGGGTGTGGTGTTTGAAATGTTGAAGGAGTGCTGCTATAGAGTGGCAGCACTTCCAGCTGTCTTTTAACCCTATTTGTCTGATCATGTCCCTGAATACATCTGACAATAGACTTCTGAAATTGGAGAGCCAAGTGATTTAATGAGAGCATTATACATCAAATACTAACAGCAGAGCCACTATTCATTTGTATTGGCTGCTATACAAATGTGTGGGATTCAAAGCACCACAACAGATTGGATCCTTTTGCATTTGCTAAAGGATCCAGCTTTCATCAGTAACTTTGATGTAGCCTGAATTATACTACAGGTGTGGTGTCAAATAACAGTTGAGTCTCTGCAACATCTGCATATTCTTCATAGTTAGACACATTACTACTTCTAGCAATAAAATTGCAATCCTGAATAGTTTGATTTGGACATTGTTGCCAAACTAGGGACATGCAAGTCACTTTTAACTGTTTGCAATTGGTAGCACTCTTGCCTCTGAGTCATAAGGTCCTAGTTTCAAGTTCTGCTCCAAGACCTGAGCACAAACTAAACTGACAGTCCTGTGCAGTTATGAGTTTCCACTATCCGGTTGAAGGTGCCAAATTTTGAGATGAAATTTTAAAGCGAAGACCCCAGTTGTGTGTTGTGAATGTAAAAGATCCCTTGGCACTATTTCGGAGAGGAGGAGAAAGTTCTTCCTGGAGTGCTGGTCAATATTTATCCCTCAATCAACTTTGCAAATGAACAGATTATCTGGTAATTATCACTGATGTTTGTGGGAAGTTGCAGTGCGCAAATCAGCTGCCACAGCTATGATGTGGCTATATTTCATAAGTACTTCATTGGTTGTAAAGAAACTTGAAAGGGTTCAGAAAAGATTCACAAGGATGTTGCTGGGTTTGGAGGGTTTGACTTATAGGCAGAGGCTGAATAGGCTGGGACTATATTTCCTGGAGAGTCGAAACTTGAGGGGTGACCTTATGGAAGTTTATAAAATCATGAGGGGAATGGATTGGGTGAAGGCCGAGCCAAGGTGGATTGGGTGAAGCCAAGGTCTCTTTCCCAGGATCGGGGAGTCCAAAACTAGAGGAGAATAGGTTTAAGGCGAGAGAGGAAAGATTTAAAAGGGACCTAAGGGGCAACCTTTTCATCCCGAGAGTGGTGTGCGTATGGAACAAGCTGCCAGAGGAGGTGGTAGAAGCTGATACAATTACAACATTTAAAAGGCATCTGGATGAGTACATGAATAGGAAGTGTTTAGAGGGCCAAATGGGACTAGATTAATTTAGGATATGTGGTTGACATGAACGTGTTGGACTGTGCTGTAGAATTCTATGACTTCAGACTCTACTGGGATGTGTGGAGGTCATGAAAATCACCTCTTTATTCTTATAGCCACTAATGCCAGCAATATCAACTCCGAGTGAATGAAAACACTCACAATTCGCACAAAGTAATTGTGTTCAAATAGAGATTTCAAGTTACTAAATATAAATAAAAAGAAAACCTGGTAAATGTTCAGTGATGACACTGCAACTATGGATCCATCAAAGTGGATGTCATTTTGACTTTTTAAAAATTTTTGCCATGACCCTTTTTTTGCGGCCTAAAATGAAACAGAATAGTTCTGCCCTTACCAACTCATTGTTGTAGCATAAAGTAAACAGCATTTTTGGGTTTACAAGCAATTCCCTAGGCCTGGAATTCAGATAATGGATCATAAGTATTATCTGTTTAATAGGAACAGCTTCTGGCCTACTTAAACTACTCTGCTGAGTTTCCTTTTTGCAGATCTACCGGGTCTTTCACCCAAATATACCGGGCACAAGGACTGATTTGCCAATTTTTTTGTTAGTATTCTCTGCTTTCAGACAATTTAAATATTTCCTCTTTAGTTACCATTTGTGGCTGAATCCTAAAAGAAATAGCCAACATGAGAAGTCTTAACAGAAAATGCTGGAAATGCTGAGCATGTAAGGTAGTGCCTTTGGAAGCAGAATTAATGTCTCAGGTTGATGAGCTTTCATTAGAACTGGGAAAAGCTAGAAATGTAATAGTTTTAAAACAAGGGGTTGATGGAACAAGGACAAAAAAAGGACTATGACTGGACAAAAAATGAAATTGAATGAACAAAGAGTTAATCTTCCAGGGCTGAGGGGAATTATGATGGGGCAAGAAAAGAATCAAAAGATATGTCTAGAAGCAGGTATGCCTGCTAAATATAAGAGGAAAATATAGAAAAAAAATGAGCAAAGGCAAAAGTTGTAAAGAAAAAGATCTAAAATAAAGGCACAAAATTTATGGTCTGACGTTGTTGAACTTAGCGACAGGAAGGCTGAAAAATGTCTAACTGAAACATTAAAACTTTGTTCCTCAAGCTTAAATTGTGCTTCACTGGAACACTGCTGCAGGCTGAGGACAGGAATGTGAGCGTGATAGCAAGGCGGAGAATGAAAATGATAGCCAATGAAGCCCAGGGTCATGCTTAGGTCTTATCATCATAGACTCCCGACAGTGTAGAAACAGGCCCTTTGGCCCAACAAGTCCACACCGACCCTCACAATAACCCACCCAGGCACATCCCCCATAACCCACTTTATCTACATGTGGACATTAGCATGGCCAATCCACCTAGCCTGCACATCTTTGGACTGTGGGAGAAAACCCGCACAGATACGGGGAGAATGTGCAAACTCCACACAGTCACCCAAGGGTGGAATTGAACCCTGGTGCTGTGAGGCAGCAGTGCTAACCACTGTGCCACCCCAAAGGACAAAGACAGTCACTTTGGGTCCAAAATTAACAACCAGCACACTGCCAGGCACGCATGGGGATTGGACCCACAGTCTTTGGTTTACAAGACCAACACCTTACCACTTGGCCACTATGGAGGTGTTCTGTAAAATAATCACTTGAGCTGTATTTATTTTCCCCAATGTATAGGAGACCACACTGTGAGCAGGAAATGAATCATCATAGAATCCCTACAGTGTGGAAACAGGCCCTTCAGCCCAACTAGTCCACACTGAACCTCAGTGCATCCCACCCAGACCCATCCTCTTATAACCCACCTAAGCTACGCATCCCTGAAAACTATGGGCAATTTAGCATGGCCAATCCACAAAACCTGCACATCTTTGGGCTGTGGGAGGAAACCAGAGTACCTGGAGGAAATCCACGCAGACACAGGGAGAATGTGCAAACTCCACACAGATAGACACCCGAGACTGGAATTGAATCTGGGTCCCTGGTGCCGTGAGGCCACAGTGCTGGCCACTGTGCCACTGTGGCATGGTGATGTAGGAGACTTCCTTGAAAGTCTTCGCCTGTCATACTAGTATCCCATGTTAAGTTATTGCAATGTCTTCTATTTTCCATAATTTATTTAAGTATTCATCCTCAAACAAAGCCAAGTAGCTTTAATGCCTTCATTGCTTAAATGGTAAATTTCTTTAATCTGAACTGTCATGTAAACCAAATATGTCAGAAATGGAGTTGTCACATGTGCCAACTTCCTCAACTCTCCGAAGCTGACAAACAGCTTCAAAATCGCTGACACAGTTCTTCAGACGGTGACAGCTCAAAGATAAAACATGCAACTTGAGAAACAGCCCTGCCATGTTCAAGGCCATTACTTCAAGGTGATTGAATCAACCAAATTCCCTTTTATTCCAACGGATTGCATGATTTCAATCAGCATTTTGATGGCACATTTCCATAGATTTATTATTTTTTTCTCTCTCAAATCTGTCTGAAAATTTGCGACAAGCACATGGGAAAATCACCTTCCAGTTCCCCTCCAACCAACTACCACCTGAATTAGAAATGTATCATCATTCTTTCATCATCATTGGAGCTTAAGGTGGTTTGCAATGTTGCCTCTAAGCTGTAAAAGAGTGCAGCCAAACGATAATCTGGAAGGCTGTGAACAGGTCTTATTCCATGATAAGTAACACACATATTGAAAGGGACAAGACATGGAATAAAATTACCTGCTCACACCAACTAAATTTTAAAAGAAACATTGGTGGGGAGTAAAATTGAATGCTTATTTATGATGATCAAAGCCTATTTTTACCGAACAGCCCCACCACCTCCTGAGACACTTAGACACAAAAGGAATTCTAAAAAAAAGTTAGATATTTTCCTTTAAAATTTGTGATCAAAATTTTGATTAACCTCAAACTTACCAGGAAACCTCATGGACTAGAGTTTTGCCAAAGAGCAAGGTGGCTTGAGTAGGGCCTTACAACCGTGATCCATCACACCACCATCACATTCATGTGTCCACATACCCATCTTGGCCTCTACATGCCAACTCATGTGCTTCCCAGCCATCAAGCTCCCTTATACACAACATACACGATTTGTACCTCACCCACTTGTCATGCTCCCTCATAACGTCCATGCCTCCTTTATGGTCACTCGTTCTGTAGTCATTTGGGGAGACTTCAGGAGCTATGTGGAGATGAAAAAAATCTAGCAATTGAATACAGCTCTCACTCATGTCTGTTTGAGAGGAAAAAATATCCTAACTTTGACAAACAATTCAAAGCTTCTAATTCCCCATAAATGTTCAATCTATAATTGCAAAAGAAAAACATATTTCTATGCAGCATTTACACCAATGATAGCTAGTTCATGAACAGCTTTTAAATTGTCAAGCAAACTGTAAACTCAAAGCGCACCACTGAGATAAATGGTCTTGTAGCTTTTGAGACTCAGTCAAGGATTCAATGAGAACCTAGAACATTATAATTATATTTTGAAACTGTCGAACAAATGGTCATGGATTTATCTAACCTTTACCAAATAGCATATCAATCAAAAATGTCCACAAGTTTTGCTTTTACTCTAACAGCATAAGCATACTTTTTTTTAAGATTGAAGAGGTTGGGCTTAAAAGAAAATTTCAGATCATGACACTCAACTACCCTTCAAGAGTATTAACACTAACTTTGTCATTTCATGATGGGTCAATAAAAACAGAGTCTATTTGAAATTGACAATGATTTCAAATGGCCCTGCTGTGTCCAGGTTTCCCTCCAATGTGATTCATACCCTATACCTTTTCCCTTGCTGGCAAAAACTGGGTCTCTGGAGTTGGTCTGATTCTGCAAAAATCTAACATTATACTCCTGTTTAGAGCTCTATTCAAAATATTTGTTTAATTCTTATTGATATTGTGAGATTAAATATGTAAAAAGGAACTTAAAATTCCCTGAATATTTCTTGTTATTCCAGTACGAATCCTTATTGAGATTTCATTTCAGCTGTGTCATACCATTGTTACTGTAATTCAGAATGTCCTTGATTTGACCGTAAACAGGCTTGAAATCAACTATGAAAAGAATGCGTATCATGTAGGCATTGATTTACAGGAAACATCAGCAGTGTTAGACTGATTCATATTGTAAACATACCTGCTCCGTGCATGTAGCCAGCCCGCTGATATTGCAGCCTCCAAGCCACCATACATAGTTCATGGAAATAGGTTCTGAGAACCATAATAAATTTGTTCTCAAAGTTTGGATAGGAGCAGCATTATAGATTGAGGGATTTCCAAGGGAGTAAATAGTGACTATGTTTACAATAAATTCAGGTTTAAATTCTCAGTTATTGAGATTCTTTGCGTCAAAGCAGAGTATTAGGAATTTGAATCAGCTAATTTGTTGACAAATATTGACAACTTGAGTAGCAGCAAAAAACATTCTTTTGCTCTGCACTTGAGCTGTTTGCTGTACATTTCTGACATTTGGGAAGGTAAAGTATAACATGGAGTGAAGGAAAGCTGAATCTTCTGATTAAACTGTAGTTGCTGTCAGGTTTACCCAAACAGCAGGTTGAATTAGTAAGTGTCCAATTCCTGAGCAAAGCAATCTCGTCAAAACCTGACATCTCGGATTGGAAAGAGTGGCTTTCTATTAGTTTGAAAGCACAGATGATTCTAGTGATCTTTCAACCGGATTTAACCTGCATGATTTTGATTTATGCATATACTTGTCATATCTGATATTTCCCCCGTTTTCCTTCTCAAGGTTATCAAGGTTATTTCATGGATACATGAATCTCACCCTCAACATTGTTCATGTTTTAGTCTGGGCCCTGTTAAACCAATAGTGTTGAGAGTAGATGCCATTATATCCAAGACCAGCCTCGTGCTCAGTTGATATCTTTCGAAAAAAAAAAAGTCTCTAATCAGTGGGTCACTGGACTGTGATTTGGAATGTGGCATTCCCCCTGTTGTGTCCACTACACTTGGCAAAGTAATGCCGTTTTTCGCACAGGACTCATTTGTGGAGTCCTGAAATGGCAACGGGGTATTGGCCACAGTCATGGTGGAGAGGGGATTCCTGGCTTTGTAGGCCCAATGTCTGGACTCCTGGAAGGGCAGCGGGATTTCGGCCACGGTGATGGCAGAGCAAGGTTATGGCTGGTTATGGCCTAGAGCATGGACTTTTGGCAGTGGCAGTGGCTCATTGACTGTGGCAGTGTCGGTGCCTGGAGTGGGGCCTCCTGACTGTGGTAGGCCCAGAGCAGCCATCTTGCAGAAGTCTTGGAGCCATGTTTGACCCCAGCCTATGAAAACGAAGTCTACTTAAGTGCTTTATTTTATTATTTGTACCTCAAATAGTGCCTGATTGTGGTGATGGAACACTTTCCACTGTTCCTCCCAGATATATGTTATAATAAATAAGTAAATCATTTAAGATCTAGTTAACTGTCTTCATCCGGAATGATTTAAATCCCCATTCCTTTAAAAATAGGTTAAAGACAGGATGCAGCTTTCAGCTGGGAGAAAAAGCACAAAAATCCACTGCTATAGAGCTTGGGTTATCAGAATGGCACTGTGGGAATCTGCAACATGGATAAATTCCAGGTTCCAATCCTGCACCTGGATTGAGGTGTTCTGTAAACACATTTTCAATGAAAGTGTCCTGTGGCCAAGAGAGATGCCCAGCACATTTAGGTGGTAGAGCTTCCCACCTGGTGACGGTGACAGCTATGTTGGGACATGCCTGCTACTTTACCGAATGAAACATCAGCTTCTTAGAAGGTCAGAAGCCATAATGCAGAGAAAAGTGGAGCAGCTCAATGGTTAGCACTGCTGCTTCACAGCACCAGCAGCCTGAGTTTGATTCAACCCTCAGGCTACTGTCTGTGTGGAGTTTGCACATTCTCTCTGTGTCTGCGTGGGTTTCCTCTGGGTGCTCTGGTTTCCTTCCACAGTCGAAAGATATGCAGATTAGGAAAATTGGGCTTACTAAATTGCTCACATTGTCCAGGGAAGTGCTGGTTCGGTGGATAAGCCAAGTGAATCACAGGGTTAGAGGTGTAGGTTGGGTCTCAGCGGGACGTGCTTTGGAGGTCGGTGTGGACTCGATGGGCCAAATGGCATGCTTCCACACTGTAGGGATTCTATGATTAAGTCGCCTTTAAGTAGCAAAGGATGGTGTCAATCCAATGCAAATTGGCCCATCAAATTTCATTTCAAAGAACAAAAATAAACTTTCTGATGCCCCCTTCAATGAACCTAGTAGCAGGGTGGTAATATGTACCATACTGTTAGAGTTCATTGACTTGCAATTTGGAAGTATTACCCTCCCAAGCTCATTAACAAGCTTGGAAAGGATTCCTATTTGCCAGCAGGGAAAAGGGCACAGGGGGTCAATCACACTGGAAGGAAATCTAACCTTAGTATGGCTATTTGAAATCAAAGTTGTCAGTTGACAGTGAGTGGATTTCCTACTTGTCTTCGTCTTGACTTTGAAATTAGTGATGATTCAAGAGGAGTTGGGCTTCAGTGACAGTCTTCAATGCTGTGATTTTTAAATCACTTCTGCCCTGATTCCACTGACATCTGAAAACAGCTCATGCTGGCTTTGCCTGTTGGGGAAACCATTGAGTAGAATTGTAACAGAATTCACAACCATATCATCATTCCCCAGTCTCCACGTTTAATGCAGGATTCTGCCCGTTTCAGATCAGCTTCCTTCTTCTGCTTGGGAGAGCAGTTAAAAATATAAGATTGCAAGAAGGTGTAGTTGTTACATTGGATGGGATGAGGATAGAAATCCCCTACGTTATTCCCTTGGGGAAAGCCAAACAGTTTCATGTTCTCTTCCTGTGTGCCATTATACTTAGCAGAGGATGCTTTTCGCTTTGGTGTACTACCCCATCTCCACTGCCATTGTTTCTTTATTTCCGCTTATTCTGAAGTTTGGAAAAGGCAGAGGAGCGTGATGTGGAACGTGAGTGAGACCCAAAGAGATACAACTGTGCAATATTTGTACGAAACTGGTTCTCGCATTCTAATGAAATTTTAGCGCACACATTCCTGACCTTGGTGAACTAGCCAATGCTGAAATTTCATCCAAGAGCATTAAGAAATAACAGCTTGCATTTTATCACACCTTTCATGACATTAGCACATTGTAAAATACTTTATAATCAATTAAATACTTTTATAGATACTTCTCTTTTATGTAGCAAAGCTGGCAGCACAGTCAATATGCACATAACAAACTTTCACATACAGCACTATGATAATGCCCAGGTAAGTCTAAGTGTTTGGTGGATAAATATTGACAGGGACATCACCAGTGTACTTTGCTGCCCACCAAAAGCTGGAGATAGGATCTTGGTGTAATGTCTCCCTGAAAGATCGCATCTCCAAAAAGTGCAATACTACCTCAATACTGAGCCAGGAGTGGCAGCCCAAATTACATCTCTGGAGTGGGATTTGAATTCATAACCTTCTGACTTAGAGGCAAGAGCATTATTAAGTGAGCCAAAAGTGGCACGGCTGTGGTTTGTGCACAGGTGTTTGAGTCAAGTTTACTTTGTCTTTGAGTCGATTCTTGTCTGATTCTGCTTCTGTGAAATGCCTGGGGCACATTTCTGTATTAAAGAAATTATATAAGAAGGGGTTGTTGTGGTGTTTATATGTATGCTGTGCCAGCAGCAAACATTGACCCTTGTGTTGATAATTTATTTGGGAAAGATGGTTTACGGTTTTGTGGTAATGTCCAAATATTTGGTCCACATGAACAATATTCAAATGACTCTGGGAGCTAAAAGACAATTTAGACTACGAGTGACATTGGTCAGACTGTGAAACTGAGGTCTACATTAATAAAGGACAATGCTTGCTTCTCTGTTTACAAACTGGTGGCCACTGCTCCTCTAATGCTGCCTGACCTGCTGTGATCCTCAGCTCCACACTGTGTTGTATTTGACTCCAGCATCTGCAGTTCTTGCTATCTCCGCCACTAACAGACTTATTTACTTGTGATTTTGCTGGATTCTTATAGAATTTGATCTCAGTCATAATAGTTACTTATTTATTATTGGGATGTGAACATCATTTCAAATGCCAGCATTTGTTGCCCAGCCCTGATTGCCCTTCAGAAGGTGGAGGTGAGTCACCTTCCTCAATCCAACTAACTGGCCAGCTGAGCTTTGTGGAGTTTAATTATAATTGTGGGTCACGTGTAAGGCAGCAGATTTCCTACACTGGAGAGCATTCGCAAATTTTATAGCCTCATGGTCACCAACACTGAGACAAACTTTTTATCCCAGATTTACTTAATTTATATTCTCTCAGCTGCCAAGTTGGAATTAGAATATTTCTCTCTAAATCATTAGTCCGGCCTCTCAGTTCCTTGCTACAATCTTACTGTTCCTGTTTTAATAAATTGATCTGAGCTCTAAAAGATCTGTGAAAATGGTACCTTTATGCAATAAAGCAGATTTGGCAGACCATGACCCAAAGAAGCAATGAAGCTTTCTATTTCCAAAATTGCTTGCCTTTATAATGGAGCAAACTGCTGGATTGGTCAGTTCTGTATTTGCATGCCTATAGTATTCCTTGAAGATGTGACCTATTGAAAAAGAAAACTTCTGCTTATAAGCGTAAAGACAGTTACTGAATGAAAAGGAGCATTTGCACCTGTTGGATTTCTTTCTAACAGAATGTCACCTCCATGTTTAAGGTAGTTTCTAGACTGTTCCTGAGAAGTCTGCATTGTTTCTTATAAAATAAGGAGCCCCCTCTATGTTTTCAGTTTGAGATGAAATGTAATATCAATTATAATGATTAAAAATGTGTCATTCAAGGTTGTTTTCCTTATTGTCCTACAAGACTTGAATGAAGCCTTCAATGAAGGTGTCTTAACTTGCTCCAGCCTCAAGGAATAAAAACTCATTTATTATCAGACTCTTGGCTGTTTTTCTTCTCCCTTTGGGCAAAAGATGATCTTGTAAGATAATACTTACTGAAACAAAACCTTTGACCCCCTGACAGAGCAATTCCACCATTGATAGGTTTGGTAAGACAATTGAGTGGGGCTGTTTTTACTTGACCTGGGGTTGCAGACTAAGTGAATAACCCAGTGGCTGGCTGCTGATTTAAAGAAAAACGTTTCTCTGCAGCAGTTGAGAAATAGTGGCAGAGTGATTGGGAAGGAAAATAAACTGCACCTAAATGTGTTTGTTCAGCAAGATGTATTTAAGTCATTAGAAGATGAACATTCATTTTGTACAGTTTCAGCAAGGGCACCCACATTCCTTTGATCATCTTCAGAGCTTTTGTAAAGGGTGCTTGTAACTTGAACTGAATTTTTCTACCAGTACATGGACTGAAATCTTCCACTTGGTCTTGATATTTCTTTGCAATCTGCACTTGATGGTGTGTGTGTGTGTGTGTGTGTGGTGAAGGAGCTATGGGGGAGGAACACTTTAAAAAATTCTAGAGATAAATTAATTACAAAACAAAATGTTACAATCAGCTGGATGAGCAGGCTGCTGAATTCCCAAGAAGGATGGAGAAATTGTTGGTTGTTGGTTTAATAATAGAGTCAAGGTACATGAATTGTTACTGTCTACTTGATTTAACTTTTAATCCTCTGAGACATGAATGAACCTTTTTGCAGCATAAATATCTCTTACATGTGGAACAGAAACACTCTCTATTTCATTTGTTGCATTGAATTTACAATTTCTGACAGTAAGTATGTCTTTCTGTTAATTTTGAGGACTTGTCCACTTTCTCCAATTGGTTTACTGCCTCTCCACTCACTCATCTTTGTTTTTTCCAGGTTGAGCATCTGCCATAGTTCAGAAACTGATTGCATGTCTAGTGTCTCAAGTACGAGCTTGATCCCTCCTGTCAACAGGCATATGAGAAAGACCTAATGATGCAGCAGAGAACTTTGTTCTATCGTCAGTATGTCATGGACAAAGGGGGAATGGGAGTGAATTTAAATTCTGGTTGCTTTACTCCAGTTAACCTGGAGAAAGCAAGGTGTTGTTTGTTTTACTCCGTTCTGTTACTCCTATCCCTCATAGGCAGGCACAAGGCTGTTCCCCAAAGCCTGATTTTTGAATTCCAATTTTTGGAATAAATCCAAACCAAAATCCTTGAAGTTAGAATCAAAAAGATACAGGTTATTAACAAACAATTCAAAACATGGGAGAATCGTTCTGTGACTACATCCATGCATATAAGCACACAGGAAATTAAGGAGGAAGACAGGACAGGAGGGGAGTTGGTTTATAAATGAGATAGTGCCATAAATCCAGAGGTATTAAAAATCAGTTCATGTGAAATTCAACTTCCCCAAGGTCAATGTCCAATGATTGTTTCCTCGGTGAGGTGGACCCATTAGTTTTCCTTCTTCCAGGCAAAGTGTAGGCTTCTGTCCTGTGAGCAACTTGGATAGAGAGATAGAGGCTTCAAAACAGACTGCCAGCTTGGCCTTGAGTCCTGCTGTCCCTCTGCACATCAAATAGCAACTGCCTTAGAATCCCAGCATTGCATACCTAAGCAATTCAACACGCACCGATTTCAGCAAAGTATCATTTCAAGGGCTGATGTCCCATCTTAGTGGACTAGTTGGAAGTTCATTACGCTAACAATATAACCTCACCACCTCCTCATTGTGAGGTAAGGAGGTATCTGTAAAAGCATTAGCATCTATTTCAGCATAATGGATTTTCATGTTTTTTTCCCTTTGTCCAGAACTGATTAGTCTCCAAGTCCTTTGTGTGAGCTTTATTTGGAATTCATTCAGTACAATGCAGGGTCTTCAGAAGCTCCTGTAAGTATAATCATGCAATCAACCCTGGCCATTATATGTCCAGCCCAGTTGTCCATTTTTAAGAAAAATAGAATTCAAACCCAAAACATATAAGAGAGTACAGTTTTTCTTTCCTTTGGAATTGCTCTTCATTTGCTTTGGCCATGCAAAGTGACTCCACCTGCTTCCTTATCAGTCCCTCCCCTCCCCTTCCCTGTGAGCAGATCTCAGCCTTAGGATAACTTGAGAGAGAGTGGATGATAGATTTGCTGGAATGATACCTGCACTTTAAGTACTAGGCTATGAGGAGCGATTACACAGTGAGGCCTGTATTCAGTGGAATTGAAAACGGTGAAGAGTGATTTGATCAAAGTTTTCAAGACATTAGAGGAACTGACCAAGTGGGGAAGTTATTCTGAAGAAGTTCTGACAGGTTCTGAAGAAGAGTCATAGCCGGCTGGAAACCTTAACCCTGTTTCTCTCTCCATAGGCATTGCCAGATTTGCCTAGTTTGTCCAGCATTCTGTGTTTGTTTCAGAATTCCAACATCTACAGTATTTTCCTTTTATGAAGCTATTTGCTTGACTAGGTAGTCGTCTGAAAATTTGAGACAGATCTTTCAGCAGTGAAGTTCTAGGAAACAGTTATTCAGACAAAGAAGTATGGAAATCTGTTTTTACTAAAGGCAATTAACGTTGGATCAATTGTTAATTTTAAAACTGGGATTGATTTTTGTTATCTGAAGGTATTAAGGGATATGGAGGTAAAGATGGGAATGTCGAGTGAAGGCAAAGATCACTCATAATCTCATTGAATAGCAAATGGACTTTAGGCACTATATGGCTTCTTTCAACATGCATATAGACACTTACGAACATGCACACACAAGCATGTAAAACCATCAGCATTTTGGCAGATTGGAACTTGTATAGCACTACATTGTTGGGGGAGAAGGGACATATTGCTTTGTTTGGCTTGACTGTGCCGTTCTGCAGACTTAAGACTTGTTGACCTAAAATTTCTTCAAATTTCACAGTTGTTGTTTCCTTAAAGAACTGCACTCCACTAGTGGAAGTGACACCAAGGTTTCCTGGAAATGATTATTTGCACTCTTATTTGAGTGTATGAACAAGAGCATTCAGCCTGTTACTCAGCACTGGGGCTTGTACTAAAAATTAAAACCCACTATTCCTAGTGTCATTATAAAAGATGAGGATTTTTAAAAAGTAGTCAGAATTCCCCACTTTACCTATCTCTCAGATCCAGATTGATACAATGCATGGCCAGGTTTTTGTACTTAACAGAAATACAAGTGGTTGAAGCAGGTACAATAGCAACATTAAGAAATAACATTTCAATAGGTACATGGATGGGGAGGGCTTAGAGGGAAATGTACCAAATGTGGGCAGCTGGAACTAGCTGAATGGGCATCATGGTCAGCATGGACCAGTTTGGGCCAAAGGGCCTGTTTCCCTGCTGTATTACTCTATGACTCTAATCAGATGGACTCCAGCCACCAGTAAACAATTATAAAGCATCAGCACATAACTCTACCAGTTAAAACTCTAACTCATTTATAAACTCCACCTTACAAAAACATATGGAGGAACGTAGGCACAACCAGGGAATCACAGACCACTGAGTCTCACATCAGTGGTAGGGACACTACCAGAGAAAATTCCGAAGGACAGAATTATTGATTGGGGATAGTCAGCATGGCTTTTTCAGAGGGAAGTCCTACCTAACAAATTTGATACAAAATTTTGGAGGAGGTGACCAGGTGTGCAGTTGATGTGGTTTTTCTGAATTTCAGCACAGCCTCTCTCAAGGTCCCACACCGGAGACTGATAAAGCAGGTAAAAACATATGGGATCCAGGGTAACTTGACAAGTTGGATCCAAAATTAGCCTGAGTAGTAGGAGACAGAAGGTGGTGGTGGAATGTTGTTTGGGTGACAGGAACCTGGCGTGGAGTAGCATACCACAGGGATCAGTGCCAGGTCCCTTATTGTTTGTGATATATGAAAGTAATACGGCAGAAAATGTGGCAAGTATGATAAGAAAGTTTGCAGATGACAAGAAGATTTGTTGAGCAGTTAGCAGTGAGGAAGAAGGTCATAGGTTACAGGAGGATATAGGCAGATTGGTCAGATGGACAGGCCAGTAACAGACAGAAGAAGCAATAAGACAAGGGAGTATTCAAAGTTTGGCAGGACACAAGTGAGCCCGGAGAAACAGAGGAATCTTGAGATTCTTGTTCACAGATCCCTGAAGGACAAGTTAATGGGGTAATTAAGAAGGCATACAAGCCAGTTGCCTTTATCAGTCATGGCATAGATTATAAAACCAGGGAGATTATATCGGAGCTGTACAGAACTTTGGTTAGCCACATTATCGGAAGGATGTGATTACACTGAAAGGGCTACAGAGGACATTCACCAAAATGTTGCCTGGGATAGAACATTTTAGCTTTGAAGAAAGGCAGCATAAGCTTGGGTTGCTTTCTTTGTAGCAGAGAATGCTGAGAGGGGACCTGACTATGAGGGGCAGGGGCAGGGGCAGGTTGGATAAAAAGCAGCTGTTCCTCCTTGTGGAAGGATCAGTAACAAGACAGTGTGATTTTAAAGTGACAGGCTGGAAGTTTAGAGAGGATTTGAGGAAACAAATTTCAACCAGAGGTGGTGGGAACCTGGAGTACAGTACCTAGGAGGGTTGTTGAGGCAGGAAATCTCACAACATTTAAAAAGTACTTGGATGGGCCCCTGAACTGTCATAACATTCAGGGCTCTGCCCAAGTGCTGGTGAGTGGGACTAGTTTGAGTTTAGAGTGTTCTTTAATTGGTGCAGACTCGATTGGCTAAATGGCCTCATCTGAACTGTATGATTCTATGGTCCCTTTGATTCTAAGACCTTCAGGTTTTTGCCTGCCATTCGATTAGATCATAGCTGATCTTAATTTAAATCCATTTACCTGCTGAGTTTGTTTAATGTTTTATACCTTCACCAATATAAATCTTACAGTCTCATTCTTGAAATTTTTAATTGCCCCCCTCCCCCACCAAAAGAAAGCATATTATGTGAGAGTACTTCAGATGTACACTAGCCTTTGTGTGAAGAAGTGCTTCCTCGTGTCAATCCTGACTGATCCAATTCTGATTTGAAGATACATGCCCTCAACAATCCTTGAGTATATTTAAGGCTGAGATTGATCATGAATCTATCTGTTTATCAGTGAATCAAGGGTTGTTGGGCAAAAAAGTGGAAATGAAGAATGCCAATTCGGCCATCATCCTGTTGAGTGGCAGAGCAGACTAGGGGTTGAACGACCTATGCCTGTTCCTACTTCTTATGATATTATGTTCGAGACACACGTAGCTGAAGACATGGTGAACTTTAAAGGTGGATTAGCCATGCTGAATTGTCCGTCGTGTTCAGGGATGTGTAGATTAGGTGGATTTACAGGGGGATGGGTCTGGGTGGGCTGTTCTGTGGGTGGCATGTTCTGTGGGTCGGTGTGGACTTGTTGGGCTGAAGGGCCTGTTTCCACCCTGTAGGGATTCTATGAATCTATGAAATAGTTTCTCTTCATCCACCCTGGGAAATCCTTAAATTCCTCAATTATTTCACCCTTCAATCATCTATACTTGAGCAAATGTAAGCTTACTACTCAGTGCAACATGACCTCACTGTTTAACCCTTTCATTCCTATTCTTGGCTGTACCTCCTTCAAGGCCAATGTCTCCAACCTGAAGTGTGGTTTTCTGATCTGAACACAGTGTTCCAGTTACATTCCAAAGCTTTATACAATTGCATTATACTTTCCGCTCATTTGTAATCTGTTGATGTAGATGTTTGTGTAAAACCTTGTCAAATGGATGTAGTTAACAGCTGTCCAACCCAAAGAATTGGTTTCCTCAGTCTTTGTACTCTTCCACCTGAATAACTTTGTTCTGTTAGGAAAGAGACTAAGCCTGGTGTTGGAGGCCTATTAACCAAATGTGTTTGTCCTAGAGCTGGAGTGTTTAGTGTTTAGGACCTTTAATGTACACCAAACAGCAGATGCATGAATTATCGAGCATTACAAATGGAGCATTAATACCAAGACACTCCTGTCATTGATACTTTGATAGCCAAGAGAAAAATCCCCAACATGAAATGCTGTTTATTAATTTGTGTTCTTTTGAAAATTCTCTCCAGCATAACAAGATCATCTTTGTTGTTATTTCTTTGAAGGCCTGTGCCCTTTTATGGTTTTCCCAATTAAATTTCTAACTCCTTTAATTTCTTCAGGTTCAGCAGCCCCTACACGTATGAAATTGACTGGATGCTGTTTGTATTAAAAATGCACTGGATCTTTCCTGAGTCAGCCCGTCTGCAGACATGCAATGGTGACATGATAGTGTTGCATAATCTTTTGCTCCCTGATGAGTACCTCCAGCAGCCTCTTGCTCCCCTAACTGATTAGAACACTATTGGGTGTGGGCTCACTGAAAGACAGTGAGGAAACATTCAATCAGGCAGCAAATAATACATAAAAATTTCTGATTTGCCAGGAAGGACAGTGCGACATTGAGTGGCTATCGGTCAGAGCGTGAACCCAGAGTTATTGGTGACAGGAAGTGATACAATGAGATCTCCAAAAATTTGTCCAACCATATATCGAAGAGTCATCAAGACTTGCAGAAATGTGGGACAGGTGCCCATTAAAATGAATCTATTGTGACTCAGCAAGCACAATCAATAAAATCTATTTGGTGATATTTTGGTGTTGCAAAAATTCAGGCTCCGACATTACAGACACACACAAAACAAGGCAGGTTGCTTTAAAAAGGGAAAACAGTATCTTAAAGCAACATGTTTTGAAGCAAAACATGCCAAAACGACCAACCCTGGATATACTGAGCTCATTGGCACTGTCGGGCTGTCTGCAAACCCAAAGCTGCCAACTTTCCAATTATCCACCACGTTGCTAAGGTAGGACCTCCTGCTGACATAAGAAAAGACATCTCTCTTAAAGCAATTGACACCACTCCCAGCATTAAATGGGTGGGATCCCCTCCCGATTTTTTTTTTTTTAGCCAGGTATGGTGAGGTCCGTGGCTCCTCATAAAACACAGCCCATTGTTTCATAGAGTTTTACAACTGTCAATGCCAGCAGTTTTTCAGACAATGTTTCTTGTTGGAATATGGAGCCTATTGTACTGTTAACCTTATTTAACTCATCGTAGGTGGCACAGTCTTGGGAGAGGTTGGGATGGAAAGAAAATTTTTTTAAAAGGTTGATTATTTGTCTTCAAAGAATGGCTGAGTAAAATTAGAAATTGCTCAGGTAACTACTGTATTGTGAACACAGCAGAGGGTAATGATCAGGACTGACATCAGCGCTATCAACAGATGGGTTGAGAGATTATTTTGAGTTCATGTTCTAATCCACAAAGGTTGACTGGAAATGAGTCAGCCTCCTATGTTTAATTCCTCTGAATTACAGGACCTCAGGTCAGAAATGATATGTTTCCAGGTTGTTTTCCAACGACACTCTTGGTACCCTGTTCTCCTCGTCATAAGATGGTCCATCATGACTAATACTCTAACTTAATAGGAATAATTTGCATTTATGGAGTGGCTTTAACAAGGTGAAATGCCACAAAGTGCTTCACAGGAGCGATTATCATACTAAACCTGACACTGAGTCACATTAGGAGGAATTAAGGGGAGAGGCAACAAAGGCTTGGTCAAAAATGTAGATTTTGTGAGCATCTCAAAGGATTATAGTTGGGAGGAGAGGCAGAGTCTTAGAAGGAGTATTCCAGAGTTGTGGGACTAGACCCGTAAAGCATTGAGCACTTATGCTGAAACAAATACAACTGGTAATGTAAGTGAGGTCAGACTTGAAAGACTGCAGAGATCTCAGATTTGCAGGGTTGAAAAATGTTCCACAGATAGGGAGAGGAGAGCCAGAGAGCATAGGGTGAAGGGGACTTGGTGAGAGTTGGATACATTTAGTGGAGTTCTGGATTAGCTGAAGAGTAAGAAGGGTGCAAGGTGGAAAGAAGAAAAAGACGTCGATCTATGTCATGTCCACACAAACTCAGCTGATTATTACCCTTGGATTACATACCTCTTAGCTGACTGCCAAGAAGTCAGCATCAGTGTTCCACCTCCTCTGAGAATGGCCTATCTCGACTCAGCATGTTAGCTTTTGGAGGAGGTTCAGCACCAATCAGCAATACAGAACATGGGGGATATAATCTTAAAATGAAAGCGTGGCCATTCCACACCTATGTCATGAAACATTTCTTCACACAAAGGGTCAAAGATGGAAAGTGTAGTTAGAAGGATCTACTGAGTGATATGTGATGCAGTGTCACATGACATGATCATGCTCTTGCTCTTTCTTAACGATCTCTAGCAATCCCAATAAATGTTGTGACTGTTAGTTTAACCAGTTAATGTCTTTCATGCTACAGATTTCATAGATATTCCTTGGAAATACAAGGCCAAGAATAGTCTGTACAATTGTCAATGGGAATTCTGTAACTCTCTCCCTAAAGGTTGGAGGTCAGGCGAAAATTTCAGAACTGAGATTGATACAACTATTTTTAGGTAATGACCTTAAGGGTTATTGAACCAAGGAGGTGGATGGAGATCAGCTCTGAGTCCTGTGATTGTAATACCTCCCATTCTTTCATCTGGAGAAATGCTCCTGACTGATACTTCAATTGAAAGACAGGAATTAATAGTCATTGAGTTGGGAGGAGAAAAAACTCAACAACATGCTGCATGTCACTTGGAGAATTTTGCACTAACTCAGTTTTTAAATGGCCCGTGCCTGCAGCTACTTTTTTGTGTTTATTTATTTGAATGCAAACAAGCTTTTAAATGATGTGCCCCTTCTTTCCAACCGGAAAATCAGCTTCACACCATCTGCCTATCGGATGTTTTGAATATAGGGCTGTGTATTAATGCTACATGTTTTGTTCTTTTATTCACCCCCTCCCCTCTATGCAGCTGCAATTATTTTTGTTGCTAATGGCAGCTCCTGATTCATGTCACTGAAATGCTTACAATGGCTGAGTGATGCGATATTTATAAAACTGCCCGCATCTCTGAATAAACAGGAGTCAGAACACCAGACATTATCCAATAAATAGTTTCTTATGAGATCCTTCTAGACTTCTGTGAGATGTCATTTGATAAGGGGAATCATCTGTCTCTGCTTTCTGGTCCTTGGTCACGTTTCTCCTAGTGAAATTACATTGCCTGACTCACTTGAAACTTTGCTTATTTAAAGGCATGGAGGCTTGAAATGACTTTATTCATGCCCCTTCTTTCTCTCGAGTATGTTTTGGAAATAAAGATGTGTTTTGTTCACTGCTGATCTGATCTCCAGATTGCTCAATTTACAGCACTGTCACATGATTATCATTAAGGATGGTTGAGAATTGGTGCCAAGATGCTGCAGGGAAGACAAAATAACTACAGTTGAGCTAATTTTCTTTCATGCTGTGCATAACTTTTCTTGAATGACATTTTCACATACTGAGCCTGCTTTTGGGCACACTCAGCTTAAAGGGGCCATAGCTTTGGGAAATCCATTTGTTGATTTCAGAGTGATCAAGGGGCTTTGGAGCCTTGGACTCAATCCCTGCTCTGAAATTTTGAGTAGGAGTGTTAGGTTCTGAAAGAAATGATGCTGAGGAGTGCATTGCCCACCTCCCAATGCTGTATGGATTTGGGTGGGGGAATAGCTTTATACACTGGACAACCCAGGCCTTGTAGATCCCTATCGGGAAAGAGCACATTGACAGCAAATCTACCCAATGTGTCTTTCACTAAGATGAGTGTTGTGAGAATGCAGCAAACCACAGGGAGCAAAATTTGTTCCCTGCAAATGTGGCTCCTTGCTTGGAGAAACCGATCATGGAATTGACTCTTCAATTCATCACTAATTATCATTTCCAGTGACAGAATATTTGACAGTTTAAAATGATGAATACATTAAAAGAAAAGACAGATGTTTAACATTTCTTTTTTGATGCTCTCTTCAGGCCAAACAAACTCCGTGCCTGAAACTCTCCAACCGAGCTGTACATAGTACAAAAACAGGCCATTCAGCCCAACTGCTGTATACTGCTGCTTGTGCTCCATGCAAGCATCCTTCCACTCCTTTTAACCAATCAGCAAAACCAGTGATTCCTTACATCTTCCTGTATTTGAGCAACTTCCTTTGAGTGTACCTATGATATGATATAGAAATCCTGCTGACAAAATCTACACAGATTCATCAAGAGAAAACAATTTTTTGCAGCGGTATTTAATGAGTAAAGTGATATTTGCAGCAATGTTAATTAATATAAACTTTTCCTATCCCCATGAGTTTGTAACGCATAAATATTCAGAGTAGTGTATGATGAAGACTCCGTGTTACCAAATCTGATTGGATATCCTGGAGACACCAACGCATGATATGTCTAACTGCCTCTCCTCTGCATTCCTGCCATTGACCCCTCAATGTATCGATATTCAAAACAACAGCCTTCCTGGCCAGTTGGAAAACAAATTGTCTTTTCATTAACCAGCTGAATGATAAATAAAGAACTACCAGTTTTTCCAATAACAGGAAGCTTCCAAATAAAAAACAAACTATTGTGGATGCTAGAGATCTGAAATGAAAACAGAAAGTTCTGGAGAAACTCATCAGGTTTGTAGCATTTATGAAGAGAGAAGCAGAACTAGAGTTTCAAGTCCAAGATGACTCTTTGTTAAACTGCAAGGAGTTGACAAATTATGGTTTTTATGTTATTGACAAAGGAATGAAAGAGCAAGTGGAATAGACAGTGATGGTGTCCAAAGCATACCGAAAAAAGTGTACTAATGGTAGTTGAGGAGCGATATGAATGAAAAATAGGGTGTTAATGTCAGAAAATAGCTCAGCTTTTCTGAGAGCAAACCCGTGCAAACAAGATACTGAAAGTGTGTGGGAGTGGGGTGATGTATTGTAATGTAATCAAAATGGAGGACAGTGTTTATGGTCTGAACCTCCTCCCCATTTAACATCCTACCGGATGGGATCCTACCACCTCCCCAGCTAATTCTGTACATACTTGATACCATATCTGTCTTGCATCCTACCCATCTAGCATTCTACCATCCCAGTGCCCTATCATCACAATTACCTTGCAGATAGATAGTTTCTAATCAAGCTGTTCAGGCATATTATTACACACCTCTGGAGCAGGTGGGCCTTGAACCAGGCCTCCAGGCTCAGAGATAGAACACTTACCATTGTGCCACAGAGCCTTTTAACCATTATTTTTAATCAACCTGTTATGATACATTTCCAGAATAGGTGGGGTTTGTACCAGAAACCTTCAGGCCCAAAGGTAGTGATACTAGTACTGCTCCACAAGACCCTTACACTTATGTCATATTCCTACCCTTTTACCAAGGTCCATTAACTATTTGATGCATGCTTCAATTTAGGTGGCAACAGGGGATTTACATCTGTCATTGATAACCAATCCGATGTGAATCTCAGATTTCAGATGAGGAGGTCAGGGATTGGAGTCTTTCATTACATAGCGCAGATGGAACAATAAACACCATAAAGGCTTCATAACTAGTCAATTCTTCCAGTTCAGTAGGAATGGGTTTGGATGAGTTACGACAAATTTCCAACATTCTTCCCCATCCTTCTTTCTTGAAGGTAGTGTGATTCACATCTAGATTTAAGGCAGTGGGGTAAGACAACCTGTAATATATCAAACAAGTGGTTAACTTCATACTGTAATCTTGAGGTTGAGTGCTGACTGTTGCTTCGGCATGAGGGAGCATTACAGTAACAACAATAATTTGTGTTTTAAGGCAATACGACTGGCTACATAAGTTGTTAACGAGGAAAAATTACCAACAAATAACGTAGGAGATACTTAGATGGCCAAAAACCTGTTTGAAAGGGGTAAATTTCAAGAAACATCTTGAAGGAGAAGAACAAGATAGAGAGTTGGATGGATTTAAGGAGGAAATTACAGACTTTGTGGCTTAATCAACGAAAGGAATGGCTGGTTGGAGCAATTGAAATTGGTTATACGCAAGAGGTCAGTCCTGGAGTATAGAGATCTCTCTCACAGAGGGTTCTGTGACTGGAGGGGATTAGTGAGATCGAAACGGCCAGAACAATGGGGGAATTTGAAAAATAGAATGAGAACTTTAAATCCAGGGACATTGTTGGGTTGAAAGAGGTCTGAGAACGCAAGGCTGGTGGATGGACAAGTCATGACACAACCAACCGAGTTTTGGATGAGCTGAAGTTTATGTACCTTATTATCTGTCATCATGGGCTAACCTTAGAAGTTTTTGCCAATCTCACCGTATATTTTTTCTTGTCTTGTCTTCTCTTTAACAGGTCTTACAGCAGCAGCAGCAGCTGCAGCGGCAGCAGCTACCAATGCTGCCATAGCAGAGGCTATGAAGGCGAAAAAGATCAAATTAGAAGCCATGAACAGCTTCCATGGTAACAGTAACCAGCATGGCGCAGAGTCTGAAAATGGCGACATGAACTCCAGTATTGGTGAGTCCCCTTTAAAATTAAGCTACAAATTCAGAGTCCCACATGTGTTAATATCAGACAAGAAATACATTCGGATTCAAAATAAGGTCAGTCAAATTTTTGCAAATGCTGTGACATGTAACTTAGCGCAGGCTTTGCTGAGTGCTACTAGAGTTGCCAATCATTTCAATCGACTAGATTGGTACCTTGCATACAGATGCCCATAATTTCAGGGAAGGTTTCAAAATAATGACAGCATTAGAACAGAGTTGTTCCACATTTATATTCTTTGGGAATATGAAGATAAATCATTCACCCTGGTTTTACCCCAAAACAACCAGTATGCACACAGTGTCATGGTCATATGCACTGCTCCCTTTCATACTCTGAACCCCACTTGGTTTATTAGCATAGCTCTGCTCACATTCAAAAATACAGAGATTGTTCTGTACAGTTTCTGGAAATTCTGAACACGTGTAATCTGATGGCCAAAAGTAAAGTAATGCCTGAAGTCACCATTAGGGTGATTTTAAGTGATCAGCAGTTTGTTTTATGTATATTTCATATTATGAAAAGATGCATCAATCTTTTTTATAGCTTTGAATGCTTTTTGCATACATTCTGTTAACAAGAGGGAAGATTGCACGATTCCATTTCAAGATAGTAGAAAATAGGAGCAGGAGTAAACTGTGTGGCCCTTCGAGCCTGCTCCTGTATTCATCATGATCATGGTTGATCATCCAACTCAATAGCATATTCCTGCTTTTTCCCTGTATCACTTGATGCCTTTAGCCTCAAGTGCTAGAAACAACTCCTTCTTGAAATCTTACAAAGTTTTGGCTTCAACTGCCTTCTCTGATAGCAAATTCCACAGGTTCGCCAGTTTCCGGGTGAAGAGATTTATCCTCATCTCAGTCTTGGTTTACTCCGACATAAGCACCCCTGTTTATGTACTTCCCTATACATATTGCATTCAACGTGCGTGAGTAATGGTTTGATGGCTTCAAGCTTTAACTTTCAGAACTCGATTGCTTCCTTCTGTTAATTTTTGCTTGGTTTACACTGCTTTTACATTTTGTTGGATGCTGACAAGATTCAGGAAACTTGAATGCTAGATTAGTGTTAAAAGCCATGCATTGTTTCCGTAGCAATACATTCCAGGAAATTTCACTTTTTTTAAATTTTAAAGCACACCTGTGTAGAACGCTGTGGGATCACTCATACATTTAACTTGGTTTCAGTAGGTTAGAAATTAAAAATGGAAAGCTTATTCCTCACATAGAGATTCCGCATTCCCTTCGCCCACCCCATTCTATCTCACTCAATGTCAGGCTTTTTGAGAATGCCTTGTTGTTGCACTAACTGGAATTACTAATATGAATAATTCTGATAGCCCAATATCAACAATTGGGATTATAAAGCATTATATAAAAGAAAACTAGACCTGCAAATGGTGTTGTAAAACTGTACCTGCAAAAGTACAGAGATTGTTCTGTACAGTTTCTGAAATTCTGAACACATGTAATCCGATGGCCAAAAGTAAAGTAATGCCTGAAGTCACCATTAAGGTGATTTTAAGTGATTAGCAGTTTGTTTTATGTATATTTCATATTACGTAAAGCTGCATCAATCTTTGCAGTATTGAAATTTGATGTCTTGTGCAATTGAGGGAAGCATTTTCTTTACACTTTTCCTTAGAAATTGGTTTCCATTGCCTCTCTTTTGTATAGTTATCAACGTATATTTGTGAGGACGTCAGCTTCCATCTGGTATCTCATCCAAGTGACCATTATCAGTTGCTACTCTTTGTAGTGTGCTAACTCCATATTTTTGTTGTATGCAATTTGTGCTGCAGAAGCCAGCACCCTTTGAACATTGTAATATTCAGAGAACAGATCGTTTCTGCATTTGACTGTTGGGTTACTAAATTCAATTCTGCCTAGCAGTAGGGGTCTTGTTGCAAGGTTTCTGATAGATCATACAAAACAGTTTAAGGATCATTGAAAAACAGTTCCAGGATTACAGTTAGTTGGAGTTTGAAAACAGAGCAATACAGATGCAGGCTTCGTGCAGAAAAGAGCTCTTAAGCTTTGCTGATGACTGAGGTAATTTAGGGCTGCTTGCTCTGTGTAGTTAGAACTCTAGAAATGGTGGAGGAATCCGTAGGTCCAAAAGTAGTATTATAGTTGAGACTCATTGAGAAGTCAAGAGCAGTTGGATAGCTATGTGTCGTCGGAACTTTTCGGAATAAGTTCTGTGATTCAGTAGGTACATCTAAGTGTTGGAGTTAGGGCTCAGGAGATGTCTTAGAAGTTGTCCAGACTTAGAAAATGCCATCTCCCATTAATAGTTGAGTTTAGCTTTGACCTGGCCATACAAGACTTCACAATTGATCCCAAGTCAATGAACGGATGTAGTTTTAGCAAGGTTTAGAAGGATTGGGATGCTCAGGAGAGTGGAGATGATTTTCATTCACAAGAGGTATAATACGGTCAGAATTTCAGGCAAGTTGTAATAATGAAACTTACACAGCCTGGCTTTACAAGGGTAACTGTATTTATAAAAGTAGTTTATCCTTCTCAAACTGAATCCTCAGTTCTACCACGCTATGATCACTGTCCCCTAGATGACCTTTTATTTTAAGTTAATTCACTAAACCTCCCTCATTTCACTTTGCCAGATCCAAAATAGGCTAATGCTATGTTGGATCCAGAGCATGTTGTTCTAGTAAACTATGCTAAACATACTGTAAGAATTCTTTCTCATAACTACCTCTGCCAATTTGATTTTCCCAGTCTGCTTGAAGATTGGAATTCATAGTCCTACTTCAAAGAGTTTACAGCCACTTGGAATGTCAATCAAGCTGTAAAATGGAAGTCACCACACTGGAATAATGGGAAATTATAACATCAGCCATGCGGCAGTAGTAATACAGTGATGGAGTCCTCAGGGTTAAGTTAACAGACATAGTGAAATAGCAAACGATAATTGTTTCTACGCTTTAGCTGTTTTTTGCCAAACCTTTAAAGGCTGGACTTTTAAATGCCTAGACAATACAACAGCTCTGATTGAGTATTCCTTTTGATTGTTCTTGTTGAGACTTTTGACATTTGTTTTTGACATTTCCAGTGAGCTTAATTGTTTCAATGCATTTAAATACTTATTAAAATACATCCATGCATACTTTTACCGATTCCAAAATATACTTTGTTCTCCCAAAAGGCACCTTTCTGTCGTAAAGATGTCTGGAACCATATCAAAGGGGTACTTTACCTCTCCAAAAGGGTGGCCTGGTCATCCAAAGAAGCCTACGTTGCTCAAACCTGCTGCCACCAGGTCAAAACTGCATACAACACATTTCATAGATCTGGTCACTAAAATCAGGTATGACTGGTGACAGACCTGGTTTGTAATAAGTGCCTCAGCAAACACAGGCACACAAAATGCACCGTGTTTCCATTCCTATACCTGGGAAAACGGTAGATGCTGTGTTCAGGGTTGGGACTTCTTATTTCTGCCCATTTTTTTCAATCATGTCCAGATTCACCACTGTTGTGAAAATTCAACACTTGATGTTTGATTACTCCTCACACATAAAATCTGTACAGATCAAGAAATGTGTCCCACTCCTAACATAAAGCAAAGTAAAATCAAATAAGATTTATAGCAGGTAGTCAATCTGAAATCTCCAGTTTCCACTCAGCATAAATTGAAAGGTAACCTGGGTCTCCACTAATCTCCGCTATTCTATTATCCCTGACTCACAAAATTTCAGGTTAAAGTCCCATTCTAGTACGAGACCACAGAAATCAAGGCAAAGATTCCAGTGCAGTACTGAGCAAGAGTTGCACTATTCAAGATGACACCTTTTGGATGAGACTTTGAATTAAGCCACCACCTATCTACTCAGGTGAATGTAAAAGATCCAATCACATCATTCTCAAGAATAGCTGGGTGTCAACCGTGGTGTTCTGGTCAATATCTATCTGTCATTCAATATTACAAAAAAATATTATCCTGTCATTATCACAGTGCAGTTTGTTAGAGTTTGCCCAACACCAATTAGTTGCCACATGCCTAGATTACAAGAGTGAGATCTTTTGAAAGGTTTAACTCAAAAGTGTTTTCAGGCATGTGGCATGAAAAATGTGATGTAAGTACAAGGTTTTGTTTTCTCTTTCTATTGTTTTATTATAATAGAATTGCACTATGACTTCTGTTCTCGTGAAAATGACCCCAAATGATCACATGTCACTTAATGGTTCTATGTTCTCACATCTGGAAATGGAACTGGGCAAACCAGTAGATAAATTGTGGAAGCCATTAGTACAGTTCATAGCAGCTATAAAGAAATCAAACAGGATCTCATGTAAAATAAATACAGCACTGTTCTTAAAAAGTAATTCCAAAACTTAAGTGGAACAAAGATCAGCTGTACCTGGACCACAGTGCACGATTGTGTTCACTGTCCAACGAGAAAGATATTCACAAATTGCCAAAGGGGCAGCAAAGGCCAACTAAGTTGATAGCTAGGATTAGGCACTTGAGATATGAAGAGAGACTGCAGGAGTGCAGAATGTTTACACTGGAGAGAAGAAGGATCAAGGCTGATCTTACTGAAGTATTTAAGATTTTAAAGGGGAGATAAAAATTTAACAAAGTCCCAGATTCTATAACAAAGTTATATTGACTCAGTGAAGCAAGGACACAACAAAGATCGACGGTGGTAAAAGTGTTGAATGACTGATAAGGATGAGAGAATTGAATTTATTACCCAATAAAAAAAAGTCTTGGTAGAGTGTTGTAATCAGTGCTATGGGAAGCGTATTGAAGATAATGGAACTTGACTGATGATTCTATGCATTCTTACATTCCTGTGTTCCCACTATTGATGCATTTGTTGCCAAACCCCCACCAGGAAATTGTCAAATCCAAAACAGCACTCCGACACTGTCAGCCTAGATTTTGTGAGGAAGTATCTGGAATGAGATTTGAACCTTCAAGCTCCTGGCTTAGAGGTGAGAGTGCTATGATTGAGAAGTGGAAGTTGTTTGCTGATCCACATTAAGGCTCAATCATTTTATAAAAATAAACTGGAATGCTTATTTTCACTACAAAATGACTTGCCACCTAATACACAAGTTGCTCTTGGCATAAGGCACAAGACAACTTGGTCATTGTTATGAATGTACACATGTTGAATGGCGCAAATATAAGCACTCCTTTCACAGCCTTAACCATATTTGTACCAGTCAATAAGACAGCTTGTCTTAAATAAGAGGAAGGGGTTAAGGCTTTTCACAACCTATATCTTGCTTAATGCTGAGCCAGGGTTCAGAGACAGAGCACCAGCCTCCACTCATTGGGATTGTCTCCAGTCAACTTCAAGTCCTGAGTCAAAAACAGGAATGCTTCCACTAAAGAATGGATAAGGGACAGGACCTTTGGAATGGGTGTAAATCAAAAGTGTCTTTGGAAAGCCAACATGCAATGATGGGCAAAATAGCCTCCACTTTGCTGTAAAATTCTATTGGCCTCTGATGTAACATATATTCATTTTACATGCCACATTCTGAGTTCCCTAGTTTGATTGATATATCACCCATCAACAGTTTATTTTGAAACTTTCATGTGCGCTATGTGTTATTTTTCAACCATTATTCCAAATGGACAGAAAATGAAGTGCAAAGTTCTTTTGCAACATCATTTGCAACATGACCTCTTTGGGGTAGCTACTCTGCTGGGACCCTAAGGGCAGAAATTTAGCCCTCTTCTGCAAGAGATAATGCTCTTTTCCCAAAATGAGAACAGAGCTTTATGGCCCATTTTCCATCTCACTTAATCCCTGCTGGCAGGAATTGTAGGAAGCTGAATCAATGTCCTCTGTGCAGACACCCTGTGGATTGGAAAGTATGTTCACCTAGACTAGTACTTCTTCCTAATTCACTTTAATTCTGCTTCATGATTGTCCAGCTGGGTGTGACCTTTAGGCACATGTAAGGCTGAAATTGCACTGTGAGATATCAGCAAATGTGTTTGTATGACATTTCTCCCATCTGCCAGTTCAGTTTGAATAAGCTTTTTAAGTGGAACAAAGCAAACTGGATTAATTTATTAAAGTAGCAAGCAAATTCATTTTCCTGGAATGCATCACATTGTTTATCGCAACTATTGCACAACCAAAGTCTACTGATGCAGAGGTAGGAGCAGAATAAGAGATAACAAGGTGTAGGGCTGGATGAACACAGCAGGCCAAGCAGTATCAGAGGAGCAGGAAGGCTGATGTTTCGGGTCTAGACCCTTCTTCAGCATCGGCTGTTCCTACTATCTCTAGGAGCAGAATAAGTCCAGATGAGAATATTTTGAACTTCCACTGAAATGGATAGCTTATGTTCACCCTAAAGTGCAAGTTATCAGCCAGGCCAGGAAGAAAACAATAGTTGACTAAAGCAGACAGACTTCAAGTAGTAGGCAAGCTGCAGGAGAAGGAATCCTGACTCCTGATGTTCACAAAGTTTACTGGATGACTATGTATCATAATTGAACAGTCAATCAATTTCAATCTTGAAATTTTAAATTGACCACCAGATTGAACAGTAGTTATTTTCACAGAAGAGAGTTCCAGGACTTTTTCTTTTCCAGAGTTCCCAAAATTACCCCTGAACAGCCATTACTGTAATTGTAGATATTTTCTAATCAACCTGTTAAGAGATGCTATGATACTCCTGTGGAACAGGTGGGAGTTGAACTTGGGCCTCCTGGCTCAGGGTAGGAAGAATATCACTATGCCACAAAGCCTAATAGCTCTAATTTTAATCTCTGAATAAGAAGAAATTGGATATAGAGAAATAATTGGATGCTTTTAAACACCTCAGTTAGATCACCCCTCAATCGATTATCCTCAAGCAGTTGTCAGTCAAATCTGTGCAACCTCTCCTGATGTGTTAACTCTTTGGGCTCTGTTGAATTCTAATGAACGTGTGCTGTGCCCTTCTGTGGTTGATACATCTTGTCTGAATACCCAGATAACAATGGAGCTCTTCAGTTTCTTTTAGGGAACACATGTTACAACCATTTGAAAATTAGTCCTTCAAACCCTTTTCTACAATGATTCCTTGTTCGATCATTGTGTCAATTTTTGACTTGCAGGCATGTATTTCATTGCTGTACTGTAATAAGTACAATGATTCCATTCTATTTGTCAGGATTAATACAGCAACCTAGGTTCTAATTAACCAGTAGATTATAACACATACTTCTAAGTTCCTGGGTTGTTGTGAGAGGAAGCTCCCATGTTATTTGCTGCTGTTTGTATCTGTCACTTTGTTCACTTCTTGTGAAAATTAAAAAAAATCTATATTCAATGCAGTTTGTAATATTTAATCTTACACTTAATGTAACTGATATTTTTTATAAACAGTGTAGATATGAGCCTGTATTTAATACATTGGTTTTAGCCAGGGTTCTCAAAACAGAATCATTTGCTCAACATCTGTTGTTACAGTTAGTACTTTATTGGCCGTAAATTATCTGTTAACTTCCATTACAGAAATGTGATACAGTGCTTTGTTTTGGTTAGGAATTTTATCTTCACAGTGTGCAATTGTATTATGGTCAGATGTACTTGTGCTTAATTGTAGTGATTCTCCGGCAGTTTATTGGAAAGGAAACCACAATGAACCAAGGATACATTAATCAGTTATCAGATGTAGGTTGAAGAATTCATTGTCACGTTCTTTGTTTTTGCTTAAGCCTCAACATTCTTCTTCTCAATTTAATGTCATTTAGTTGAATGCCTACCTTCCATCTGCTTCCACCTGATCTTGAACAGTGTGATTGAAGAGAGATATGAGACAAGAGGCCTGTCACAAGGTTCAACATCCGGATTGCTACATTCGAATGCTGCACATGTGAAGTACAGTATTATATAAAATTATATAGAACTGACAGCTTGGGAACATATGCTGCTGCTGTTGCTTCGCAGATCTCCCTACTTCAAAACCAAAGTCTGATAAATAAATGCATTTAATTTTCCAACTCAAAAATAGTGAAAAATATATTTATTTCATACTAATATTATTTATGAAGATTAAAACACAATCTCCTATTTGTGATCTCCTTTGTGGTAGTGGTATTGAGATTTGCTGCACATATTCCTTTTACAGTAAGTGCATTTTTGTCTATCTCGATTGTTGATTGTATATCAGGATTGAATTGGACAATGAAAGGTGTGTTGGTTCAAAGTGAGATGCTGACTCAGTTTTTTGGAAAATGTGGTGACCTGTTAAATTCATGGGGTTTGCACAGTGTCTTTGACCTCCAGATAGATAGGTGGCAGTTAGTTCTCACCAACTGTTGGCTTTGCTGTAGCTCAACCCATTTTCTAGCAGGTTTGATTCCACAACACAAAACTATGTAACAGTGTACACTGTCTACAAGAACTGCTGCAGGAATTTACCAGGCTCTTTAGACAGCTCATACCAAACCCACAACCACTACCTTCTAGAAGAATAAGGGCAGCAGATATTACCTGTAAGTTTGTTTCCAAACTACCCACTGTCCTGATGTGGAAGTATAACGACAATATTGTTGGGTAAAAGTCCTGGAACTCCCTTCCGAACAACATTGTGGGTATATCTACAGCACATGGGCTGCAAAAGTACAATAAGGCAGCTCAGTACTACCTTCTTAAAGGTAATTGGGATTGGGCAATAAATGCTGGCCCATCCAGAGAAGCCCACATCCACTGACTGAATTAAAAAAAATGCACAGTTCCTGAACTGACACTAAATGCCCTACTGTCGTACCAGACTAGCAAAGGAGGGTTCGGTGAGAATAAAAATAGTATACCTACTGTAAATGCTATAAAAATACTATACTAGTGGCAGCATGGTGGCGCTGTAGTTAGCACTGCTGCTTCACGGCATCAGGGATCCAGGTTTGATTCCACCCTTGGACAAATGTTTGCGTGGAGTTTGCACATTCTCCCATGTCTGCGTGGGTTTCCATCAGATGCTCCTGTTTCCTCCCACAGTCCGAAAATGTGCAGGTTTGGTCGATTGGCTGTGCTAAATCGCCCTGTAGTGTTCAGGCTAGGTGAATTAGCCAGGGTAAATGTGGGGTCACAGGGATAGGTGGGTCTGGGTGGGATGTTCTTCGGCGGATTGGTGCAGTCTCGATGGGCCAAATGGCTTCTTTCCCCCACTGTAAGTATTCTATGATTTTATACCAACATAAATCCTAGATTCCAAAAATAATAAACTCAGATGCTGTGAGTAGATTTATCATCCTTTCAAGAAGCTGAATCTGTCAGTATTGATCCTGATTGTTGCAAACAGATTGGTCTGTTGGTGGTATCAATCATGCCTTGTTTCTATACCTTTTGATGTAGTTCATTCAATATTTTCTTTGCTGTTTTTTTTAAGTACTCAATGCAAAGTTGTGAAGAGAACATAATGAGCCTACAAAGGGATATCGATAGGTTACATGAATGGATAAAGATCTGGGATGGAACTACAATGTGGGAAGGTGTGAAATTGTCTATTTTGGCAGGAAGAATAAGAAAAAGTATATTATTTAGATGATGAGAGGTTGCAGAAGTCTGAGATGCAGAGAGATCGGGTGTCTCCATGCGTGAATCACAGAATGTTCTTTTCTTTTGTTCACTCATGGGATGTGGGCATTACTGGCTGGACTAGGGGCAAGTCATCAGGAAACCAAATACAGTATTATGTTTTATTGTGAGGGGAATTGAAGTCAAGTTTAGGAAGGTCATGCTTTAGTTGAATAGGGCATAGGTAAGGCCATATCTGGAATACAGTACTGGTCACTGTACTTACAGAAATACTTTGTAAGTAGTTCAGAGAAAGGTTATCAGAGCAATACCTGGAATAAGCAGACTGCCTTATGAAGAAAAACTCGAGAGGCTAGACCTATATCTTCTGCAGTCTCGAAGAGTCTTAACTGAGGTATGTAATGTTCTCAGGGAACTTGACTGGGTGGATATCGAAAGGATATTTCACAGTTTGGGAGAATCTAGAAGTAGGGATCGTAGTTTAAAAACAAGGTGTCACCCATTTAAGACAGAGATAAGGAAACAAAAGGCAGTAGCTGTAGAATCTTTCAATGTCTTAAAAGCAGAGATAGATAAATTCTTGATTACCAAGGGGATGGAAGATTACAAGGATATGCAGGAATGATGAACTGAGGTTAAAATAAATTCAACCATGACCTTATTGAATGGCAGAGCAGGCACGAAGGGCCGAGTGGCCTACTCTTGTTTCTTGTTTGTCTGATTGAACACAATCTCTTCTGTACTTGTGACAACTTTTTGTTTTTTTTTTGCTTTGTACTTTTCATAGTGTCAGTCAGTTGATTTATGCTCACAGAAGTAAAAACCGGGAGCTGGAACCTCCTGAGTGCAGGCCCGGAAAGGCAAAGGAAAATGATATTAACTTGAGCAATCAAAAGAGTTTCCTGATAAGTGTCAGGGATGTGTCTGGAGGGAAGGAGGATGGTGGGGCAAGGGGTAGGGTTGGTGGTGGTAGGATGGGGGATAGTGGATTAGGAACACACTTTTGCTGGGTGATTGAGATTAATTTCTAATTGTGATAAGACAAGAAGATTCCAAGTTCCTGTGTCTGCATTGACACAAACCAGATGGGAAAGAAAAAATAAAACATTCAGCTCTCCTTACAAAAGAATTAGTCTTGTGAGGGACCCTCTAATTGACTGTACTTTACATGTAATATGTAATTTTTAAAATGGAGCTCACTTCACCTGAAATGTGCAAATGAGGGAGGGACCTGTCACAATCTGTGAAGGGCTGGAGCTCCTTGTCCATGAAAAGAACTGGTCTCATCATTCTCTCCTTTACCTGTGTGGAGGCACTGTTTTAAACATCACTCTTTGAACATAGAACATAGAATAACACAGCGCAGAACAAGCCCTTCGGCCCTCGATGTTGCGCCGACCTGTGAACTAATCTTATCCCATCATCATCCATATGCTTATCCAAGGACTGTTTAAATGCCCCTAATGTGGCTGAGTTAACTACATTGGCAGGCAGGGCATTCCACGCCCTTATCACTCTCTGAGTAAAGAACCTGCCTCTGACATCTGTCTTAAATCTATCACCCCTCAATTTGCAGCTATGCCCCCTCGTACTAGCCGACGTCATCATCCTAGGAAAAAGACTCTCACTGTCCACCCTATCTAATCCTCTTTTGATCGCATCTCCCTACAACTCTATATTTGCATTGGTGCCATAACATGTTTATTAATCGATGTTATGAAATACCTCAGTTGTTTTACTTTACTAATGCCAGAATTTAAGTGTAAGTTGTTCTTATTAAACTCTCATAGCACCCTAAAGGAGAGTGAGATAGACATCAAGACTTGAAATTGTTAGGAAGTGGTGGGTTGAACTCCCCTAATAATTAAAACCGAAATACAAGCCCCAATCTGTTATGGCGAGAGTAGAGGTCCCGTTCTAATAATTAAACATGAAACACACAGAGAAGCTTGCCTCAGCTCACCTAATCTTTGAGACCCCAAACTGTTACAGAGAAGGGGAGGTTAAATGAAAGAAAATCCCTGATACTTGCTTTATGAGTAACAAGTAACAGTATTTATTTAACCCTAGCAGTGAACAAACTAACAGTAACAGAATTACTAACAAACCGAACAATTCCCTCTTAACTACTAACTATTCCCTAACTGAACTAAATTCTACTGGTATGCTGTTCTAATAAATACAAGTCCTACTTATAAAACCCAAGTAATGAGAAAATAAATTAAAACTTAGTCTCTCAAAGTCTACACACTTTTCTTCTGCTGTTGTCAAATCATAAATGCCTTTCTTCCGCTGATCGGGCTATCAGAGATTTTTTTTTGTAAAGTCTTCTGTGAAGACTGTTAGAAGTGTGTAGTACCTTTTATGGATAGATGGTGCTTTCTTTAGAGAGCTTAATGATTTCTTGTGAAAACTAAATGCTTATTTCTTAGAGATAACAAGGTGTAGAGCTGGATGAACACAGCAGGCCAAGCAGCATCAGAGGAGCAGGAAGGCTGACATTTCGAGCCGAGACCCTTCTTCAGAAAAATCATTTATTATTATTTCTTAGATGCCGGTTTGTTCTCACACCAATTTTCAAAAATCCTCTGCTTATGTACCTTGGATGACATATCAATTTTCTTACAATAACACTGGTCCATGGTTGTCAAAGCCATCAGATTTAAATTCAATTGGCTTTCAATCACTAAGTGTTTGGTTTAAATTAATTGGCTGATTCCAGCTCGTTGCCAAAACATCATAACAAGCTTAAGGCTCATCAGGTCCCGACCCGAAACATTGACTTTCCTACTCTTCTGGTGCTGCCTGATCTGCTGTGTTCCTTCAGCTGTACACTATGTTGACTCTGACTCCAGTATCTGCAGTTCTTGCTATCCTCTATTGATTCATGTTTCAGTTTTAGAACTGGTTATACATCTTCAACTACATACAGACACATTTCCTTTTGCTGTATAAATATCTAAGCTTGGAAAAGCACTTCACCCCTTAAAGGAACCGCACACTCTTCTCCCTTATTGTTTTTTTTAACAATCAAATTCTAGCTTCCTGCTTTCCAATTCACAATTACTCTACACAACTTCGTAACAAAATGTTAGCTTGCTTTCTCTCCATGGATGCTGTCTGACCCGCTGTGATTTCCGGCATTTTAGGTTTTCAATAAAATAACAGCTCTCCATTTTACAGATCTGTGGAGGTAAACAGTGGCTTACTCTGTGGCAGCAGGAGCAATTGCAAAGAGAATACCTTTTCGGTGATTAAAGGTTGAAAATGATATGCACCTCTTCAATGCAGTTTGAGTTTCATCAGGCTTCTGAAAACTCATAAAGTGATCATTCTTTATAGGTGATCCCAGCTGTAAAAGTACTCTTACCTCTTGAGTCAGAGGGTAATGGATTCAAGTCCAACTCTGTTTTGACGCCAAAAATCTAGGCTGGCAAAATAATGGCATACTGAGCAAGTGCTGCACTTTTGGAAATGCAACCATTCAAACAGAATATAAACTAGAGTTTCCATTTGCACTGTTGAGCTGAGATTAGAAATCCAAATATTTTGATCTGGAGGAGTCTTCCTCAGTGCCCTGATAATATTTATCCATAACCTACATTGCAACGAAGAACAGAATATCTCATCTTTATCACAATGCTGTTTGGGAAATCTTCCTGTACACATATTCCCTGCCACATTTTCTATAACAGTGACCGGTGCTTCATTGTTTGCGAAGTGCTTCAGCATATCCTGAGGTTGTAAAAGGTGCTATAGAAGTGTATGTTTATCTTTCTTTGACTGTCATATGGTCATACGGTTTTATCATTGTGCCTTCATAACCTGAAATCCTCACCTGGCATCTACATATGCACTTTCTGATAAATGGATTGCAAGACAGATGGTGGAGTATGAAATTAGATGCAAATCCTTTTTCTTAATGGTTGATTAATTTACAGAATACAACATTACATACGTCTGCTTCCCACCTACCAAACCAACGTCCCAACAATCTCTCTCTTGGTATAATTTTTTCTAAACAACCTACACAGAGGTGTTGTTGCACACCTCTGAAGCAGGTGGAACCTGAACCCAGTCTCCTGGCCCAGAGTTTGGAACACTACCACTATGTCACAAGAGACCCTTTAAAGTGCTCTAGAAACTTAATTGAACAATACCCTTCACTTGTTTATCCTAATGTAATTAGCATACCACTGATAGATACCTTCAGGTGTTTAAAAAACCTCTCACCCCTTTCCAATGTCAGTGTTATGAGGCCAATTATATCAGCTTAGTGTAACTTGGAGTTGCAGAAACAGAGAGACCTGGTTATATATGTGCACAGATCATTGAAAGTGGCAGGACAGGTAGAGAGAACAGTAAATGAAGCATGCAATGTCTTTGGCTTTATTGATAGGGGCATAGAGTACAAGAGCAGGGAGGCAATGTTAAACTTGGGTACAACACTTGTTACACTTCAACTGGAGGGTTATGTATAGTTGTGAGCATCACATTATAGAAAGGATGCTAATTGGAGACATTGCAGAAGTGATTCTCAAGAATAGTTCCAGAAATGAGGAACTTCAGTTATGAAGATCGATTAAAGAAGTTGAGACTAATCTCTTGGGAGAAAATCAGGTTTAGAGGATATTTAATTGAGATTTTCAAAATCATGAGCATTTTGGATAGAATAGATAGGAAGACACTGTTGCCACTCATAAAAATAACAACGACAAGAAGACATAGATTTAAGGTGATCTGCAAAAGAAGGAAGAGTGGAGTAAGGAAGAACTTTTTCACTTAGCAAATGATTAGGGTCTGGAATGTACTACTTGGAATTGTGGCAAAGGCAGTCCAATTGAGGCATTCAGGAGGGTTCTGGATGATTATTTAGTTAAAAAAATCACATGGTGGGGTATGGGATAAAAGTGGGAGATTGACACTAGGTAGTGGTACTTATTTAATAAGCCTATGTAGGCATGATGGGCTAAATAGCCTGCTTCTGCACCGTAACATGTCTGTGATTCTGTGAAATCAGCACAGGGTGTTGAGACTGTGTCAACCTAGTTTGAGTGACTGAGTATCACACCAGGAACAGTACAGTAAGGTAATTATAATTAGAAACATTAACAATGTCTGGCCAGTCTCACATAGCCAATCTTCTGTAAACTTAAGTTCATCCTAAATTCTGCTGCTCATGTACGAATTAGTAACAAGTCCTGTTCACCCACTTCCCCTGTGGTTGCTGATGTTCATTGTGTGCCAGTTGAGCACCACCCTGATTTGAAAGTTCTCATTTTTTTCATTTCAAAACATTCCATGGTTTAACACAACTCTATCGCTGTAGTGTCCTACAACACCTACAGCCCTTCGAGATGTCTGTGCTCCTCCCACTCTGGCCTGTCGACCATTCCCAATTTTAACTGCTCCACCAGCTGCCAGTTGCTAAAGACCTAAGACTGTAATTCTCTCCATCTGCCTACCTCATCCTCCTCCTTTAAGAAACATCTTAAAATCTACCTCTTTCAGCCATCTTGCCTAATACATCCTTTGGTGGCCCCATGCTTAATTCTGTGTGATAACTCTTGAGTAGCACATTAGATATCATGAGTTTTAATAGAAAATGCATTACTAGAAAGCCACAAGTGGCCTGGGCTCTGTGCTTGGGCCAGGGACAGGCCCAATGTCCCCAGGCCAGGACCCCAGTCAGGAGCATCACTGGGGCCCACGATTTCTGCCTTTCTGTTGGGGAATAACAGCTCTGGAGATGTTATGGTAGATTCGGAAAAATTGATGTGGAATCAGCCAAAAGCCAATATAGTGTGGGAATTAGAGTTGGAAGGCAGGGAGGTGGAAGGGAAGGAATAAAAAAATGGTAAGAGTGGAGACTTATTTCAGAAGGGTGGGAATGTAAATAGATCTCTGGAGTGACGCCTCACTATAGACTGGTGATAGTGTAGCTTGTTTTTCAATAAGCTGCTTCATGTTTCTGTGATTTCTGCTTAAACCATCATACATGTACTTTTCAGCTGAAATTTGGCATTTCTACTTTGTTTGAGTTCCAATGTGACCAATATCACACCGCTCATAAACCCTTGGGTATGTGAGCTATTAAACACAGTGATACCAGTAGGCTGGAAATGTGTCTGGTTAAGCTTTTTGGTGGAAATCTGTTAAGGAAGGTGGGACAGAGAAGCTGTTACTGCAGATAAGCGAGCAGATAGGGTCAGACTAATCGGCTGAGCTGAGAACCAGTGATTAACAGAGTACAGTCATGCCAATGAAGCTAATAGGAAACTGTTTTATCTCTTCCCTTTCATACCGTAACCTTGAGCCACTGCCTCCAAGCAGCATTATAATTCTAGTAAATGAGCCACTGAAGGCACAGAAAGTGAGGCATTAGTACTTTGGGTAAAATATATGGCTGTGGCGTCTTCTCTCCTCGATCCACAATCAATTGGACTATTTTGCTTTAGTATTTACTTGCGGGATGAGATGCTCGTCTGCATTATGAAGAATGGTCTGCCTCTGGCGTTTGAAGGTGACCTGTCAGCTGGAATGGACAAATCTCCCGCTTGGTGAAATGTACAAAATAAATCATTAAAGCAGGGAGCCATTCGGTCCAGGATTTAAATCACCTCAGATTTATTATTGGAATCAATGCTTCGTTTGGCCATCAAAGTGCAGGGTGTGAAAAATGATGAACGCTGGAGGAGCCTCGATACTGAAGCAGTCCTACTATTGATTACCAGCAATGTCTTTGTGATCTCTTGTTTATATCAAGCACTGTCTTGTGACGGATTTGCTGATCTGAACTAATGACTTCCAGATAAGGTGGAAGAGATGCGTTTTGTGTCACAGTCGACTGCGTCTGACAGCAGTACAAAGGATGTTCGCAAGTATACCAGAGAACTTTGAAAGCAGAACTTGCCTGGTGCAGAAAGTGGATTTATTTTTGTTTTTCTATTAATGAAAGGCAAGCAGGTTTCTAAAAGATAAAACAGAAAGAGCTGTTCTCATTTATGGTGCCTCAAGTGCCTAACCTAGCATATTAGATTATGTACTAATTTAGTTGTTCAATTTAGACCTCTCAACCACAGCCTTCTTGAGGTAATAACGAAAAGGCTGTTGAACATACTTGAAGTGTTGGAGACGAAAGCTTGTCTTTTTCCTTTATATACTGCAGCTAGCAAAGAAATAGCCAGATAGAGAGTAATGTTTTCTGCATTTGGATGACTTTATTAAATGTTCCAAGTTTGAATAAACTGAGCTATAAGAACACTACATATCTGCAGATATTCATGGCCTATTCTGGTAAGAGAATAGAGGTCATTTGAGGTAATGATATGAAATGCATGGAGGCTGATCACCATTAGCAACAAAGTCTTCAACTCTCCAGATTACAACGATGGAAGACACACACACACACAAACACAAAGTGTTATTTGTTCTCATGCTATTTCTGCCATGAGTTTTGATTTAAGAGAAATGATATACAGTGACCTATTCATGCATCCTAAATTTTTGCATTGCTTTGTTTAATCTTTAGCTTTTAGCTCGAGTCGTGCAGTAGCTTTTGTGGTAGCCTTGTCATCTCCGAATCAGATGATACGGAGTTCAACTCCACTGCCAGGTCTGAACTCTGATTTGGCATCCAGCAAGTTATTCACATCTGAGAGTGCGTTCCCACTGCCTTATCATAGTAATCCCATAAAACCACATTGGGCTAGCCACCTATCAGCTGGTTTAAAAAAAAGATAATTATGGTCAATGAATGAGTGCTCATTGTTAAACAGCCTGTAAGCTCTGTTCACAAAATTAACTGCCTCAAACGTAAAAGACCAAAGATACCAATAGAATGCCTTCTTCCCTTTCAATTTTCCTTTGTTACAATAATTGCTACATTTTGTGCTAGCAAACTTTGAGATTCTCACATTATCATCTTATAATCCCCCAATTTGCCAGAAAACTCGGATGAGCATCAAACAATGTAATAAACAATGCAGTTATAAAATAAACATCAGTAAGCTTGAAACAATCTCACCTGCAATTTGACAACAACTTACATTTAGCAGTACCTTTAACTTTAATAAAGTTCTAAGAAGGTTTCAAACAGAATATGACACTGAGCCGCATAAGGAGATATTCTGCCAGATGGTCAAAATCTTGATCAAAACCGTAGGTACAAGCTGGTGTCTTGTAGAAGGAAGGTGAGTTAGAGAGGTTTAGAGACAGAATTCCAGTATATAGTATGTCATCAAATGGTGGATTGATTAAATCAGAAATAGTGGAGCATAATAATCTTGGGAAACAGTAAAGCTGTTGGAGATTATACAGATAAGGAGGTCAATGCATTTTTAAACAAAGATGAAAAATAATAAAATTGAGGCATTGCTTAACCAGGGGCAGGCCAGTGAGCACAGGGGACCTGAATGAGAGACACTTGGTAGGACATGGACAATAGAGTTTTGCAGTAGATAAACTAAGGCAGGCTGGCCATAAGTGCATTAGAATAGTCAAGTGTGGAGGTAGCAATGGAGCATTTCAGGACTGGATGGGCTGAAACAAAATTAAAGTTGCGGGACGTCTTGGAGGTGAAAATAGGTTGTCTTGATGGTGGTGTGTACACGTGGTAGGAAGTCCATCTTTTGTTTTTGCCTCAAATTATTGCCAGGGAGGAGCCAGAGTCCTAGAATCAATGGAACATTGCTTGTGTTGGGGGCTGATAACAATGGTTTTGGCTTTCTTCATATTTAGCTGGTCAAAATTTGTCTTCAAACTGTAGCAGTTTAGAGACAGCTTGAGAAAGGTGGTGGAACGGTCTGTTATCAATGCACATGTGAAAACTGATGCTGTGTCAGGGGTTGTCAGAAGCAAGGGTAGGGAGATGGCTTTCAGAGACAGCCCCTTTGTCCCTCTCTGTGCCTTCAGTTGCTCCTTGATTGGCCAATTGGAGAACCATCTCCAAAAAACAAAATACAAAACACTGATGGGTAAGCAAGGTAGAGACCCATATCGGAATGATGAGGGGTTATGAGGAACCGTTGGGGATTATTGAGGACCATGGTCTGGTATGGGGAGGGAGATTTCGGAGAGAGTGGACATGAGGAAGAACTTATCTTTTATAATGCTCTGTCAGAAACCAGCTATCTTTACACCTGTTGAGAACGTCTGTAATTTAGGAGGTGGCAGAATGACCCTTTACATGGATATTAATTGCTCATTAGTTGAGAAAGCCCTCAATGGACCTTCTTGTCCAGAAACTAACTCTTGAGATGGCAAGATGGGGATGAGTGTCTCTTGACGGACAACTTACCCAATTATAATTACCTCCTCCCCAACTCTCTCAGCACCTCCAGAGAAGGAAAAGTCCACCCAAAATATCTGTTGGTATCGAGTTTACATGAGCATCACAGTGGGAGAATTTAAATTGATTGGAAAAAGTCTAAGGTCTGGATTTTCAATGAGTTGGAAAGACTTGTGAATCCCAACTGCATTCCTGGACTTTCCCATTTTTTGGATTGACGTTTAAGACTGCAGGTTGATTTAGGCTGCAATCCCACATCTTGCACCTCTGACGTTGCTAGCTCTATTGCAGGGATTGACATAATCCACTTTTCTGCAATTCTAGTGGAGTCATACCATGTTTGTAGAGAGTCCTGGTTCACGGTACCTCAGGTGTTATGAACCATAGTCTGCATGTGGAAACCTTTTGAAAGCTAACTTCAAAAATTCCTCCTCATGCCCCTCAGCCAGCTCACCCACCATGCCAGGCTATGGTCCTCACTAGCCCTCATGGCTCCTCTTGCCCCCTTTTTCCAAGATGTGGGCCTCGAACTATCCCCATGTCCTCTTATGCATCCCCCATATCAGTTTATGGGACTTCCATGCCCACTGGCCTACACACTGTAGAACAACAGTGAGCCCTACAGTAACAGTAGAATATATAAAAATACTCCAAAGATATAATTCATTCATAACTTTCCACTCTGTTTCAAAACATAAGGTCTTTTCTTACAGGATAATAAAATTGTCATCATCCAGGCCATTTAAAGTATAAATAGCAGAGTCTGTTACAATTTGATATCTCTCAATCCTGTGTAAATACACTGTTCTATTGCCAGCAAATATCAAAGATGCAGAGTTGTCAGTATAGCAATGTTTCACCTGGGGCTTAGGTGTTTCAACAGACTAATGGATGTCTGGATCTCAGCCAAGAATGAATAATGAGTTGGGCACATAGAGCTAGGAATTTTCCTAACTCCTGTTACACATCTTAAAGATGAATATCCATTCCTGTATCTTCAATGTATAGCTTTCACATAATGCTGGATGAGAACAACAGGGGGCAAGAAGGTACAGATATGATATGGCTAATATTTTTAAGTAATGCATTCTCATGATGCTTTGAGATTTTACTTACAATTCAATAACATAATGTTTACCAATTTCACAGTAGAATTACTGCTGACATTGAAATATTGCTGATGTAGCTATGGATTTCCAGCAGAATTTCATGATCAAAATAGAGAATAAGCCTAGAAATTGCATAGTGGCTCCACAGCACTTTACATTCTTACAGGAATACGAATGGAGCCAGGCTGAGTTTCTCACATGCATGGTTCATTGAGACAGTAAGCCATTTAAATTAAAATTTAAATAAATAAAAATTGCCTCCGGTCATTCCCAGGAATGTGAAACCTTGATGTGCACAGAGTTGACCTGGTAAAGGTAGGTTTGCATTTTGTGCATTTCTCTTGATAGCCAAGCTATATCTTTGGAGGCGTAAAGTATTTCTTTGGATATGCTTCCAGGACACCCATGAGGGAGATGAGGTGCTATCTGGAGGAATTCAAGTGTCGTTTGGAATTGTTAATGATATGCATAAATGCAATAAAACTTGCACAAACTCATTAACTGCCAAGCTCATTGGAACTGTCAAAGAACTATCAAAATCAGCTGTAAAAACTATCAGTAGCAAGTATCAAGGGGACTCACTCAAGGTGTCAAGAGAAATTAGCAAAAGCAACTATGAATTTGTCAAAGTATTTAAATGACCTGGCCTTTAAATCCTGGGGAAAGATATCTGAATTGTTAAAATAAATGATTGCTTACTATTTCACCCTGACTCTTGTCATGGGCCTGAAGATTTCTATTTCTGTATTAATATTGCATGATTGACTTTATCACAGTCGATTATTGAAGTAGGGTACCTACCATTTCACAGCTTGAGTGACAGCAACAGGTAGCTATAGACTCATTGATGTGGGAATATTTCAAAGTTCCTTGTTATAAGGTGTTGTGCCCTTGAATCAAATATTTGTTGTTAAAAAGCTTTATTTTATGTAATTAAAGGAAGGTAAACATAGTGAATTGATTCTTACGAATTAGCAAATTTTTCAATATAGCGAAGTCTGCAATGTACACTTAGAACATTACTGTATAGAAATTTATTTTATCTTGTTTCTATATGGGTCCTGAAGCCTGCCTATCGTGGATATTATATGAGTTGACACAGTCACTGTAAGGGCAAAGGGTTGGTTGTTAGGGACATGGGTTGTCACAAGTTGACATTAAGCTTGTCATGGGTCTAGAAATGGCTATGGGGTGGGGTGTTTGATGCAGATACATAGGTTGTTATGGATGTTATGAGTGGTTTTGGGAATTGGTACAGCTTCACACTGCTGGGCTGGAATGGATGGAGCATGGGGAGTGTGTGGGGAGTGAGGCTGGTTCGAGGCCCGGAGGAAAGCTTCATGTTTTATTCATTTATAGAATTCTCAAGTGTCAGAGCACTTCTGTCCAGCCACTACCTCTGTATCTAGCATCCCGTTCACTTGTTTGGGGTTTTCCCCTGCAACTGACTTTTAATTCAACCTGCACACCCACTTCCATGACAACTGTCAATCATTTTTAAAATTCTCCCAATAGTGCAGACCCAAACAGCAGGCAAAATCCAGGCTTAAATTACTTGGAAATGCAAAACTAAGGGAGGTTTAAACTAGATTGGCGTGGTGGGGGCGGGGTGGGGGGGTGGGTGCAGGAGTGGGTGTGCAGGGTGGGAGTGGGATCCCCAACAGCAGGGAGGCAAGTGTGAGGCTGGCAGGAGATATAGTAATCAGAAATAGCAAGTTGAAGAGACAGGCCAGGCTGGAACATGACAGGGAGCAAGGAATACCTGGTGGAGTAAACTGCGTCTATTTCAGTTCAAGAGGGCTGACAGGTAAGGCCGATGAACTCAGGGTGTGGATAGGTAGATGGGGTTGGAATATTATAGCCGTTACAGAGACATGGCTAAGGGAGGGATAGGATTGGCAGCCTAATGTGCCAGGGTACAGATGCTTTAGGCAGGACAGAGGTGGAGGAAGAGGGGACAGGAGTTGTATTTTTGATTAAGGGAAGTATCACAGCAGGAGTCAGAAATGAAATAACTGAGGGATCATCCAGTCAAGCTTAGTGGGTGGAGCTAAGAAGTAAGAAGAGACTTTATTGGGGTTGTACTATAGGCTCCCAAATAGTCAATAGGAATTAGAGAAACAAATATGCAAGGAGATTGCAGAGACTTGCAGGAGCAATAGGGTTGTCATAGTGGGGGATTTTAAGTTTCCTAACATAGACTGGGACTGCTATAATGTTAAGGGCTTAGATGGGGTGGAATTTTTTAAATGTGTTCAGGAAAGTTTCTTCAAGCAGTATATAGAGGGTCCTACTGGGGAAGGTGCAAAACTCGATCTACTCTTGGGAAATAGAGCAGGACAGGTGACTGAGATAATAGTGGGGGAACACTTTGGGACCAGTGACCATAGTTCTATTTATTTTAAAATAGTTATGGAGAAGGACAAAATTGGTCCACAGATTCAAGTTCTAAATTGGGGCAAGGTGAACTTTGACGGAATTAGACAGGAGCTTGCAGGGGTTGATTGGAGTAGTTTGTTTGCAGACAAAGCGACCTCTGGCAAGTGGGAGGCCTTTAAAAGTGTGATAGCTAGAGTTCAAGGTCTATATGTTCCTGTGAGGGTGAAGGGCAAGGTTGGCAGGAGTAGGGAACCCTGGATGACAATATATATTGAGGCTTTGGCCAGAAAAAGGAAGGAGGCATGGCTCAGGTACAGGCAGTTGGGATCAAGGGAATCCCGGGAGGTATGTAAGGATACAGGAGTTGACCGAAGAAGGAAATCAGGAGGGCAGAAAAGGTGCACAAGATAGCTTTGGCTGAGAAGATAAGGGTGAATTCAAAGATATTCTTTAAGTACATTAAAGGAAAAAGAATAACTCGAGAGAATAGGACTCCTCAAAGACCAAAGTGGACATGTATGTGTGGAACCCCAGGAGATGGGCATGATCCTCAATGAATATTTCTCCTCCGTGTTTACCATGGAGAAAGACATGAAGACTTGGGAAATTGGGGAAGTTAGTGGCAATATTTTGGGGAAAGTCCATATTCACAGTAGAGGAGGTGTTAGAAGTATTAGAATGTATGAAGGTGGATAAATCTCCTGGTCTTGACCAGATATATCCAAAAACCCTGCAAGAGACTTGAAAAGAAATTGCGGGGATCCTGGCTGATGTATTTGCAGCATCATTAGCCATGGGTAAGGTCCCGAAAGACTGGAGGGTAGCGAATGCTGTGCCCTTATTCAAGAAGCAAAGAAAAACCTGGGAATTATAGACCAGTAAGCCTAACGTCGGTGGTAGGTAAGTTACTAGGGAAGATTCTGAGGGATAAGATTCACATGCATTTGGAAAGACAGGGTTTGATAAGGAGTAGTCAGCATGGCTTTGTGCATTGGAGATCATGCCTCACAAATTTGTTAGAGTTTTTTGATGACGTGACCTGGAAAGTTGATGAGGGTAGCGAGATAGACATAGTCAATATGCATTTCATAAGGTTCCACATGATAGGCTGCTCAGGAAGGTTAGATTGCATGGAATCCAGGGAGAGCTGGCAGATTGGATACACAATTGGCTTGATGGTAAGAAGCAGAGAGTAATAGTGGAAGGATGCTTGTCAGACTGGAGGCCTGTGACTATTGGTGTGCCTCAGGGGTCGGTGCTGGGCACATTGCTTTTTGTCATCTATAGCAATGATTTGGATGAGAATGTACATGAGAATGTTTTGTGTTTGCATGTCATGTAGGAATGTACATTTTTGCGACAAACTCTATTTCACCAATAACGCAATAGCTATCATTCCGCTAGAGTAGTGACAATCAAATTGATTTAAGCATTAAATAAAAAACAAAGAGCTGCAGATGCTGGAAATTTGAAACAAAAATAGAAACAGCTGAAGAAACTCAATGGGTCTGGTAGCATCTGTAGAGAGAAAGCAGAGTCAACGTTTTGGGGTCCAGTGACCCTTCTTCAGAACTCAATCATTTATTGACTCTACTTTGGTTGTTGTTTAAAAAAAACTTAATTACCATGAAATGAAGTTCTGGCATTTGGCGCATACGTTGACATCACCGAGGACAGGTCATGGCGATGTCAGCAGTGCATGTGTAGATGACTCTTGAAGCTTGCCATAGCTAGCTGATATCATTGGCCCCTTCTGCACATGCATCATAGCTGTTTACGCAGCCATTTTGGTAATCAAATCACTCCAATTGAATGAAGCTCTGGGTAAAATTGCTTTTACGAAACCTGTCTCCCTAAAAATCCCATAAAACTCAAGCAAAGAACTTCTAATTAAATGATTTGAGGTATATCTTATAGAATTTTCTTTCTTATTCTAGGTGCATACAATTTACATAATTTTGCTATTCCAGTACAGAGCTCAAGTATTCCTGAAAAGGGACACACAATATCAAGGCTTTTTGTCTTGTCCTCATCAGGATAATATGCAAAAAATACCAATGTTAAAAGGAACAACATTTTATACACTGTGAAATGAGAGGAAGTCACCAAAGTCCAACAGAGATGACTGATGGTGAGTTTAATCTGAGAGTTATCATACCTCAAGCAAGGGATGAGGTTCAGAAGGCGAGACTCTTCATGGTAATGTCAGACAGTGCAGGAAATGAACCCACACTGTTGGCTTCACTGCATTGCAAACCAACCGTCCAGCCTAGTAACCCCCTGTGAGAAGAGAGTGCTGCTTGGTTGGCAAGTGTACTCTGAATGGTAAAGGCTTTGCCATGGAGAATGCACCAGTTGAATGATGACAGCGCGATAACTGACGCATTTTGCTTAAATTTTGCTGATAGTTATAAATAGCTCAGATAAGTGCATTTGATAGGCTACTTTGAACATGTTGACATATTCTTCATTTCTACATATTTAATAATAATTGGGGGTAAGATATTTGTTGTGTAAGGGCTTTAGGACCCTGGAGTAAATTTGCAATGATGGCAATGGAGATGCTTCCCACTGGGCATAAATAGCATAGTGTGGATGGCAATAATTAGATTTTAAGAGAGAAGCACATGTAGAAAATAATTGTTCTACAATGTTACAGTATGATAAGAGCCTGGTATATTTTAGATTACCATATATGTTGATAATTAGTATTAACATGCAATAAACTGAGTTTTTAAAAAAACATAAGCCAAATGACAATTCTTGGCCTTTCCTTCGCCTCAACCGATCTGTCTTGATCCCAAACTCCGAGATGTGGGTATAAACACGCAACAGAAGAGTATTATTTACAGGTGTTGCTATGAGTGGGAAAGCGTGCAATAGAATGTTGTAAAGAAATTAGCATAAAAATTTATTTTGACCCATGCCAAGAAATACAATGCCTACACAATTCACATTACAACACAATTCTCTTCAGAAGAACTCCACAGACATATGTTTACATGTCAGTTGTGCAAATTATTGCTTACTGACAGAGTTAAATTAGTGGGAGAGAGTTACAAGTGAACTTTGAGGAAGGATAGGTTTTTTTGCTGTTCTTAATTGAAATAAACTTCTGTTCATTCGAGTGTTTTCCGCAATCTCACAATTTCCCAGTGAGGCTTATGGTCAATTCTTGAATTGTTGGTAATTAGGAGATCTCATTGAAACTACTTTAAGCAAACCAGCACAATATACAATGTGCATCTTATTCCATTTGCAGTGACCTGAAGTGAACTGTTGTCAAAAGTGTGGCACCTATACACTGATTTTAAGAAAATTGAATTAATTTAACAGAGGGAAAAATGGCCATTCAAGAGAAAGGGAGGAAAAGAAGGAAGCCAAATCTCAGGCCATGGAACAGGACTTGGCACTTTCACACTTAATTCCCTGCCTAGCCGATGTTAATGAACCTGAAATCCTCACCGTAATTAGATGTGGGAATTGCTTATACTTTCAAGCAGATGATGCTGTTATAATAAAGTGAGTGACAGGGAATTTAAGTCAGTCTATAGTACTGACTTTATTCCAGTCAAAATAGCTGGAAAAGAAGTTATAAAAATAAAAGCGATTTGGGGCTTTCAGTAAAAGGAGTTGGGTTAAATCCTGCAAGAGGCACCTGTGAACGAATAAGTAGGACCTGTCACGGCACACCAGAGTCGGGAATTAACTGGGAAACGAATGGCAGCCACAGAGGATGCTGGGAAATGTTGGGTGGGGGGAGGTGGTTGATATGTTCGTTCTGCCTGCCCTGTTGTCTGAGAAGGCCAGGGCTCCAGAGAAGGATCCGGATTGAGTGCACAGCTGTAACTGCTGATGAGCTAATTGCTCCTTATCTCTCAGTCCCATTCATCTTCATTTTTTACCAATTACTGGGAATTATCGGTGTTCTCAGATGGATCTGAGAGTTAATCCTTTTGCCTTTTTCGTTTCAACTCACAGTTTCTGTCAACTGATTTCCTCACAGGAGGATGAGGTTGATAGATAAAATGCAGTTTTCCATTGGTACAACTCAATATTACGGCTTGATCCAACTTTCGGAATGCTGCACTTAGATTGATTTGTACTTTTGAGTACTCAGCTCTCCTGTCCTATCACATGTTCTTGTGCAGACTTCTTCTCTGTAATGCATCTGCAAGTGACAGCTGCCTGGGTTCAGTGCTTCTCATGAGTGACATTGATGCTGCTTAGCTTTTACTGCTTACTCCAGCTGCACTGTGTGTTGGGAGTCAGGTCAAGTCACTTTCACCATTTTGCCAACTGTACTGAGCTTACTTCCTCATGACACTCCATCTGCTGGTCTGTTTGAGAAATGACATCTCACCCACTTGAGCAGGTGAATGATGAGCATCGTATTAGGCTTTTGCTTCGTCCTTGAAAAATCAAATCCTCTACTAAGTGAGTTAAAGGCATGGCTAAGCTATTTATTTACAAATCTGTAATCTTCCCTGATCACATGTACAACTACATCAAAGATTTGTCTTGCTGGACCAGAGACATGTTCCTCCATTTCACAAAACATATCCATCAACTGTCCGGGAAATTTGAGAACTACCAGGAATGATATTTGGGAAATTTTAGCCTCGAATTTACATTGTCAGAAACCAATTGGGAGATGAGGCTGATTTAATCATCAGGAACATAAGGGCAGTCATTAACATTTATGCTAATAAATAATTAGCATAGGTTGGCATTCATGAGGATGTTTTGGGCTCATAGCATTCTAAGAAGGGGTATATACAAACTTTAACCCAATATCTCCCTCATCACCCACGAAGGCAAAGTTTTAAATGGATATTGCCCCCAAGACCTGCTAAAAAAAGAAATAATTTGAGAAAGCAGTCCTCCCCTGAGCCCTTTAACTCTTAACAAAAGATAGACTTATGGTTTTAGTTAAGTCAGGTCCCTGAAAATAAATTCACCATACCCGTACACTATAATGTAGGCCAAATGACAGATACACAAGAGGTCTATTACCAGTCAGCCATTCACTTACAGCCAGTAGTTCCACATACTTAAAGAAATGTTCAATGACAACCTACAGTACATGATGGACATTTTATTTGAAAGGAATAAAGAGCCAGTACAAAATTGATTCTCCTTCTGCAGAACGGGCAAGCTCAGAATTTATCCAAATTGTTTATCTTGTTGCCATTTTGAGGCACTATCATGAAGAATAAAGTGGCGAGAATAATTTCAGCAAGGAAAAGACTTTACACTAAAACACAGAGAGTTTAACCTGTTTGGTCTGGCCTTCCCCTCTACTCAAATTGCCAAGTCATCCTTGGATATTGAGTGAGGCACATACATTCAGTTCTTGCCGTGTGATCCTGATGTTGCTGCCACTGTTTCCTGCCTGTTTTGGTCAGCAGGCTGACTTCCTTTACAGATAACAAGGTGTAGAGCTGGATGAACACAGCAGGCCAAGCAGCGTCAGAAGAGCAGGAAGGCTGACATTTTGGGCCTAGACCCTTCTTCAGAAATGGGGGAGGGGAGCAGTAAAATTCCCTAAAAGCATTTTACAGCCAGTGAAGAATTTTTCAAGTGTGGTTACTATATACTAACATTCACTCCATCCACTACTGGAGCACAGAGTCAAAATCTTGTACAGTTGCTGGATCAAAATCCTAGAGCTCATTTCCTATCTGTGTTGTATGTTTAACTGCACCACATGGATTATTGCGGTTCATAAGGTCGATCACCATCATGTTGAAGGGAATTACAGATGGATAATAAATACTGGCTTCACTAGTGACATTCATGTGCCATAAATGATTAAAAATGCTAACTTTCCACAGCAATCTTCCACAAACACCAATAAGATAATTACCAAATAACCTGCTCTCTTGATGTTGATTGTGGAATAAATATTCAGGGAGAACTCCCATTCTTAATTTAAATTGCTAATTTAAATTGTTTTACATCTACCTTGAAAAAGAGATAAGACCTCAATTTCACATTCTGTTCATATGAATATATAGATTCGGAGCATGAGTTGGCCATTTTGCCCTTCAAGCCCACTCTGTCACATGGCAAGATCACAACTGGTTTGAATTTAACCCCCCCCCCCCCAAAATTCCTGCCTATCCCTGATAATTTTCCACCCCTTTGCATATCAAAATTTGTCCCTCAGTATTACACTGGAGTGACAGTCCAGATTTTTCCACTTGTATATCTGTGATTGGTCTTGAACTCACACACCTATGACACAAATGCAACAATGCTAATAATGATGGGGAGGTTGTGGGCTAGTGGTCATGTGACTTGGTTAGAAAAACTATCAGCCAATGTTGGTGTCTCTGAGACATGTGTTTAAATCTCACTGTGGCACTTTAAATATTGGTAATAATTCTGATAAAGTTAGTCCCAGGAGTCATGATAACTATCATTGTTGCATAATGCCACCTTGTTCACAAGTGCTTTTTCGGGAAGAAAATCTGCTGTACTTACCAAACCTGGCCTGTAAGATCCATAACAAAGTCATTGATTCTTAAAAACTTTCTGCAGTGTAGCAAGCCACGTAACTCAAGGGAAGTTAGAGATGGGTAACAAATGTCGGTCTTGATAGTGATGTCCACATCCCATAAAAGAACAAAAGAAAACAGTAGGCTGGTGCTCAAGTCATCATGTCTAAAAAATGAGCATGTCTCCTAGTTATGCAGCAGTTCATTTTCTACGGTTGCTGTAGGCTAGCAAACAGGACTGCCTTTTCTTGCTTCTTCCTAATTTGAAGCAGTGACTGTTTTCATTGACACGCAGCTAATACCGTATATACTAGGACATGAGGATTCGCCAGCAAATGCTAGAGAATTAATAACTGCAATTCACATGAGTTGTGCATCTTGGTATCAAACATCTATTATTGATGCTGAGCAAATCGCACAGGAAATGGCATACTTCTGGTGTGAATTAATTGCAGAGATTAATGCACTAAATGTATTGGACTAGGGGCTAAACAGTGAGCAACTATGGCTTGAACCTAGCTATAAAGAGTCATTCGGTGAAACAGGTTAAAGAAACTGACTCATTTTAATATTTCAGCTGAAGTGTTCGAAATTTTAATCATCGATGTACAAGTAAAGTCTTCAGATATATTGTGTCCTGGGCCTTATTTATAATCACTTCATCAATTTTCCCACCCTCCAGTTCAGGAATGAAGGAAATGAACATGAGTTTTGCCTGCCCATGAGCATCAGGTATGTAATGTGGTTGTTTCCCCTCCCTGTTGTCCCTTCAAGGGTCTTTCAACTGGAAATATAGAGAATAGGCAGAGAGTATGGATCCACTCATTCCCCTTCTGGCCTGGGGGAATGCAATGTTTACTTCTCCCTTGATCCCAAACCTTGGTCCTGCCAACTATGTCTGTTAGGGAATTGATTACTGCTTTCTAGTCAGGTCACTGACTGGATGGTGCGGAGGTAGAATACAACAGATACTGAAAATCTTAAATAGAAACAAAAAAATGCTGGAAATACTCAACAGGGCGGCCCAGTGGTTAGCACTGTTGCCTCTCAGCACTGGGGACTCGTGTCTGATTCCAGCCCTGGACAACTGTCTATGTGGAGTTTGCATGTTCTCCTCGTGTCTGCATAGGTTTCCATGAGGTGCTCAGGTTTCATCCCACAGTCCAAAGATATGCAGTTTAGGTGGATTGGTCGTGGAAAATTGCTCTGTCGTGTCCAAGGCTGTGCATGCTAGGTAGGTTAGCCACGGTAAATGCAGGAATAGAGTTGGGGGCTGGGTCTGGGTCGGATGCTCTTTTGGAGGATCGATCCAACCTTTTTCTGTATTGTAGGGATTCTATTCGTTGTGCAGCCTCTGTGGAGGGAAAAAACAGAGGTAATGTTTCCAGTTACTAGCCTTTTAACGGAACCTGGAAGGATCTGATCTGGTGCTGATGAAAGGTCACAACCTGAGAAAAAGAATGTTAAAAAAACTGCAGAAAGCTGCAACAAAAATAGACTTGAGGGTACTTGTGTATGAAATAAAGAAACCTGGCACAAAGATGCCTTTGGGAAATCAAGAAGGCTAATAGAATATTGGCCCTTATTTCAAGGGGATTGAATACAATCGTGGGGAAATTCAACTGGAACTGTACAAAGTGCTGGTGAGGCAACATCTGGAATACTGTGAGCAATGTTGGTCCCTTCATTTAAGTAAAGATAACATTTCATTGGAAGAAGTTCAGGGCAGATTCATAAGGATGATGGAGAATTGTCTTTTGATCAAAGTTTAAGCAGGTTGGGACACATTGGAATTTGAAAGAATGAGAGGTGATCTTATTGAAACATATAGGATTCTTAATCTACTTAATAGGATTCACTTGATCTTGATCCTATTTCTTCTGGCCCTGTTGTTGCCCCTACCTACTTTTTTCTGCCAATCATATTCTCCATTTGTGGCTCTTCCGATCTTCCGATCCAGATTCTTCATAAATGTAGAGCAGTCTTTTATTGAACCTTTCTATTGTAGTGCTGGATGATGGCTGGGGAAGATAAACCATGTATGCCCTCTTTCTGGCACTAGCTGCCATATTCTGGTAAGTGTTCACCAACATACTAACAAGCTTTGGAACTTTTAAACAGCATTTCAGCATGAAAGTGAGTGTGGGTGATTGAGTGGATTAATGTGTAGGTCTATAGGACGAGTGAGGCAAGTGAATAAGTAGGGAGGGTGGGTGGCATAAGTGGATAGGGTGACAAATGAATCAAGTGGCAGCTGGACAGGGAATCCTTGGGAGGGGTGGTGTGGGAGGTATTAGGGTGTTTGTTGTATAGGGTGGTCACTGTGTCAGAGGTGACGTCAGATCAGCACAAGTTGAGCTAGGTCAGATTGGGAGCAGTTGTCAAGTGACGTCGTGTCACGAGGATTCAGGGGAATCTGGTGGCAGGGCTAATCAGGTTATTTCTTGTATTCATGTATACTGTGTGGGCATAGCTGGCTGGGCCAATATTTATTGATCAGCTGTCAGTGTCATTGAGAAGGTGGTATTTGGTGTGGTCAGACACACAATGTCCTGAGGGAATTACATTGTTTTGACCCGGCAACTATGATGGAACAGCGGTGTATTTCTAAGTCAGGATGATTAGTGGCTTGAAGAGATACTTAAGACCATAAGACATAGGAGTGGAAGTAAGGCCATTCGGCCCATCGAGTCCACTCCGCCATTTAATCATGGCTGATGGGCATCTCAACTCCACTTACCCGCACTCTCCCCGTAGCCCTTGATTCCTTGCGAGATCAAGAATTTATCAATCTCTGCCTTGAAGACATTCAACGTCCCGGCCTCCACTGCACTCCGTGGCAATGAATTCCACAGGCCCACCACTCTCTGGCTGAAGAAATGTCTCCTCATTTCCGTTCTAAATCGACCCCCTCTAATTCTAAGGCTGTGCCCACGGGTCCTAGTATCCCCACCTAACGGAAACAACTTCCCAGCGTCCACCCTTTCTAAGCCATGCATTATCTTGTAAGTTTCTATTAGATCTCCCCTCAACCTTCTAAACTCTAATGAATACAATCCCAGGATCCTCAGCCGTTCATCGTATGTTAGGCCTACCATTCCAGGGATCATCCGTGTGAATCTCCGCTGGACACGCTCCAGTGCCAGTATGTCCTTCCTGAGGTGTGGGGCACAAAATTGGACACAGTATTCTAAATGGGGCCTAACTGGAGCTTTATAAAGTCTCAGAAGCACATCACTGCTTTCATATTCCAACCCTCTTGTGATAAATGACAACATTCCATTCGCTTTCTTAATCACAGACTCAACCTGCAAGTTAACTTTTAGAGAATCCTGTACTAGCAATCCCAGATCCCTTTGTACTTCGGTGTACTTCGGATACTTGCAGGTGATTCCTATGTATCTGCTGCCCTAAAGCAATCGTGGAGTTGGAAGGTTCTCTCTAAGGAGCCTTGGTGATTTTGCATCTTGTAGATGGTACAGACTGCTGCTACTAACTGTTGGTGGTGGAGGGAATGGATGCTTGTGGATATGGTGCCAATCAAGTAGGCTGCTTTTTCCTAGATGGTGTCAAACTTCTTGACTCATCCAGTCAAGTGGGGAGTATTCAAATCACAATCTTGTAGATGGTGGGAAAGCTTTTTTTAAATTAGGACGTGATTCCTAGCTTCTGACCTGCTCTTGTAGTCAAGTATATGGCCAGCCCAGTTCAGTTTCTGATTGAGGGTAAACTCCACAATATTGAGAGTAGGGATTATAATGACGACGATTCTATTGAATGTCAAGGGACCATGGTTGGATTCTCTCTTGTTGGAGGTGATCATGGCCGAGCATATGTGTGACACCAATGTTACTTTCCCCTTGTTAGCCATAACTTGGATATTGCCAGGTCTTGCGGTATTTGGACATACACTGTTTTAGTTTCTGAAGAGTGGAAAATGATGGTTAACATTGTGAAATCATCAATGAACATCCTCAATTCTGACATAATGATAGAGGGAAAGCCATTGATGAAGCAGACGAAGATAGCTGGGCTTTGGACACTATCTTGAAGAACACCTGCTGAGATGTCCCAGAGATGAGATGACTGACCTCCATCAAGCACAGCCATCTTCCTTTGTGCCAGGTATGATTCCCACCAGTGGAGGGCTTTCCTCCTGATTCCCATTGATACATTTTTGCTAGGGTTCCTTGTTGCTGCACTCAGTCAGTTAAGGTTTAACGTCAAAGGCAATTACTCTGCTGTAACTTTGAAGTAATCTCTCTTGTCTATGTTTGACCAAGGTGATAGTGAGGTCAGAAACTGAGTGGCCCTGGTAGAACCCAATCCGATTGTCAGTAAATAGGTTATTGTTAAATAAGTGGCATTTCATTGCACTGTTGATTACTCCTTGTCATCTTATTGAAGATTGAGAGTAGACTGATGGTGTGGTGATTGGCCAAGTTAGATTTGCCCTGCTTTTGAGTACAGATCATAGCAGAGCAATTTTCAAAATGTCAATGCTGTAGCTGCGCTGAAATAGCTTGGCTTGGGTTAACGCAAGTTCTTCACAGGTCTATGGTGATGTTGGTAGGTCCTATTGTGACCGTTGCCTTCAATTGTTTCATGTGGCATGGACCTAATAGGCTGAAGACTAGTGTTTGTGATGTTGGGGCCTTTGGAGGAGATGGAAAGTTTTGCGGGAGGTTAAGAAATCAGGTTATTGAGGAGGGATTTGGGGGTCTTAGTGTGAATGATTAGGAAATCATTTTAGAAGTTTGGCTAGGAAGTTTCTGTCTAACATTTCCTGGTAACCATTTAGATAAATAAGTCAGAACCATTTGGAGTCTCTATCTCTAAGTCAGAGTTGGTGACTATTTCAGAAGTTTTCGGAGAGCAGGCTAATTGAATGCCATTCGTTCAAACAGCTTGAGCAATTACCATGGAGTCAGTTCTTTAAGACTTTCGACATGCATCTTGAATTGAAATTCATGTCTCCAATGGTCTGCAAACTGGAATATTTCAGCCTATATTCAAAAAAAGTTAAATTTAAAGAATAATTTCATTTTAGATTGTGAATTTTTTTTTGCTGCGAAGACTTTTTTAACATTAAATATCTTCTTTGTCTGGCACTGCCTCAGGTTGAGGATGGTACCTCTATGCAGATGGCTTGGTTTCAGTAAGATGTCAGTGTTGCATGTGTGTCACAATGGCTTCCCAACCCAACCCTAACTTTAGATGCTTTATACATTGAAGCAGGTAGATGGACATTGTTGCTTTGAAAGCTGCCCTTTCTGTCTCTCTCATTATTCTGTCTTGGGGGCTGCTATTATTGCTTGTATAGTGTTGACATCATTTTTGATGCTGGATTACCAGTTTAATTAGGATTGGGTATCTGCCTCTGGTATGTTGGAGTTATCAGAGCAAGCCTTCATGGAAGCTTTGATAATATGTTTGTTAAGTATCCCTTGTTCCCATGTGAATGAGCTTCTTGGTTGTAGCTCTGAGGAGAATACCTGTTTGGGTAGTCTTCAGTTGACAAAATGTCCCATCTGTCTCAACTGATGTAAGATTATCATGGACTCTGTACCAGATATATCAAATCTAACATTTTCAATTGAGATTCATATCGAGCTCTTGGACAATATCCCTCACTTCCCAAACCTTGGACACTAATTATTCCTAAATGCTGAGTATTGATGAATAGGAAGTTACAACACTGTATCCAATATGTCAGCTCAGTCTGTGGGAAATTAGTGTGGTTACTTGAGATTTTGCGAATGGCAATATCAGACTTGACACCAACTTCAAAGTCTATTAGGTAGATTCAGCAGGATTCTCTACAGTGCTGAAGAAAGTGCAATTATAGATATGTGCTCGAACAACATCATCACAATGTCTTTTTCTCAACTGAGAGAACAAAAAAAAATGAAAAAGCTGCACAACACAGGCACACCGAGAATACAGGTTATAATAATCTCATTTTAAATGTGCAGTTATATCACTTATAGGCTAGCCTTCAAAGATTAAATCATGTTGTAAGGACATATACGGTACTCCAACACCCAATCGCAAAATTAATAAACTGAAATTGCTGCTTGTTTCCCAAAGTATTTTTGAAAGATTATCTTAAACTCAAAGGAGCAGAGATATTTTTGAACCTATTAAGATTCAGGACTCATGCATGAGAGGAATATAAGAGTCAGTGGCCAAAATTATCTTGAGCCATAATGTTTAAAAAGACCAAAACATGTGACAGTGTTCCTGCCAGATATGATTCTTGTTGTCTTTCTTGCAGTCAACCTGAGATCCAAAAGATGTTGAATTATAACTCTTCATCAGAAATATTTATATCTTAAAATCTCAGATCTGATGCACATTTCCTGCCCACGCACATTTCAATAAATCTTATATATACATTTGCAAATTAAAATGGAACATAAACATTTATGGTGCAAATTCCTATATAAACAATTACAGCCACAACGTGAAAGGTGGCTGTTTTACATGGCCAGGAGGAAAAACTTGTAAAACTGGCATATGGCACATATTGGTCTGGCTCATTTTGTATACTTCAAAACGGAGAACTATTTTGACCAGAACGTGATTTCCATGTTGTTACTTTTTACTGGTTTTCCCCTCTAGGTTACCTGTTTGTGGATCATGCTGATTGACAGCATGAGATTATTATTCTGGAAATGGGACTCAACTGCCTGTACTGGAAGTGGGAATGTAAGCTACCAATCAGACTTTCAGGGCTCCATCGTGTAGAACAGTGTCTGCTTTTACTCATCATGTGCAATGACATGAGAGATCAATGAATCTATGAACAATTTAATAATCCTAAAGCCTTCCTGCTACTTTTCTGTTTACAATAGTCCATTAATGTTAGTGTCAGAATCCAACAGAATGCAGTGAGATATTAAACTAAAGAAACTGGCATTGTTCTCCTTAGAGGAGAGAAGACTGTATATAATCCCTACAGAGTGGAAGCAGGGCATTCAGCCCATCAAGTCCACACAGATCCTCCAAAGAGTACCCCACTCAGACCCACTCCCTGATCTTATAACACTGCATTTCCCATGGCCAATCCACCTAACCCGCACATCCTTGGACTGTGGGAGGAAACTGCAGCACCCGGAGGAAACCCACGCAGACACGGGGAAGATGTGCAAACTCTTGAGGCTGGAATCAAACCTGGGTCCCTGGCACTGTGAGGCAGCAATTCTAATCCCTGAGCCACCGTGCGGCTAAGGTAAGACTTAAATAGAAGCATTCAAAATATTGACTGTTTTGTTGGGGTAAGTAAGGAGAAAAGGAATTACAAATGTGGCAATAAACAGAGACCACAGATTTAAGTAGTTTAACTAAAGAGCCAGAGTGACACGAGATTTATTTTGTGCAGTGATTTTTTTTGTGATTTGAAATCTATTGCCTGTAAGAGCAATAGAAGCAGATTCAATTAAAAAAAGTCAAATGGGAACTGGATAAATACTTGAAAGGGAAATTCTTTTGGTGCTGTACGAAGAGGGCAGGGAAGTGGGAGTAATAGGATAAGTCCCGTAAGAGCTTGCACAGTTATGATAGGCCAAATGCTGCTTTCTGTGCTGTATCATTCTACAATTAAAGTTAATATTACAGTGCTTTTTACTAGTTACCAATCCCAATTCCACCAGAGATTCTGCCTGTTTAACAAAGGACAGGCCTGTCAGTAAATGGATCTGTGGCATTGTCGAGCGCTCATTGCTGTTAGTTTCACTCCTGTGTCCCAGCACGATCAGCAAAGACTTGATTTTTTTTGGGGAAAAGAAAGGATCCCTGCTGTTGAAAGGTAATGAGGTTATTAACAGTTTTATTGCCAGGCAAATAACATTTCTTTTAAATGACTTTTCTGTTGAACTGAAAGATTGCAGATACAAAGAGAAAGACTTTCATTTTGTTTTAATCAATTCTCCTTCAGAAATTATACAGTATTATTTAATGCCTCTGCAGCAAGACTGAAAGCACGTTATAAAGAATGGATTGAAAGTGAAGTGCCTCCTCTTTGCAGATATGGATCTATTCGGTCACAGGCAGTAACAGCTGTCATCTCAGCCACACTGCTGTGATTTAATTAGGCTGTTTATGTCCTTTCTAATAATAATTCTGTCTCTGCGAAAGGGCAAATGTGGCAAGGATTTTTTTTCCATTGGCGCTGCATATTGAGGAATCTGGCCTACATCTGATACACAGAGGATAGTTCATAATGCGGAATAGAATCACTATTCCAGTCACTTTAAACTGCTAATAGATAGTGTAGAGGAGAGGGTGCTTAGTTTTGAAGAGGTTATGCAGAGGCCAGGGAACGTGAACCAGACTGGTTTGTGAGAAGGAGAGGTGCAAATGTATTAGGGGAATTTTATCTTTAATCCAGTTGTACCACCTTTAAACTTGCCATGACCATACAGTAAACTGAGGCCAGTTTAACTGTGTTTTTAATGAAGATATTGACTCAAACCTTGCTTGAAAAATAGGGATACATTCATGGTCCATTTTTTTACTAAAGTGCAATTTGTCCACTGAGTTCAGAGATAGAGATTTGCCAGGAGTTACTCATCTTCAGAGCTTGATTTGTACCAAACCGTCATTTGTTTTGGACAAACAACATCTTGCCCTTAGCATTAAGATCATAAGAACATAAGAAACAGGAGCAGGAATAGGCCATCTGGCCCTTCGAACCTGCTCCGCCACTCAATAAGATTATGGCTGATCTTTTCGTGGCCTCAGCTCCACTTACCCACCCTTTCACCATAACCCTTAATTCCTTTACTGTTCAAATAACTATCCATCTTAGTTTTAAAAGCATTCAATGAGGAAGCCTTCACTGGGCAGGGAATTCCACAGATTCACAACTCTCTGGGTGAAGAAGTTCCTCCTCAGTTCAGTCCTAAATCTGCTCTCCCTAATTTTAAGGCTATACTCTCTTGTTCTAGTTTCACCCGGCAGGGGAAACATCCTCCCTGCTTCTAGCTTATTGATACCCTTCATAATTTTATATGTTTCTATAAGATCCCCCCCATTCTTCTAATTTCAATGAATAAAATCCCAGTCTACTCAGTCTCTCCTCATAAGCCAACCCTCTCAACTCTGGAATCAACCTGGTGTGTCTCCTCTGTATCCCCTCCAATGCCAGACCATCCTTTCTCAAGTAAGAAGACCAAACCTGCACAAAGTAATCCAGGTGTGGCCTCACCAGTGCCATATACAGTTGTAACATAACCGACCCACTTTTAGACTTAAACCCTTTCGCAATAAAGGACAAAATTCCATTTGTCTTTTTAATTACCTGTTGTACCTGCAAACCAACCTTCTGTGATTCATGCACAAGGATACCCAGGCCTTTCTGCACAGCAGCATGCTGCAGTTTTTTACTGTTCAAATAATAGGCCTTTTTACTGTTATTCCTACCAAAATGGATGACTTCACATTTATCAACGTTCTGGCTATACTGTATTAAATTCAAACTTAACTGGTTACAAAACAATATTTAACAGCATAAGTTTATTTTTAGTTTTGATAATTATTACTAAAATATCAATCAACTTCTTGGGATCCAAATGAGAAAAATAACTACTATGTTTATTCCTGGTAGGTAATAAATTCTTAAAATAATGAAAAACATTTAATTTTTGCATTGTTACTCCATTTGGACATTTTTTTTGTCTCTCGTGATCTAATATTCATATCACTCTCTTTATTTCTCTTATTGTGTTTGATCTTGCTCCTGTTTATTTTCATCTCTTTCTTTTCACCCTCAATGATTTACATTTCCAGCAAAATTCTGGCTGATTATGTTTTATATTTTTCTATCTTCAACCTATTGTACAGGTTTTTTTCCTCACTCCTTTAATCTCATTGGTTAAGGAGCTAGACTGTTGAAATTGCCATTCACGCAGACTCAATTCCCATTCTGAAATTGCACTTCCAAAGAGTTACAGTGGGAAAAACCTGAGCTGCAGATTGCTGGAAACAGTACACAATGAAAGATGGCTCATTCCATTTGGGCCATTAGGGACATGCATATCTTACTGTTATAAATCTTGCATATATCTTTCCTGTAAGTCCCAAATTTATGTCAGATAATATTTTTTCTTTCATGCTAACTGTGTTATTCCTGTTCAGCATTCTTGCCCATAATATCCATTGGTTACAAACAAAAATATGACCATTTATTTTATTTATTTGTTAGATCTCTGCGAGGTGCAGTGTTACTCACTGAGCCATGTTGCCTCTCTGATGTTTTGTCTTACCCTCCAACCCTTTTTGAGCACCAATGTCTTGTACCAGTGTCCTTCTCAACAACCCTTGATTTCTGAGGTACTGGATGCTGGAGAATCTGAGATAACAAGGTGTAGAGCTGGATGAACACAGCAGGCCAAGCAGCATCAGAGGAGCAGGAAAGCTGACGTTTCGGGCCTAGACCCTTCTTCAGAAATGGGGGAGGGGAAGGAGGTTCTGAAATAAATAGGGAGAGCGGGGGTGGGGAGGGGCAGATAGAAGATGGATAGAGGAGAAGATAGGTGGAGAGGAGACAGACAGGTCAAAGAGGTGGGGAGGGAGCCAGTAAAGGTGAGTATAGGCGGGGAGTTAGGGAGGGGGTAGGTCAGTCCAGGGAGGACGGACAGGTCAAGGGGCCGGGATGAGGATAGTAGATAGGAGATGGCGGTGGGGCTTGAAGTGGAAAGAGGGGATAGGTGGGAGGAAGGACAGGTTAGGGAGGTGGGGACTAGCTGGGCTGGTTTTGGGATGCGGTAGGGTGAGGAGAGATTTTGAAGCTTGTGAAGTCCACATTGATACCATTGGGCTGCAGGGTTCCCAAGCAAAATGTGAGGTGCTGTTCCTACAACCATCGTTGTGGCACTGCAGGAGGCCCAGGATGGACATGTCATCAAAGGAATGGGAGGGGGAGTTGAAATGGTTTGCGACTGGGAGATACAGTAGTTTGTTGCGAACCGACCTCTCCACCTATCTTCTCCTTTATCCATCTTCTATCCGCCTCCCCCTCTCTCCCTATTTATTTCAGAACCTCCTTCCCCTCCCCCATTTCTGAAGACGGTTCTAGGCCCGAAACGTCAGCTTTCCTGCTCCTCTGATGCTGATTGGCCTGTTGTGTTCATCCAGCTCTACACCTTGTTAACCCTTAATTTCTACCTCCTTTGATTTACATCTTTGCATCCTTGACCTATCTTGCTGTGAGATTAATTTTGTTCTGAAATTCTGATCTCAATTGTTTTAAGGGAAGACCTTAATTAGTCTTTTAAGTGATTGAAATTACAGGTGTACGTATTTTTGTACACTTTCTGTTGGCTAGAAACATTTCAAGAAGCCATATACTCTCATGGTCTTTTTAAGCAACTGTTTAAACAGCAGATTTTGATTTTTTTAAATATAACTTGCATTTAGATAGTGCCTTTCATTATGTTAAACACCCCAAAGTGCCTTTTAGCCAATGAAATACTTCTGAAGTATAATCGTTGTGGTCATTCAGTAAACATGGCAGCCAGTTTGTGCACAGCAAGCTCTCATCATCAGAACTGTAATGAATGACGATTGATTTCTCTTAGTCTTTACTCAATGAAGGAAAAATTTTGTCTCGGACACTAGGGGAACTCCCCTTCTCTTCTCAAAAGTCGTGAGGTCAGTCATTTACATTCTCCAAAGAGGATGGGTGGGACTCAGTTTAATTCTAATCTTAAAGATATCTGCGGACGTCTTTTAGTACCCAACTAAATTTACATGTCTGTATTTTGTATGCCAATTTCTAGAGTCTGCTACAAGCAGCTTTCTGACTCTGAGACAAAAGTGCTGTTAGCTGAGCCATGTCTCACACAATGCTATCTATGCCTTTTCCATTGCTTGGGAAAACAAAGCAAAACAAACCTGGGTATGTTCCATTCATTCCAAGTGGATAAACTTGAAATATTGGGACATTTTGAGTCCTGACTAAGAAATAAAATGTTGACACATTGAAGTATGTGTGGAGAATCAGCAGTGACGATAGTCATCTCTGGAGTTGCCCAACTTATTGTCTGGCCTTGAACAGGGTTTTCTGCAAAATGCACCAAAATCTGAGGATCCACCATGCAAAACGTCAAGATAAAATTTTGCCAACATGGCGAATAATAATTAATTGTGTCTTTTTTTCCCTGCTGCCCTCTGCTATCATCCCTCCCTATTTTCGTAACCTCTTCCAGCCTTCCCTGATCTCTACATTCCTACAATTCTGGATTCTTGTGAATTCCCATTTTTCTCCATTTTCACCATTGATTGCTAAACCTTGTATTCTCTCGGCCAAAATTCTGAGATTCTTTCCCTAAATTTCTCCATCTTTTTTTCTCATTCTTTGAGAGCATCCTTGAAATATATATTTAACAAACTGATGGCCATTTATCCTAATATTTCAGAGATAGCAAGAACTGCAGATGCTGGAATCAGCGTCAATACAGTAAAGAGCTGGAGGAACACGGCAGGTCAAGCAGCATCAGAGGAACAGGAAAGTCAACGTTTCTGGTCGTGAGGAAGGGTCCCAACCCGAAACGTTGACTTGCCTGCTCCTCTGATACTGCCTGACCTGCTGTGTTCCTCCAGCTCCATGCTGTATTATCCTAACATTTCCTTGTGCAGTTTCTTGTGTGAATGGAAATGTTTCCCTGGAGCTGTTTCACTCTGTTAAATGGATTTTACCAACCCTCCAGGGATGAGCTGGTAGTTTGGGAAGTGGGGCAGCAGTGGTAAGATGGTGGAGCAGTGGGTGCATGTTTTCTGTCTGCCATCAAGGCATTTTGCCAGTGCCGGGGAAGCTAGAAGATGGGCCTTCTGCCTAATGGTCATTTGAGATGCTCAAATGGCTCTTCCCACTGCCACTGGCATCTTAACAGTAATTGGTGGGCTTTCCGCTGTCTGGGGAAACTGCTGGATAAGTCCAGGCAGCCTCAGCAAGAATCTCTCCAGCATTGCATACTGTGGTCCTCAGAATGGTCCCCCTATCAGAAATGGCCTCCCCAATGGTAATACCCTCCTCTCCCATGCTTAGCAACTTGCAGCCCTTCATCGGGGCCTTCCTGATGAGCGACCATGGACTTTCCTCACCTAGTTACAATCGTGGTGTCCATTGCTTCCCCCATACCCCACAGTCTCAACCCTACCATCCTGCTGCAATTTGAACAGTTTCCCTTTACTTACTCTGTCAGAACAATTCACAGTGTTCAAAAGTATTATTAAATCTAATATTAAATTTAAACTTCGAAAGCAATTAGGCTGAGACTTATTGAACAGCATGAAAACATAGAAATGTCTTATTTCAGCAAAAGAGGAAAATGGTGAGGAGACTAAAGTTTATTTAGATTCAATCTGAGTAGAGACATTTAATTGTTTACATGTGTAATTCAGGTTCAGTTTAAAATTTAATTGAGAACGTGTTTAGATAAAAATGTTTATTAAAATTTTTTGCCATCAGTGCTTGCATAAGATGCTGCACAAAGCATAAGTCGGAGAGCTCAAGGACATTTCTGCTTCAGATTCCCATGACACTTTCAGCTGTATTGTGAATGTTATCAGGAAGCACTTCATGTCCCACGATACATATGGCAAAGCTGTAAACAGCTGTCAGAAAGCAGGCCTGTCTGCTGTGTCCATTTGAAGCCAGAAATATCTCTGAGCCTGTCCTATTTATCACGTTTTTCCTTAAATGCTACAACCAGATTACAAACTAATGGGCATTTATCGCAAAGAATGGGTTGCTTTGCACCTGAAGAGTAGACTTTTGCTGTATTTGCATGAGACTAACAGAAAGAGACACATGCAGATAAACACAAGCATTAGGCAAAATCATCCAGATTGCAACGTAGACATTTGCTTTTTCAAAGCAAATAGCATTGGGAAAATGCTAATATTTTGAATCACTGCAGAGGCAAGTATGCAAACATCAATTAAATTGTTCATTCCAAATCAGATTTTAGATACATCCCACAGATACAGCGACACTGTGTTAATTTAATCTTCAAAAGGCAAGACTGTCACAAGGCACAGATCTTCTGATAAGAAAATAATTGTTGTAACAGGGGTTGCACCTTCAGATACCACTGCAGGAATTGCCGAGGAAGTTGAAACTTCCGATGGGCAAATGCCCGGTGCTTGGCACACTCCAAACATACCCATTAGCTGAATAAGAGAGAGATATTTTGGATGGTTCTAACTTACTTACTTCAATAGTTAGTCAGGAAAAGTTTGAGGAAACTGCCATAACTCCTGACTAACTAGAAAACCGATTTCCCCAAACTCACCGTTGACGCTCCACATAACAAGCTATATAACGCCATACAGACACCCAACTTCCCCATCGAATATTCCCCCGACACCCAAATTGACCCAACAGACTAAAGACCTGAGACCGTCACCATGTCCGACCCCCACTGGGAATCGTTCAGACTTGACAAGCCCAAACGTCCCCAAACTATTGAACTTAATGTATGCCCTCCCTGAAGTCAAGCAGATCCAAATCTCCAGATTGGATCTGGAGCCCATTGGAGTTAACACCCACCCTCCCCTGGCACCCAACATGGACTCCCCATCTGATACCCAAAACCAACTCCTGAACCCCACTTGATACCCCACAGACCCAACTCCCCCTCCACTCTCATGACTCACACATCCCTGATCCAAAACCCAATCCCAAGATAAGCACCTTAGACACATCACCACCTCGGCTTCTACATTCCTAACTTCCACCTAAAAACTCAGCCTGACCTCTACCAGGCCCCCACCAACTTTCTTGTCCGTCACTCTCACCTACTTGATCTGATAACCCCACGCCCCACGTCTCAATCCAGTCGGACCCAACACCACTGACCAACAAACCCAACCCGAACTCCACTGCCCTTCTTGACTCCCACCCACTCCCACCCTGCTGCTGTCAAAGTGGCTTTGAAAATTTATATCATAGACTATAGCACTGCTAAAACAAAGAGGGAAAGATTTCTGCATAGATCCACTCAGCTGCTGGCGCTATGGATCCTTGATTTATTTTGCTGGGAAGGCTCTGGGCCCAAATGTTCATCCAAGAAATTTCACCAAATTGATGGGCACAACATTTCATCTGATCTGGCTCAGAGAAAAGGATTCCAACCTAGATCAGAAGATTCCACCATTTCCAGTAAGGTTGGAACCTGAATTTTTTTGCAGCAATTCAATAACTTTAGAAGAGTCGCTGTCAAGTTCATAGATCCTCAGTCTAGATTCCTCAGGCAAGCACTCTTCTACACTGGTGGCCTATCTTTGTCCTAAAAATGTTATAGAAATTGAAACTCCGATCCATAGTCTTCAAACTCTGATTCATCTTGATTCTGCATCCAGGACATTAACCTTTTAGCTACAACATAAGCTGTGGTTAGGTAAATTGTGCTATTGTTATGACCAGGTCTTGGGTAAAAGCACCCAATCTGTTATGGTTCCAGATGGCATATCTGAAACTGTTATGCTCCCAGTGAGGAGGGGGAGCTGGCTCCCCTCAGCTACTCACCTGCCCCTTTGTTGATCGCAACAAGTTTAATTTAGAAAAGGATTCTTTTCTTAATTGAACAGAAGCTTTTCAAGACTGTTGGGCATTTTGTAGGTTGATTGAAACTCTTTTTGTCGTGATTCCTTTCAGCAGTGACTGACTGGCAGAACACATGGTGAAAAAGTATTTTCCCTTCTCTATGCCTGTAGTACAGTGGTGTTTAAATAGCCTTTTTCAGAGTTGTGACCCTCATAGCTCTAACCCATGCAGTAGGACATCAGGCCACTGATACATAGAGACCAGGGTTGAAGACTACTTTTAAACCCAATCCCTGATTATTCTGGAAAGGTGAAAAATACAGATATGTCTCTCACTCAAACTACTGTCCTTGTCTAGCCATCGTGTTTATATTCTGAGATACTTCCAGGAGACTGCAACTTCAGTTTGTTATGTATTTTCTTCCTTTGAATCTTCTTTGATACCTTATCAGGTGTGACATTCCAGAGAATCTTTCTCCAGGCCGCCACTAAATTAATATCTATAGTTAATATTTGGCTACTCTATTTCCGCTCGGCCACTTCCTTTTCCTTTTCCTTTCTTTTTCTCTTCTTCTTCTCTTTCTTCTCTTCAGTAATTCTATCACCCCACCCTTTTAACTACCTACCCAAGGAGTTGGGACGTGACTGGGAACTGCATGGTGGGAGCTGAACGAGCAGGAGATGCCCTGCAGCGATGGTGGATCGAGTGTGGGCTGGTTCGGCGGTGAGAGCAGGCCAGTGAAGTAGTGACAGCGAGAGCAGGCCTTTCGCATAGGGGCACCAGCACCCTCCTGGGTGTCCAAGTGATTGTAATGGCACCTGCACCATTGTTGATATGGGACTTGGGACTCTGAGATCTGGACTTTTCTTTTTCTCTTGCTTACCTTTTGGCTCTGTTAAAATCTTTTAATTCTCTTTTTTGTAACCAAGTGGGCGCCAATGAATGGCAACTTTGTGCACTTTTTACTTACTTATGTATTCCTATACTTAGCACAATAAATCTAAGTCTAAAGTTCAGCATATCCATGGGACTTTGACCTGTGGACATGCCACGATGTGAAGATTTTATTAGGTTGTACATATTCAGTATTTTAGCATGTATTTGTTTTAAGACAACAAAAATGCCTAATTTGATCATTAAACACACACAGTTTAAAATGTCAGAGATAGTAAGAACTGCCGATGCTGGAGTCAGAGATAGAACAGTGTGGAGCTGGAGGAACACAGCAGGCCAGGCAGCATCAGAGGAGCAGGAAA
>JAHRHZ010000009.1:23349037-23427766 GCA_024137785.1 Ginglymostoma cirratum | reverse complement strand
ATAGGTCAGCTTTTCTGAAGAAGGGTCCCAATCTGAAACGTCAGCTTTCCTGCTCCTCTGATGCTGCCTGGCCTGCTGTGTTCCTCCAGCTCCACACTGTATTACCATAGTTTAAAATGTACCTGATTTTAATTAATAAGAATATTAAAGGATGTATTTTGGTCAAAATGGGAAAAGAAATACTATAGATACACACACTTCCCGCCATTAAAGCTTCATTGAGTTAAGAGGGATTCAGGTAAAATAATGGAAAAGTTACTCTCTATTGACCATCGAGGAAGACAAGAGTATGGTTTGAATATTTTACTTTGCATTGGAATTACCTCTGAACACATCAGCAATATTTGTGCAGGAATTCCTCAGTCAAAGAATAGAAAGCAAATGAGCCATGTTAACCACGAGTTTATACTGAAAATTCCAAATTTGGCCAGGATTAGATTGTTTTAGATTTTGTTGCATTGCTTTCAGTATAATGCCATTGTGCTATGCAATTCACTTTGCATGCTTAAATGGTCTCTGAACTTTCCCAGAATCTGTGGCTTTATTTTTTTTTCTCATCTTACACTTGTGTTAGTTTATTTGTTTTTTTTTGTGGTAATAGAATGTTCTCAGGCTACTTTTCATCAGTCATTATTTTCAATGCACTCTTTTTAAGGAGAAGGATTCTCTGGACTCCTTGATATTTAGAGGCAAGGATAGTTATACCATGAACTCATGTCACTCAATGGTAGGGACACCTCTGATAACTGTCAATCTAGTGGCAGTGACTTCCCTAATTGCTGTCAATTTAATGGCACAGATATCTTTAACTTCTGTTAGCCTAGTTATGGCAATCCCTCTGAATACTGTTACTCCATCCCTAGCGGTACCTCCAACTCTCATCATTCTAGTGGTAGGGATACATCGCAAACCTACAGACTGATAAAGGCTGAACTAGGCTTAAGAATACAGAGTTTCAGGTGCAATCAGACACCCAAGGTGTGCCTGATCATACAGGCATTGGATCTGGGCAGGTAACATGTCCATTGACTTACAGGAACTCCAGTAAGATCATTGCAGGAGGGCTAGAATTCTGGGAAGTGTGGGTTGCAGTGATAGTAATGTGATCCTAAGAAACTGCTGGGATTATTGCCATTATGCTTATATGGTTGAAGTAAATTAATGCATAGCAGTGTGTATTTTTTTTTGGTGGGGGGAATGCATTTTTGCCACCCCCTTAAGAACCAGTTGCTTTTACTAATGTGCCAGGAAGATGTTGGCTTTGTACTTCAGTTCCTTGGAGGTTTTTTTTTACACACTAGAAGCCTTTCACCTGAAACATCGACAATGACTTTCATCATCTAGTTTGGTCCCGTTAGAGAAATCAATCCTGAACAGGTAGAATGTTATGTATTGTACCAAAGTTTTAAAGAAAGCCTGCCTCATGAGGCAGTAAATCAAAGGTTCAGAAAAATCACTTTGATGCTCTATAATGTACATGAATATTTAGAAGCTGTCTTATATTTTATTGTCAGTGTGCTGTTGTTCTGTATTTAAACAGTGCTACATCATTAGGATATAACAAAAAGTTCGCAGATTATTTATATGGAACAAGTGGAGTTGCTTGATGAGACGTGGTTGGTGCTTAAAGTTTCCCACTCTAGTGCTCTGTCCGCGAGTAAGACTTCAAATGGTAAATGTTCACAGTGCAATTACTCAAAATGCCAATTTAGTTTTTACAACATGGTGTGCAAAAAAAATGAAGCAGAAGAACATCATTTTCTATTGCTTAAGTTTATTTGTACCAGTGTAAAGTCGTATATCATTTAACAGAGGTTTCCAGGTCAGTTATGGCCCTACAGTCTCTGACAGAACTTGGATGATAAATGTCCTGTCCGGTTCTGCAGTAAAAATAGAGAGCATTGTAAAGTCTGTAGCTACTGAAGGTAGGGGTCAAATATTAATTTCTTTTTAGGGATCTTCTCAAGATTTTTTGGGGGCAGTGTTGTGCTATTTGGAAGGTGCATCTTGGTTTTCATGAGCTCTTTTTCATTCTCATCCACTTATAAAGTGAGGCAGTTACACAGTGACAGTATCTCCTGTGCTTGTGTCGACATATTTGGACTCACATATAAGGAGAATTAGAAGAATTAATTACCACAATAAATTCTCAATCTTCTGTTAAACCTAAAGCCATGTCACACAAGGAAAACACTAATTTGCTGAAAACCACATTATTTAAATTGGCTCAAGGAAACAGGCATAAGTTAGCAATAACTTCCAAACAACTTGCATGATCTATTACACACAAGAAACCAATATCCTAAATATACCTTCCACAGACATGTATGAGGTCACAGCTAATGCATTTACATCACAAATAGTCCATTGGGGATGATCTGGTTCCGTAGGCAGTTTATCTCTGATACAATTTTAACCCCACTGCGAAGCCTCTTCTTAGGATGCCTACCCTGAAGAAGTTACCCTCCTCCCTCCGGACAAACCTCAGGGAATCTCTCCCCCACTGCAACTCTCTCATAATCTCTTCGGCCTTGAAACTGCTCGACCACGTCCTGAAGCAAACCAGGTACTACAGCCACATCACCTTTCTTAGTACCTGCCTACGGAACCAGATCATCCCCAATGGACTACAATCCACATTCAAGCCTTCCCAATTTGGCCCCAACCGTGACAATAGCATTTCTGATGAAGGGTCTAGGCCCGAAACGTCAAGTTTTCCTGCTCCTATGATGCTGCTTGACCTGCTGTGTTCATCCAGCCCCACGCTTGTTATCTAAGAAATAAGCAATATTATATGCAATAATCAATGATAAGAAGACAGACTCTTTCTTTCTACATCAAAGTCAGAGTCTGGTGAAAAAGAACATTGGAAAAACAACCTTTTACCAAGAACTCAAGGATATTGCAAACTTTGCCAATTCTGAAGAAGGGAGACAACAAATAAATATTCAGGACTCAGTTCATTCTCACAACTCAAGAACTACAGGACCTTTAAACTGAAATTTACTTTACCTTTCTCTCTGTCCTAGATACAATCACCCCCTTTTAAGCTTATCATCTGTGTTTGCGTGGATATTTGATATTGTGTTTTTGTTATGTTTTTCAGAATAACACATAATAACATTTCTCTTTATTTTGTTCACAAAAGCTTGTAATTTGATTCTTTCGTTTTGATCTAGTCAATTACATTCTAATATAAATGTGATAGCTACGCACTGAAATGAAATTTTAAAAAAATTGGTATTGCAGCTGAATGAGAGGCATTTCCAAAGAAGGGAGCGAAGCAAACCTTGTCATTTGGACATAAGAAAATCAAAAACATCTACTACTCTTTTTTTCTTCCACATAATAAGTCGTAAATTTGTTGATGGCCACAAGGTAGAGATTTCACATTCATTTGCAAGGAATTGATTATCTCAATTATTTTAAGTTTTCATAGCTTGTATGATGTTGCCTGGGATGGAGCATTTCAACTATGAAAAGAAGCTGGATAAAGGTCTAGGCCCGAAACGTCAAGTTTTCCTGCTCCTATGATGCTGCTTGACCCGCTGTGTTCATCCAGCCCCACGCTTGTTATCCTGGATAAGCTTGGGTTGTTTTCTTCAGAGCAGACAATTCTGAGGGGATACCCGATAGAAATACATGAGATTATAAGGGGCATGGAAAGGAGCTGTTCCCTTTAGTCAAGGGATTAAAATCCTAAAGTAAAAGGCTGGGGGTTTAAGAGGGGATTTGAGGAATAAAATAATCATTCAAAGAATAGTGCATGGGAGGGTAGTTGAGGGGGAGAACCTTACAACCTTTAAAACAAATACTTGCATGAGCACTTGAAGTGTCGTAACGTTCAAGACTACGGGCCTACTGTGAGAAAACTAGTGTAAGTAGTCGTGTAATTTTGGTTGTATAGACTTAAAGGGCTGAAGGGACTCTTCTGTACTGTATGATTCCTAGTTTATTGAGTACTCCTTTGTTGAAGTCTAAAACTGTTCTCTCTCCTTTACAGCCTCCCTTTGTACCCACCCCTCTTGCAACATCCGTCTCCCCACACCACCTCTTACAGCTTCATCTCTCCTTCATCCTTCTAGCAACCTCCTCATGCTCCAACACACTAACAGGCTCCCTTATGCATCCATCTTCCATTTCTCCTCCAGCCTCCCTTTCCTACTCATACCTTTTGCAACTTTCATCATCCCCCCCACCCAACCACTTTCTCTCCCTTAGCAGACTGCTCCTTTCACCACCTTCCCTTTCATTTGCTCTCACTCAGCCCAGTTAAAGCTCATGGCAATAGACTTAGATCCCAGTGAAAGGCCTGATTCCCTAGAAAAGCCTGGCTTCAGCTCCCCTGGTGATTCCCTACTGGCAGCATTTATTTTCCCCACGACTCATCCTCCGCAATTACAGACTGTTTCTCTCCAATCAGCAGCATGGAGACTGCTATCCTGTGATTGGAAGAGCAGCTTCTCAGATATTCTGTATATGGGAGTGTTTTTCCTTCCTTTGGCTGATCTGTGATTGATGCAGGAATGTGATTGAATTTTCCCTGTCCTTTTGGAACAAATTTGCCCAAGGTGCCAATATACTTTGGGAGCCGATTAAAAGTTCTTATTAGCTGCATAATTTATTGGAAGGTATTCCATTTACTTTGTAAAATAAAGGATGTCTATTAACTCTTAATCAATATGCATCAATGTTGCATTCAACAAGTATGTGAGTAAGGTGTTGGCATAAAATTGAAGCGTTTGGGAATCAACAAAAGGCTCTCCACTGGCTAGAGACTTACCAGACATTAAGGTAGACAGTTATAGTTGTTGGAGACCCACTAGTCTCACTAACAGGCAGGTCGGCTGCCTGTTAAACCAGAGGATATATTTGCTTTTGGACATCAAGAAGCTCTGATTTCCTTGGGATTTCTTTGCTGTGTGTCATGCTGAACTGTATCTTTTCATGATCAAATTGGTCCCAGCATGGACTCATAGCAAAACAAATTCAAAACAGAATAATTATAGATTTGAATAGGAAGAATATCTCCAGAAAATCCTGTTAATGCTGTTCCTCATGGTCATGTCCCAAGCCCAAATCTCATTAGCTGCTTCATCCCGATGTTCCCTGCATCATAAACCATTGTGACCCCATAATGGAGCAATGTTCTGCTCCATTTACAATTCCTCAGTTTATGAAGCAGTCTGTGGCTATACCTGTGCTGATAAATGTCAAATAATGTTTATGCTACACAAATGCCAGAAAATGACTGTACCGATTGAGTGTCTAATCAATGCCATATGAAGCTCAAGGGCTGCCACTGTCAAGTCCCTGTCCACCATGAATCTTCCATTAGATACTAAACTTGTCAGATGAAATTCTGGAAATCAAATAAATAGCTTCTGGTGTTGAAGAACAATGTGAAGATAGTATCAGAATTAGGCCTGAAATGTCAAGTTTTCCTATGATGCTGCTTGACCTGCTGTGTTCATCCAGCCCCATGCTTGTTAATGTGAAGATAGTGATCAGTGCAACAGGAATATTTTACATGTCAAGGACAGGCCACATAGAAAAGATCATTTATCTTGAGAATCAGAAACAGAAAGGGTGGTAAATGCACTGTTGACCCCTCAGCATCTGTAAAGACAGGTTAATATTTTAGATGTGGCCTCTCATCAGAATGGGTTAATACTGACCTTCCCCAGCGTTAATAGTACTCTCGCTGGAGTAGTAACAAAAAAAAATTTCATATTTTTGACCTAGTACAGAAAGGTCTCTTTGATCTCGCCTATCTTTGAGTAGTATATTTACTGCTGACCAAGACTGATCACTGGCAAAAACCAGAGACTAAACACAAAGGGCAGATCCTTCTTGCATTGACAGTTGCATTTTATCTACCAGTTAGAGAACTATCGAGAATGCACACTGTACTTTTTTCAGCCTGGTGGACCTTATAGATTAAGAGTTCCCTGATTAGGACTGTCAATCTGGTCCAATCAGTGAGCCCTGGCTGACTGCTAGAAACAGGAGTGTCAGAGGTTCTGTTCACTCTGAGAGCTGGCTCTGAGGAAGCCAGACCAGTGTCAAGTGCTATGCACATGCAAGTAAAGGGTGACTTGGTGATGGAATACTGGCCTCTGTGGAGTTATTTCAATGATGAATTTATTATAATCACAATAAAGGATCTACTTTTGAAAGACAGTCCATGTTTAAATTTTTATGTTGCAATTTGAAACTAGCACTGTGACGAAGAAGAAATGGGCCATAAATATGTAACCCTTTTGCCTTAAGCAAAACCTTCTGGCAAAATCATCCACATACTTTTCTGCCCACTTTTCTAAACTTAAAATAAGAAGAAACACAATGTATGACCTAATTTCACCCTTACATTTTAATATTTTATGCTCAGCCTTATTTAAGTGGGCGTATTAGTTAAATGAATTGTAGTACTATCTCAAGGAGGCATCGAGCAGACTTAAATTTTCTTTTCTGTTTTCCCAAGTTGCCAATGAACAAATTCCAGCCCGTTATGCCATGCCAATGAATTGGACATGATAGGATGTGGCAAACATAATTCCTCCCGCTAATAATTTTAGCAGAAGAAAAAAATAGCAAGTTAGGAAAACGAAGTCTTTTGTCACAATTCTCAGCATAAGGATTTCATCTATTCCCAACAACATTTAATTCTGTCAGCGTCAGCCATTACTAAAGAGAACATATATATATAGAGAGAGAGAGAGAGATCAACTGAATGTAAATGTTTAAAAACATTCGGCTGCCTGTTAAACCAGAGGATATATTTGCTTTTGGACATCAAGAAGCTCTGATTTCCTTGGGATTTCTTTGCTGTGTGTCATGCTGAACTGTATCTTTTCATGATCAAATTGGTCCCAGCATGGACTCATAGCAAAACAAATTCAAAACAGAATAATTATAGATTTGAATAGGAAGAATATCTCCAGAAAATCCTGTTACAGTAAGTATGTAAAACTGAAGTATTTAATCACCCTCAGGTCTTTGTGGAGTTTTCACATTCTTCCTGTGCCTGCTTGGGTTTCCTCCAAGTACTCCGGTTTCCTCAACAGTCCAAAGATATGTAGGTTAGGTGGATTGGCCATGCTAAATTGCCCATTGTGTTCCGGGATGTGCAGGCCCCAGGTGGATTTGCCATGGGAAATGTAGGGTCATGGGGATAGGGTGGGTCTGGGTGGAGTGCTCTTCAGCGGTTCAGCGTGGACTCGATGGGCCGAATAGTCTGCTTCCACACTATTAGGATTCTATGATTCTACAATTCCATGAATAGCAGGGCAGTATCACATTAAGCAGGCCTGACTACCTCTTTGTTACGGCTATTGACATGATCCCCGTGGAGACCAGCAAATGCAAAACAAAAACCAAATTTACTGAACCACCCAGGTGGAGGAAATACATGGTCAAGGTTTTTCATAACTTCAATCAAAACCAAAATCAGGATAAACGGAACACAAATTAACAGGCAAATTGCAGTCAATACAAATAATAAATTACACATTAAAAGCAGATACAGCAATGATTTATGTGGTATGTATGGCACTAATTTCAGCCACAATCTCATTCAAAGTGCTGAACATACTCAGGTAGAATTCTAGTTCCTTTTGTCGCGGACTTAGTGTTTAAGCACCAACCAACAGCAGCATCTAGCAGCCTGAGTTCCATGGTACTGTCCTCACTAAGATTATGTACATCTGTAGAATTCTCCTTAGCTCTGCTCATGACAGTCTGGTTGGCCTAGAACCATCCTCTGCACTGTACAGTTGGTGCTGTCATTTAGTCCTTTAAAATAACGAAAGCAACCGCAGTAATATTATTCTCCAACCTTCATGTTCCTTAAGCCTGGCTACATTGCACCACTGGCCCATGGCTCAAATGCTCTGTAGCTTTTGTTTTGCCTGCAATCAACTTTGGTTACTTTAGAAAATTGAAGTTTCCATTTTCATTTTTATGTGAGCTTTAGTCTTAGTTTTGCTAGAAACCTGAAAATTCGGCTTCCCTTTTAGTTAGGGTCTGACCCACAAACTTCGATACCATGGAATCCATCAAACTATGTTTAGGAAAATAGAAAGTCTGCAAAGTATGCTTCGCCTTGATGTAATATCCACATATGGAGCTCAGCGGTGCAATACATCGTTGTACCATTGCAGGATGTGGCACAAAGATATGGCATCAAGCTTGTAGCTACGCTTGTTCATAAATAGAGTTCCTAATAATTGTATTAGTAATGGTAGGGAAACCCCAATGAACTTACCAACAGTGAAAATTTGCAACCTGCTTATTTCACTGTCTCTGCTCACAGAGCAAGTCTGGAGTCAGCTATCTCGATTTGCTATTTGTTTAAAAGAATGTGGGGTGCAGGGAGATCTTAAAAAAAGGAAATAAAGAAACCAAAATAACGATTACGGGGAAGTGCTGGAAGACAGCCATCTGTGAGGAAGAAATCTGCTTTTTGAAAGCTATTGTCAAATACAAGTTTACAAGGAAGTTGACTGGGATTAGTATTGCAAGCAGCTGTTTCTAAGAGCCCACACACATTTGCGATAGTTATGTAAGTGCGTGTGTGTTTTTTTGTCTAACATAAAAATCTTTTTTTTATTGTTAATGCGCTACTCATGATCAATTTTCAGTGCTTTAGTGCAATGTAATCACAGGCTGGCCAGAATTTGTAAATTGATCACTTCGTTTTGCTGCTTGTTTTTAGTTCTTAAAATCGTAAATCATCTTAAGATCAATACAACAGCAGCCGTGGCCTATATTATTGTACAAACATCATTCATAATGGAATTGGAAAATTCTTAGTATTAAAGGTCTCTGTGTGTTCCAGTCAAAACATTTCAGCCCGAGGTCTCTATGCAGGAGCTTTTGAAGCACGAGAAAACAAATTGTGCATGTATAGTACTCTTAGCATTGATAAGCCTCTCTCAGCAGCTCATAAAGATATTTGTAAATGGACAGCAGCCCTGAGGTTGGCATGATTATGGAACCAAAAGTTTAGAGATTGGATTTAAAGCTGGATCTTGAATAAGGTGAATGGGCAACAAATGAAGATGGTGAATTCAAGAGTGTAGGACTGGAATGACCAAAGACATGGCCATTATTGAAAGGACAGGAGGGATACACACACCTGAGTCAATATGACTGAGAACATTAAAAGGCTGGAGCAAGTTTCTGAGATCCTAAGTGTAGAGTCCATGAAAGGCTTTAACTACAATGATGAGAATGTTGACATCCAAATGGGAGACTGGAAACCATTGTGGGTGGGGAAAGATTGAAGGGATTGATAAGTAGGACTAAACATTGCATACCAGAATTTTGGAGAGAAATGGGTGTTTAAGATGAAACAGTGGATAATGTGCATAAGAGGATCTGGGTTTTCCTATTGCAGCGAAGCAGACAACAATGTGACTGAATTCTTTACAGTATCATCCAAAATTGGGAGGGGAGGCTTGAAGATCAAGATTTTAATGGGAATGCGAATAAGTAAAAAGAAGTTTGGCCTCACGACAAGATTAGTTTAGGAGCAATTTAGTGTGTTGGGTAGAAACTATAATTGAAACAAGGGATCAGGGCAGAAATCGGGGTAAGGCTGGAAAATTGAGATAAGACTGGCACAGTGCCTCAGTGGATGGCACAGGAGCTCAATGGTTAGCACTGCTGTCTCCCAGCGCCAAGATCCTGGGTTCGATTCCACCCTCAGGCGACTGTCTTTGTGGAGTTTGTACGTTCTCCCCATGTCTGTATGGGTTCCCTCCCACTGCTCTGGTTTCCTCCCGCAGTCTAAAGGTGTGCAGGCTGGGTGACATAGCCATGGGAAATTCAGGGTTACAGGGATGGGGTTGGGTGCTCTTCGGAGGGCTGGTGTGGACTCGATGGGCCAAATGGCCTACTTCCGTATTGTAGGGATTCCTGTGATTTGCCTCACTGAGCCCGGGGAATGGAAAAGCTGTATGGGGTCTGAATGGATATATTCTATTTGAAAGATGAAAGTATCAATTAACTGCTTTCATGGCTATCTGTTTCTCCTGTTGTGATCATTTGCAATCCAGTACAATCATGATGGACCAAATAGCCTTCTTCCTTGTAACATTTCTGTGATCCAGTGAAATCTGGCAATCTTGTACTTGCAAGATGAAACCTTTAGCAACCTGTCTCCCTTTTCAGCAAGAATTGAGAGAAAGGGAAGGGTGGGGGAAGGGGGAGGCAGTGAAGGATAAAGGTTTGATAGGAGCCCAAAGGAGTATTTTTGCACTCTAAAATGGTCCTAGAATAGAGAATCAGTTCTGTTGAGATGCTAGAATCCTCATTGAGCTTAAGATAGTAAAGTTAGCTATGCCAAAGAACACTATGCAATTTAAGGACAACGGTCATGTTTCTAGGGATACTGGATGCTGGAGGTAACACAGTGTGGAGCTGGAGGAACACAGCAGGCCATACAGATTTCTGAAGAAGGTCTCGATCTGAAACGTCAACTTTCCTGCCTCTCTGATGCTGCCTGGCCTACTGTGTTCCTCCAGCTCCACACTGTGTTATCAGAGTCATGTATACAGTCATGCCACTGGAGATTTAGATTAGATATCATCTTTTTGTCCTGGGGATCATTGCTGGCTCCTGCTAATTTGCCACGTTCTTTCAGAAGAGTTCCAGATTAATTCTTGGCTGGGGCAGAGATTAGGGCACAGAAAAGGTATGTGGAACACCATCATATATAAATCATGATCAAGTTGATCTCTGGTTCCAGCTTTGATTGCCTAAAATGATTTGGGAAAAAATATTCCAGATGTTTTCCCCATATATATTTGCCTTGGATTTTTTGGATTGCTTGTGGAAGGGGATTGCTGTGAATCACAACACTTTGGGTATCATAATGCTGTATGGACTTTTGTGGCACTGTGGTAGTGTCCCTACCTCTAAGCTAGAAGACCCAGGTTCAAATCTCACCTGGTCCAGAGGTGTGTTGTAATATGCCTGAACAGGTGAGGGAAAAAAATGCACAAGAGTGTGAAGTGGGCTCAATGGACCAGTTGTTTTTTTTTTAACCTGCCCTTCATTTGTTGTCTGCTTAGTTTTTGAAAATTATCAGAAATGAACAACAATCATTCAGGCCATGCTACTTCATGATCATCCTGAACAATAAAGATTAATCTCTGTTTTGTTTTTCAACTCCCTCTCTCATTTTCAAATATACCATTATCATCTCCCAGCTCAATTTTTGTGTTTAATTCTGTACTATGAAAAATTCAACTGAGGTGAACCAAACCCATTTCATACAAGAGCCTGATACTATTAAAATTTCTCTGTGGTTTTTCACTACTCCACGCTACAGCCCTCCAAGATATCTGCATTCCTCTAAATATATCCTCTTGCACATCCTTGATTTTCTTTATTCCACTATTGGTGGCTGTGACTTCAGCAACATGGGCCCTAACTGCTGAAATTCCCTGAGATAACAAGGTGTAGAGCTGGATGAACACAGCAGGCCAAGCAGCATCAGAGGAGCAGGAAAGCTGATGTTTTGGGTCTAGACCCTTCTTCAGTAAATTCGGCCTAGACTCGAAATGTCAGCTTTCCTGCTCCTCTGATGCTGCTTGGCCTGCTGTGTTCATCCAGCTCTACACCTTATTATCTCAGATTCTCTAGCATCGGCAGTCCCCACTATCTCTGCTTAAATTCCCTTCCTAGATGCCTTCATTTTGCTACCTCTCTCATGCATTAAGATTGACTGAAATCCTGCCTCTTAAGCAGGCTTTTGTTCACCTTGCCTTTTTGTCTGCTCATCTGTCTCTGTGTTATTTGCTGTTTGATAATCCCTCACATGAAACACCTTGGGACATTTTACTATATCACCAGAATCTTTTAAATACTAATTTTTGTTGTATTAATCAATGATTTTTCCAGTTGCCATCTTCGTCCCACGGTTTACAAAATACACTTAACAAGGAAACTTTTGAAAAACCTGCAGTGTGTTAAAAATGAGTCAGATCCAAATGCTGATCCAGTGCAGCCTTTTGTCCTACTCTACAATGAGTCAGATAATGTGGTCAGTTACAGTATGACATTATCTCTTGAAGATTTCTGATTAATGGTTTGCAGTTCTATCAATTCAAATCAAACGCTTCCTGCGAAAGATCATTTGCTTCTCATGATAATTTATTTTCATTAAAACTGACCCCATTAGATCAAATGCTTGCAATAATTTCAGAATATAGCTTATAAGAGACCATTACAACCAAGTTAAATGCAGAGGCATTGTTAGTGATTGTTCTAACCTTAACATCTAATGAATATTCTATTTGTGCTGATGATTCGGTTTGAAAAAATACAGATAGTTCAAACAGGGTTATTGATAACCAGGATGTTAGAAGCAATTAAGGATATGGCCTATTTAAGAATGTTCTCTTTAAAAAGATTATCTAAATTGGAATGTAAGCATCCAAAATGGGAGGAGACATCCCCAGCTTGATGCATGTGAAGGGAAGGTTCTGGTTGGGACCTAAAAACAGCTGGAAGTTGCAGAGCTAAAAGGCATATTGTGCATTTTGAAAAAGAAATGCACTCACAAGCTCTTGTGCAGTGAGAGTGTCCTTACCGCTGAGCCAGAAAGTCCAGGTACAAGTCTCAATACTCCAGACAACAAGGTGTAGAGCTGGATGAACACAGCAGGCCAGGCAGCATCACAGGAGCAGGAAAGCTGACATTTCGGGTCTGGACCCTTCTTCAAATTTTCTGCCTGGCCTGCTGTGTTCATCCAGCTCTACACCTTGTTGTCTCAGACTCCACCTTCGGCAGGTCCTACTATCTCTCACATACTCCAGAGGTGTGTAATAACATTTCCAAACAGGGTATTAAGAAAATATCTAGCTATGAAGCAAAGCTTTAAAAAAGTGTGCGGGGATTGTTCTAGAATTTCTTTGTAAAGAAATGGAAGGTTGGAATTTCAGGTCAATTGGGGACAGCACTAGAAGCAGGAGAGAGCTTCAATTTGCTTCAATGTCTAGTGTACAGATCCCTGAATCCATTCTGCCACTGGACCATTTTTGTTGGTGGGGCAAAGCAGGGCAGGGAGTGAAATAGGTCTACTCATCTGATTGCGGGTAGCAGCTCATTAAGACCCTCATTAAGGCTTATTTAAAGGAGCTCACTGGAAGCTTGTAGGTGGAGTGCAGCTTAGGTGCTTGGAGGAGAACACTAAATGCTAGGCCAGGGATTCAGCAGTACAGGCATGCTTACAGGTTCTGTCCACATGCCTGGATACAGGAAAAGACACAGACCACCCTAGGATGGGCCTTCTACACTTCCCATAGTCTTGGCCTTTTTTGGTTTAATCTTAGTAACATTATAGAGAGAAGATGTTATAACCGTGACAATAAGGCTTGGATACTTTAAATGAAATGCTGTTGCAAATCCGCTTTCCAATTGCTAGTCTAGGGGCCACCTAGTAGTTTGTGTTAAGATGTAAACCATAAATAAGTCTCAGCAGAAGAGGCACTGATTTTAGAGAATGAGATAAAGTTTATTAAATCTTTGTATCTCTATACAGGTTATATTATTCTGGTGGTAACATGACTTGTAGAAGGCATGACTGTCTCCTACTACAATTGCCTCAAACTGCCCAGGACTGCTGCAGATGTGAACCAGAGGCTTTACTACAGGTCAGAGTGAGCAGAGCTTCGTCATAGCTCTTTGATTAACTCTTTCATATCCATTACCTGATACAACAGAGGGTGTCTTGATCTTGAAGTGCCCTCTCTTTCCTTGTCTTCAATGGCAGCTGCTCCTCCCAAGTTATAAAGCCTCCAGCCAACCAGCTTTGAGAACCCATTGTCTTCGATTGGACAGTCAATCTGTATGCTGCCTATTGCAGAGGTACCCTAAAAAAATCCTAGCGAGTATTCCAGCTAAGACAGTTGCAGCACCCTGAAACTGTTCTAACCACTGTCTCCTGACCTCGGAAGAAAAACCTTGCCCAGCGCCTCTGAAATTCACTCAATATCTTGCTTTTCTTTGAAAGTCTCTGTTTGCAATATTCTCAGAGAATTACTAATTTTCAAATGTGATTATTTTCTGGGGCCAGCTCTGGTTCTGAAGGTAAATCAGTGATAGAAAATGTGACATCCTGTGAACTTGATGGTGATTTCAGTAGACTATATTGTAACGCTGACTGAAATATCTCCTATTAGCTCACCCAATGTCTCAATGAGTGGTTGGTGCCACTAAATGGCTGACCCATCTCTCTCAGTTAGTTTTCATGGAAAAGAAATATTCAGGTCTGATGCAGGTCGGCTGCATTAACAGGTTGTCAGGTTGTATGGTTCTTAAACTTTACCTCTGCACACTTCAAAAGGAAGCTGAACATTGGGATGAATTTCTGCACCTGATCATTATGTCTGACTCCTGCTGATAGTCATGAGGTGGATTTATTAAAGTATATTACTTGCACTAACAATTTCCTCTGTTACTCCCTATCGGTCACTTCAAGGTAGATGGATCAGTAGGAAGGAGATTGGTGGACTTCACATAACTGGGATTTTTGTCAAAATTATGATGATCAATCAGAAGGCTGTCCCAGGAAATGCGCAACATCACATCTCTGTATGAAAAATATTTATAAAATATCATATCAATGCTTTTCACCGCAGCCCTGGGCACTGTATTCCCCCATTTCCTATGCTAATTTTTAGTCAAACTGTTCTGAGATGTTATTACACACCTCTGGAGCCTGGGTGTCTTGGCACAGAGGTAAGGACACTACATATACAAGATCTTCCCAGTTCCTTTGCTCCAGAATTGCCAAACTGGCCTTCAGCTGATGAGCCTGAAACCTTGAATTACCAATTTAACCATATCCACCAATCTCTCTCCCTCTCTTCCTTATGTCACTCCTTGAAGCCTAATTCTTTGACTTACCTTTTAGCCATCTGTGCTAAAATGTCCTTATGTGGTTTCAAGTAAAATTGTGCCTGGAGGCCAATGCTTCAAATATTATGTTAAAGTTGCAATATAAATGTAATTTCTTGTTGCCAAGCATGGAAGCTATGAAATAGGACTGACAAAAATATAATTGTGAAGTTGTTATGAAGATTGTTCTTGGATTTTATATTAAAAATGGTGGTGAATCTATCAGCACTTACTGTTCTTAGATACATGCGCAATTAAACACAAAAAAACTGTTGCTACCCTAATGATCCTGATTCTCCATAGTCTGTGATGTGATAAAACATTGCCAATAGTCTTAATATTTGCTACACAAGCAACAGCCTAACGTAAGTTGACCTAACTACTAATTAGACATCAAACAAACAGAAAATGTTCAGCTTTGGAACTGTGCATTCAGGAGTAAGTCAGTTGATTGCATGATACGTGATTGTTGCTCCTAAATAGCCTCTCTGACCTGTAAAATTTAATTTTACAAGTATGGAGTCTCATTTCTTCAGAAGTTAATTTTTGTTTCAGACTTGTTGATTAAACATTTTTTTTCAGTTTTTCTATTGTCGACGTCTATCTCATAATTCTTTGTATGCACATTCCCCCAAATTCTATTCCCTCTTCTTTATATTTCTTGGTGTAGACATTGCTTGGCTGAGTCAGGATTCTTCAATCTGAAGGTTGTTCTTCCTTATTATTCATATAAACACCTTGTTGAGGAAATCACGCTGGATCAAATGCCTGGGCAGAGTAAACATAAATCTCCAGTTAAAGGCCTGACAAACATTTTGGGTGGCTGTCAGGGAGGTGAATGACGAGTGCTGTTCCTTCCTTTTGTGCTGACCACAAAATCTAGACTATGGTGTTTTAAACTGGTATTGAAGCAAACAAATAGTGTCACCCAAGCACTAATTTTTTTTTAGCATATATGCTAAGTTTGCTGTTACACAAGTATATGCTTTGTTGAATCATGGAATACCTTTAGTGATGGCCAATCCTCCAAAGAGCATTCCACCCTATCCTATCCCTATAGCCCTGCATTTTCCATGGAAAATCTACTCATCGCCGGACACTAGGGGCATTGTAGCATGGCCAATCCACCTAACTCACTAATCTTTGGACTGTGGGAGGAAACAAGCTCACCTGGAAGAAACCCACACAGACACAGGGAGAATATGCAAACTCCACAGAGACAGTCGCCTGATGGTGGAATCAAACCCTGGTCCCTGATACCAACCACTGAGCTACGGCACCATTTCATTGAACCTTAAAATTGGCACACTGTATCACTGGATTGGAGCATTAGGCAAAATTTGCAGTGCTTTAAATTTACCAATTATTAACATTATTGGCTGGAAAATTGCAGATGTCTGCAAATTTTACAGCGCTGGTCTCCGAGCTGGATACTTCAATCTGCGAGGTTTTGTTCAAATTTATCCTATACAATTCATTTGTTAAAGATTTCCTTGTGTCTTGTCATTGGAAGCGGAAAACTCCTCGGGTGGTTTTTGGAAGCTTCTTGCCTCAATTTTTTGCCTCTACAATATTCCAATCATTAAACTCTTTGTTAGATGTACAGTATCTGTGGACATGCTTCTCAACATCCCTATTAAAATATTATTGTAGATCTATTGAACTTTGTATTGTCCCAGACATCTTGTCAAGCCAGAAGAATGAATAACTAACTTGTTGTCATTTATTAACGGCTGACTAATTGACTAAGATAGTAGTGAGATTAAAAAAATGTAATGAATGGTGCTAAATGCAATGCTGTTTAGAGTTAGGTTTGCTTCATAGAATAAGCATGACCTCATTTGCATTGCAAAGAAGCATTTGTGACAACACAGCAAAAGCTCACCACTATATTAATTGATTAATGGTGTTAACTAAAATAACACAATTTTTAATAGTTTTTGGAACAATAATTCACAACCATGTAATAATTGAAAAGGTCCAATGCATATTTATGTCTAATAGAAGTCCATTGCCATGAAGGTACCTTTTACAACTGTTAGAAGTATATACATTACTGTCTTGGTATCAAGGAGGTAGCTTAGGAATGCTATAAGCTATTCCCTTGCATGGATTGGGTTGGGCTTCACCAGGATTTAATCTTTCAAGATCTAGTTTAGGCCACCTTTTCTAACTCTCTCACCCAAATCCAAAATGGGCCTGCAAATGGGGAGCTATTGTAAAGGGAGATAAGCAAGGAATAATGTTACTGGTAATCCCAATAGGACTTTAGGCAAGATCAAAGGCAATATAGCAAGGCAATAGCATTTGTCATTTTATGGACATTCTTTATTCTTTCAAAAAAGAAATGGAAGGGGAAAAGAAGTGGCTCACAAAACCTTTGCGTGTAATTTGTAACAATACATGTTAATCTAAAAAGCAACATTTATAGCTAATATTTTTACATTTATTTCAGTGAAAAATCACAAGGCGCAAGAAGAAGATAGGAGAGAGTGATCACCCAAATTCAGAGTTAGTCCCATCTCACTCATATGTCTGTCTTCTCCATAAAGACACCATAGACCATCTTAGTCTGTGTTAAAAGTTCTTTAGAACCAAAATTTCCTTTCACTTTCATCACAGACCTGAAGTAGCAGCCTGCTAACCCCGTCCGCATACCTGACATACCTTTCATTTCTCTTGAACGTAGTGGCAATACAGTTAACCGTGTGTAATTTGAAAGTTTAAGCATGTAGCACCAATTGAGGCAGGATCGACCAGTGAGGAAAAGCAAAACATTGATTGTTACAAGACTGCTATCCATGTTTTCTGTGGTTTAATAAATGCAGCACTGGGGAACTATAGTTCTGTTTCTGTTCGGTGATAGAGAGGCTAATTGATCTCCTGCTAATTCCATACAGGAACATGCATGAATTGATTATGGCCCTTCTGGAATAAGGGAAGGTAGAATATGGAGGATGATGCTGAACATTAACACCACTGGCTATGGCATCCCAATGGTATAGACTGACTACAGACTATGACAGAATATACAGCAGTGTATTTCCCAGTTCTGCTGTCGATCCCTTCTTGACCCAAAGATTGTGGAGGCCGCTGTCTTAAGTCATTCTCACTGCTTTTGCCAGGAGTACAGTTTGGGCTTTCTGTATGATGCCTTGTTTTACCTATTTCAGCCATAAAGTATTTCATATTGAATGCTTTAAAGAAACACAAGTTACTGACTTAAACTCAATTTTCCAACCACCTACAGACTACAGATCATTGACTTCTCAATCCTGGAGCTCTTGCGACAGTGTATATTTTAGGAACTTCTTTCGGAGACTTCTTGCTTTTAGCTCTTCCCATTCCTGCTGATAGCTTTTCACAGGGAAGTTTGTGATCTCTTAACTCTCAGCCAGTTCAATATAAGCATCCTTTGGACATTCTAATCTAAGTTAATTCCAAAAAAAGTTTGTATTTTTTTTAATAAAAGATAACAAACAACGATTAACACATAGAACAAAAAATAAGCACTAGATACTGAAAAAGGTTAAAGTAACAAAATTTAAGAGCTCCATGAGTTTGTTTTTAATATCAGCTCCAAATAAGACTATATTGAGTTCTCTCTTTGTCCAAACAGAAAGGAAATCATGACCCTTCTGAAGAAGGGTCTAGGCCCAGAACGTCAGCCTTCCTGCTCCTCTGATGCTGCTTGGCCTGCTGTGTTTATCCAGCTCCACACCTTGTTATCTCAGGAAATCATCTTTATTGAGATGTCTGTTAATACATTTAGAATTTTGAAATAGACTTTGGCGCACTAAAAGCCAATCAATGGCACATACGCTGATTCAGTAGGTGTTAAAGAACAATCAGAAATAGAGTCTCCACATTAAATTTGTTCCAATAGCTACCTATAGATATTTTCAAACTGTTGAGGGATGTCATTACATTCTTCTGGACTGGATGGGACTTGAATTCAGGCCTCCTGGCTCAGACATAGGGACATTATCACTGCACTACAAGGGTCCTCCAACCTTTCAGTAAATGACAGTATTTGAACGTTCAACTAAGATTTTCTTTGAAACAAGAAAGATGCTCCTAACCAAGCAGTCCAGTGCAGCAACAACATTGGCATCTATCTGACAATCATGAAAATTGGACAGCTTTGTAATGCCCTCAAAAGCACAGGACAAATCCAATCAGGCCAATTATTACCCAATCCTTTATACTTTCAAAGTGAAGGAAGGGGTCATTAACAGTAACATCAAGCAGCACTTACACACAATACACTGCTGCTTGTATTCCACCACGTCCACTCACCTGCTGACTTCATTACGGCTTGGGTTTGTACATGGACAAAATTGTTGAATTCCAACTTTGAGATGAGTGTGACTGCTCTTGACTTCAGGGTAATATTTGACTGAGTATGGCATCAAAAAGCTGAGAAAATTGAAGTCAGTGAAAGTCAAATTGGAGTCATGCACACAAAGGAAGATGATTGTGGTTTGGTGCAGGAGTTCCTCAGGGCAATATCGGAGGTTCAACTCTCAACCATTTTCAGCAGTTTCATCAATGGCTTTTCCTCCATAATAAAATTGAAAAAAGTTATGTTCACTAATGAGCACAGTGTTGAATAACCGTTTGCACCTGCTCATATTTGGGTTGATAAGTTGAAAGCAGCATTCACGTCACACAAGTGCCAGGCAATGACTACTCCATACAAGAAAGGATGTAACCATCCAATATTCAATAGTATTACTTTACTGAATCCCCCACCATTACCATCCTGGGAGTTCCATTGATCAGAATCTTAAATGGATCAGACATATAAATAGTGTGGCGAATACAGTGGGAATTCTGTAGTAAATTCACCTCCTCTCTAAAGCCTTTCTAACATTCACCTCTCATAACTCTCAAGCTCAACACCTGTCAGGACAAAAGCATGCCATTTGATTGGTATTCCATTCACCAGCTTAAATATTCTCTCCCTTTACCATTGGCACACAATGGCTGCTGTCAATACCCACATTTTCAAGATGTATTGCCCCAGTCTCCAAACCTCCTTTGGTTGTCTCTTCCAATACATGAACTGTCTCACCTAGAAAGACAAGGGCAGTAGTCACATGGGAACATTACCTTCTCCAAATTCCCACCACGTCACATGCCAGATTCTGAGTTATGATTGTATTACTCTTCTTTCACTGCCAATGGGATAATATTCTGGAACTTCTTCCCTAACAGCACTATAGGGACCACACAGACAGTAGCAAGTTAAGAAGACAGTTCACGAAAATCTTTAAAAGGGTAATTAGGGAGCAGCAAAAATATCAATGATGCTCACATCCCATGAAGAATAAACAAGAAAAGTCTTTCTCCAGAATTCAAGTTAAAAAGAAATTAAAATGTTACTTTCTTCTAAATTGATAGCTACAATCATTACCCCATTCAATATGGATTTTTAAAAAAATCATTCTACCCTTGTCAGAACCAATAGGTAATATTCAGACATAGAAACAACCAACTATGAATCAGGGTGTGTTAAATAAATTGTTTAGTGAAATGCTTTGGAAATAATTTTTAAAAAACTTTATAAATAAAGATGATGACTGTTCCCTCCAATGCTACTGTTGATGTATTTGAATGATTTATCTACAATACCATGACCACCATGACTAGTCCTGGATATGTGAGAGACAGTGATGTATAGGGACCTTGATTCTTGCAGTATAAAAATCGAGCTCTGTATAGGTCAATGAAGAGGGAAATTGTCTTTCTAATCAATCATACCAAACTGTAAGTGTAGGATTCCATTGATTCTTGAATCTGGTAATTCAGACTACTGTCTCTTTCCTCATGCATTTTAAGTGATGAAGGAAAATACAGGTCATACACCTTGAACACTAACCTTTTATTGTTTAATTTACCCCAAACAATGGCTACTGATGATCAACCATTCTCCTTATCAAATCTCTTGCTAATGTTGAATTAGTTAAATTTTGTTCTTCTCCTTTATAGTGGAGAAACTATTGGAGTCGTTTTAAAAGTGAGTGCTTGACTCGTGAAAATGAACACTGGGAGAGATGTACAATGAGTAGCCAATTTTGCTTGTTTTGGACTAATGACTGACGTCAAATGACCCTTTGTGTGACTGAAATTCCCTCACTTTGTTAGAATATGGCAGCAGCCTTGTTCTGGGAGAACAGAAGTTTCAAGGACAGGGAATGTGAACAAGATGAGTTACAAACAGGGGCAGCAGAGGAGATCATTTATATTGTACCTGACCTGTGTGATTCCCAGGGTCAATGGAAAAAAATGGCTGTATTTTTTGTTGATGATAAATTCCATAAAAATAGACATTTTTAATTCTGCGGAAACTATCTAATCCCAAGCTTTAAAATGAAATTCAGTTGCAAAGAATTGCATGAAGTAAGCTTTTGGAGACAGACTGAGCCAGGAATGCTGCACTGTAAATGATTGCTAAATTAAAGAAAGGTTCCATTAGCATGAGCTTTGCATGTTTATAAATGCTCAGTGATTATATTTTTCTTTATAAATTTGCTAGCGGCTTTATTCAATGTAAGGCTTGAAGTTTATTACTTAATTATTTTACTTTATTGCTTCCTTGTTATATCTAATATATTTGGCTTTATTAGTGCAAGATGTATCCTGGAAAAAAAGTATTGAATTAAAATGTTACATGCATAAATAAATTTTAATTTTTTTTATTCAATTGATTACCCTGCATGAGGCGCACATGGAAGTAGCAGTAGGTCGCACGGCCCTGCTGTCCTATTCCGCTATTCAATTAGACTGTACTGATCATTCTCAGAGCTCCATTTATCCAACTTGGTCCCTTAACCTTTAGTATGCTACTCTAATTGATCGTGGGTCTTGCCATTTTTGAGGAGAAAGTTCTAAATTTCACTACCTATATAAAAGATGAGGATGATTTGATAGATTTTGGCAGAACTGTATTTTATATGTATTTTGTTTATATGTAGTGCCTTTTGAATTAATACAAAGACAAACTAGTTGTAAACTGATAGAAAGTGGGTCAGTTTAATGCCTTGTGAAAGCGTTGATTTCTAATAAAATCCAAAATGCCTGCATTATCACTTCCTTGAGTCTTTGAAAAAGAAAATGTATGTTTATCTGTCCTTATTTGACAGTGAATGTAGACGTGAACTCCTCCAACCTTATCATAGATTTCATAAAAATTCCCGTAAGATTTTGCTGACATTTTTGACTGATTTCTCAAGCCTGGTAATAACCTGCCTCACTGCCTCAGTTCCATTACTGATAGAAAGTGGCTGATGTTAAGGCTTCCATCATCTCTCACCTTGGTGATCAGACAGCGTACCAAATATGTCAGTGAGAAAAACTTAGCTGTTGCCTCTAGATGTTGAGGGATACACATTAGAGAAGCTAAGCCATCATTTGATGCACAGTTAAACCTGTATTTAACAATCACTTTCAGACTTCAAAGAAGCCAACAACAGATTCCAACAGCGTAAAGACAGCTTTTAAACATTGCTGTTTTGTTAATAATGCCATTGTGATGACTTCATTTTCTAATAGTATGCAAAGCTGATAACCCAAATTGGTGCAACAACAAAAACTAGCATTTATTTAGTGCCTTCAAGGTAGTAAAATATTCCTGGAAAAAGATGTCCTGTTTCCAATTTGACCATGAGGGCACTGTGAAGTATTGACCTGGACTATAGGCTTGTCATTGTCATTCAGGCCTAGGGAACACTGATAGGTGTTTTGAACCAATGGCAGTGGCCTACATTGACAGGTGACTGCTTAATCTTGGTGCTGCCTCTGTTTAATTGAGGCAGACATTGCTCGATTCAGTGGATAATTGGCTACTTAATCAAGCTGACCATGATGTCAGGTCAAGGCTGTATTTGTTGCAATTTGATTGTTGAGTCAAATAAAGACAGTGTCTGAGGTGGAGAAAGTTCCTGTCAGAGACATCAGCAACAGTTTGTTAATCAGCAGAATTTGAACAGCTATCGTAGTAGGTATTACAACTTCTGTTTATGAAAAAGCTTAGCTGCCTTTAGATGTTTAACAGCTTCTTAATAATTAACATTACATATGCATCACTATTTATGTTATGTGTCAATATTTCACTCGTATAGAGGCATACACAGTAGGTGTTCATTGGAATTAAAGCATTTATAGTCTGATTGTGAGTCACAGATTATAACATTTTGTTTAGCTTTGAATAAATTGCTTCTCTCAGCAGTCTCCACTGTATGGATTCTATTTATGAGCTGTGGCTGCAATGCTCTGAATTAATGTGCAATATTATGCTAGGGAGTTTACTCGTAATCTATAATTGATGTTGACAGCGAAGTTGTTAATATTGTGATTCTACTTCCAAACAATCTGACAATTAAAATGTGCAATAATTTATATTGTATTATTGGTTGGTCTCTTGTGCCATTGCTCCAAAAAAATGAAATAAAACTTGTCCTTCTCTTGTTTTACTCTCTGATTCTTTATCCTATTTGTCTTTTATTCTTTTTGTTCATTTCTTTCTCTCTCCTATGTATTCGTATATTTTACGTGTTGAGTCTATGCAGAGATGACGCTAGTTCTAAGTTTGTAATAGTGTTTAACATATCTGTTCCACATATATAGCTCCTATTTCCAACTCTTTCTACAGCTTTGTTTACTTTTCCGTGTTCAACCCATGTTTAACTAATCAAGCACAGCGAACGGTAAATAGTAAACAGAATCAAATAATCAAAATTCATAACAAGTGAACATTAATGCATGCTTTTCACTTTCCTCGCTCTTGTGTGTCTTAGTTTAACTTGAGTTAAAACATTCTAGGTTAATATCCCACTCCAGGTCTTCAGCACAAAAATCACAGCTGACTCTCCACCTCAGTACACAAGGGAGTGCTGTACTGTCAGGAGCTGCCATCTTTCAGATGAGACCTGAAACCAAGGTCCACCTTCCTTCTAGAATGGATGCGAAAGATCCTTTTGCACTATTTCAAAGGAGAGCAAGAGAGATACCTGTGGTGCCTGCCAATAGTTACCGCTCACTCAACATGAAAACAGATTGTCTGGTGACTATCACATTACTGTTTGCAGGGATTTGCTGAGTGTATATTGGTTAATGTGTTTCTGACAATACAACAGTGACTATCCCTCAAAAATACTTTATTGGCTGTAAAAATAGTGGGTGAGTTGCAGGAAGTCAAAGGGAGCCTGAATGTAGCTTGCTGGACTGAAGCTGGTCAATTTGATCCATTTAATCATCAGTAAGGCATGTTGGATATAAGGGCTATCCCAATCATGGAAGTGTGTTTTTTTGTGTTCCAATGCCTATGAGACAGATCACAATGCATACTCTAAATAGATCCAGCACAATACAACTTTTGGGAGGAGGTGGATTAAAGGTTACTGATTTGCAGGTCAAAAGAAGCCTTTCCCCTGAAACAGACAAGTGGTTGGACATCTGACAGGAAATTCTCTTTGGGACAGAACAACCTTTTTCAAAACTGGCTGGTAGCTGAGTTTGCTGTTCTCAACTGGGGATATCAAATGAAGAATCAGAATTATCTGATTATCAGCACATCTCCTGTTCTTGACAAATGTTGGTCAGACATAAGATTAGGCTTGTCTGTGATGCCTGCTATGTTCAAACAGCTTGAGGAGACTGACCATCATGGTTTACACGTACATAATGCTGATAATGGTCTTTGAAAGTAAAGCCAGCAGGAGCTAATGTATCCAAGAGAGAATAGAGGAAAGTAGACAGCATAAAAATTGAGATTCTCATGTCCATTTGCCTCACAGAACTGAAACAAATTCAGTAACAGCACTACCTTGGACACAAACTCTCAACTTCCTCCATGATGGACATGCTATCCTATATGTGCTAGTCTAATCACAGTTCAGGAGGAGTTTCACCATCTAACAATCCTGTTGGATGAAGAGAAGTGACTCAATTAACAAATGACCAACAGTTGTCTTACTCTGACTGCAATCTCAGAATCTTCATTTTTTTCATATAATTAGTTTTAAGTATAATTTGAACAACAACTTGCATTTATATAAAGTCTTTTAATGTAGGAGTAGTTGACAAACAAAATCTGATAGCAACCATACAAGAAGATATTAAGATAAGTGACTGAAAGCTGAGTCAGAATGTAAGTTTTCAGAAACAGACTAATGAGGAGAGGCAAATTGTAATTTTGTGGTTTAAAATACATTAGAATATAATGGTTGGCAATATTTTCATTCTGAACAGTATTATTTATTAAGAAATCAGCCGTGATGGTATGTTCATAAGGTGATAATTTCTTCAAATTTAAATGATGTAGACTCAGTTAAAATGGTCTTTCTTTCAAAAATAAATCCAGGATCATGATATTAGCAAGAAGAAGTTGTTCAGCCCCTCACGTGTACATTTGATGTTTTGTCTTCAGTTGCTGCTGTCAACTGTAATCCCAGCTTTCTATCTCTGCATCTGTATCATTTCATATTCTTTCATTTACAAACAGATATATTCATGCAAGCAATAAGCAATTATTTTTTAAATGATCAATTCTTTATGTAACCTTTCAGAGCAGGGAACACCTAAGGTACCTTGGAAGTGGTGTTGCAGGTAGACAGGGTGGTGAAAAAGGCATTTGGTACAATTGCCTTTATTGGTCAGTGCATTGTTGCAATGGTACAGGACATTACTTAGGCCACTTTTGGAATACTGTGTTAAATTCTGCTCTCCTTGCTGTAGGAAAGACGTAGTTAAACTTGAAAGATTTCAGAAAGGATTTACAAGGATGTTGCGGGGGTTGGAGGGTTTGAGCTATAGGGAGAGGCTGAATAGGCTGGGGCTATTTTCCCTGGAGCATTGGAGGCTGAGGGGTAACTTTATAGAGGTTTATAAAATCATGAGGGGCATTGATAGGGTGCATATTCAAGGTCCTTTTTCCCAGGCTCGGGGTGTCCAAAACTAGATGGCGTAGGTTTAAGTTGAGACAAGAAAGATTTAAAAGGGATCTAAGGGGCAACTTTTTCATGAAGAGGGTGGTGCGTGCATGGAATGAAATGCCAGAGGAAGTGGTGGAGGCTGGTATAATTGCAACATTTAAAAGGCTGCTGGATGGGTATATGAATAGGAAGGGTTTAGAGGGATAAGAAACAAATGCTGGCAAATGGGACTAGATTCATTTAGGATATCTGGTCAGCATGGATGAGTTGGACCGAAGAATCAGTTTCCATGCTGTCAAACTCTTTGACTCTATGATTCTATAAATGTCCATTCTGCAAAACACTGGACATGTGATATAGATTTTTTTTTGTTATCTACAGGGAATTCCAGAATTATGGGAGTCAGGCAGGGGAAGCTGAGTGATTGGCACAATGATTAACCATGATCTTATTAAATGGTACAGCAAGATCAATGGACTGAATGGCCTCCTCTTGTTCCTATTTCTTATGATTTTATTTATTGAACATTTTAAAATCCCTTTGGCACAGGGACATCCATGCAGTTTAAAACAGTATGAAATTATTCCTTCAATTACAGGAAAACTATGAATTGAACATTAACTATCATGCTTAGCAGCAAATTAAAGGCCATCTTTTGTCTATTTTAAATGAGGTGCAGGTAAATGAACCTATTATTTTAAATAGGTGACTATTTTCAAAATAGCGGGATAAAGGACTTAGACAAACGTGTATATGCATTTACTGCTAATACTGTATAATGTACTCTCCTCTAGAAAGGATAGATTGATCTCTCAACACTACTCTTGTAGAACTGTTTTATGGTAATCACCCATAGGCAATTCTACAGAATTGAACCATTTTATTCTCCATTGCCTTAAGTCTCCCTCTTGACAGGCTGACAAGTGCTAACATTGGTCTTTTCCATGAAGGTGAATTGTGGTACTTCATAGGAAGTCATGAAATACTGCTAACATTCCCCTGAGTGAGGATGATCCAGTTACTCAAGTGACACAGTCACAAGTGAGTTCTTGTGTAAAGATGAGCCTTCTGAGTGGGAGCAGCCTGAGAATCTTATGATTTTACAAGATATTCTGCCTCTGTCCTGTAAAATGGTGTTGTATGTGTGTACTTCACAAGAGTGTGTGAAAATCAGTGTATCCCTGAGAGATTGTATTATGACCACATTGATGAGAATGCATAATAGTTTAATACAAATGCTTTTTATTTTGGAGAAATCATGGATAGTATTATGAAAATTGCACATCTTGCATGCGATTGAAATACAGGCACTGTCAAAATCATAGCTTTTTATAGTATGGAAAGAGGCCCTTCAGGCCATCATCTCTGTACTCACCATCAAATATCCATCTATTAAAATCACATTATCCAATACTTTGCCTATACCCTTGTATGCTATGACATTTCAAGTGTTCATCTACAAATTTCTTTAAATGATTGGAGGGTTCCTACCACTACTACCTTTTTCGGCTTTGAATTTCAGATACGCTCAACACTCTGGTGAAAAAAAACTCTTTCCTCGAACACTCTCTAAATTTCCTGCTCCTCATCTTAAAACTATGCCCCTAGTTACTTACCCTGCCACCAAGGGGAAAGGTTTCTCCCTATCTGTACAGGAACAGAGGAACAGAAATAGGCCATCCAGCTCCTTGAGCCTATTCCCCCATTCATTCACATTGTGCCTGATACGTGGCCAAACTCTGTATACCTGACTTTGGCCCAGATCCTTTAATACCTTTGCCTAACAAAAATTGTATATATCTCAGATATAAAAATAACAATTGATCCAGCATCCGTTGTAGAAGAGAGCCCAAACTTGTGTTTATCCCTTTAGAGAGACACAGTGGCTCAGTGGCTGGCAACGTCAAAGCCAGTTGGCAAGGAGATGCTGGCGGCTCCAGAAACTCAACTCAGCCAGAGTTTGGCAAGCCCAAAGATGACCGCATACCCCCATTCTTCCCTCCAAACCACATCCTTTCTGCTTAAAGACCCTGTAGAAGGGTGTCACACTGCTTCACAGTGCCAGGGACCCAAGTTCAATTCTGCCCTCAGGCCGTTGTCAGTGTGGAGTTTGCACATTCTCCCCATATCTGCGTGGGTTTCTTCCCACTGTCCAAAGATTTGCGGGTTAGGTGGATTGGCTATGCTAATCTCCCCATAGTGACCAGGGATGTGTAGGTTAGGTGGGTTAGTCACGGGAAATGCGGGGTTATGGGGATAGGGTCAGGGTGTGGGTCCGGGTGATATGCTCTTCGGAGGGGCAGTCTGGAATTAATGGCCCAAATGACCTGCTTCCACATTGCAGGGATTCTATGATTCTCTATTACCACCCTTTGTGCATCAAAGTGCTTCTTAACATCTGTCCTGATGATCTGACCCTAATTCTCAGACCATGCCCCCTTGTTCCAGAATCCCCAATGAGATTGTCTATGCCAGTCAAAATTTTATATACCTTCATCAGATAATCCCTCAGCTTTCTCTATTCTAAAAAAAGACAACCCCAGCTAATCCAGTTTCTCTTCATAGCTGTATCTGTCTAACCTAGGCAACATCCTGGTGAATCTCTTTTGCATCCTGTCTAGTACAGTTACCTACCCCCAAATGGTGGCAACCAGAACTGCACACAATAGTCCAGAAGTAGCCTAATTACTGTTATTTACAGCTCCATCATAATGGTCATGGATAGCAATTGGAAAATGTGAAGTGATGAGATCTTGGTGCGATTATAGATGTTTTTCACAACCTTAGATATTGCAAAGTACAACACTATTGTCCATCTCAACACAAACAAATGCTTCTGTGAAGACTTCTAATGTCATCTTGTACTTCTCAACAATGCGCCTGTAAAAATATGGAGTAGATTTTCCATGTGTGTGGGTTTTCCAGACAGCTTCTGGTCCTGACACATTCACTAGTTTATTTTGAGGGATGGGTTTTTAAACTGAGGAATGACAGAGCGGGAGCATCCTGAGGCAACCTGCTGACTCCCTGGGCCTGGAAAACCCAGGCACGAGAGCAGAAGTGGGTCCATTCCGTTGGTTGAGTGATAGGAGAGTTGGGTACAGAGGGTATCCTGCCTCGTTTGCAGCCTAAATTGTTATTGTGGAACCAAAAAAAAATGAATGTTTGAGTCTGTTCTGCGTTGGACTGTATGGAGCAAGCATCCTGAGATGATGTTTGAGATTTCAGTAGCATCACAGGTACTAACACTGAAGGTCCTCCTCCTGACTTGGTCACACCATATGGTCATAGAATATTGAGACTTTGGGGCTATAGAATCGATCACACTGTCTGCAGGAACAGTCCTTCTGCAATCACTCTGTGTGTTACTAGGTTTTGCTATTAATTTCATTTTAATGATGGGAATGCTAGAATGTGGCCTCCTGAACAGAGTATAAAATAAAGACCACTTCTGAATAGGAGAAAAATTAATCCCTGTCCAGTGTGCCTTCAGGTGAATTTAGGAAGTCCAGTGATGATAGTTTTAAAGGATGAAACAATTGGCTACCTTGTGTATCAGTAGTGTCAATATCAATCAACAGAACTGTATTATCAGAAATAAATTGATGGACCTTTAACTCTGTCGGAACAGTGCATATATAGTAATGAGATAACTGTGGAATCTGGGAGTCATTTATTTATAAACTGCTATGAAATTAGCTCTGATCTGTTCTGCCCTTGTGATCTGCCACATTTGGAGTGATGGTGTTTTTACCCTTAGCGGGTATTTGTAAAGATGAGGTGATGCTTATGTTAGCTCCTATAAAATAAGAACTAGGCATGAGTAATGTAGTACTGAAAGATTTGATGGATGTTTTTTGTTGCTCATGGTATCTATGTATATTACAATCACAGGCACTGTTGTGTCAGGCCTAGTACTGAGCAACTGGTTACAAACTGGGGCGTGCTTCCCTTAGCATGTCATGCTGCTCGGGGCCACAGTAAGGTGGAGACTGTAGCCTTTATTCCATCAGGCCACATACTATGATATGGGCTGATATCACAAGCATGTCTCTGAAAAATATATTGCATACTGACTGTGAACACGACATACATGAACCAATTTAACATGCTTTTCTGCCACTTGGGTTGTCCAACTCTTACAGAGGCTAGGCTGGGTTAATCGGTAATTGATAGTTCTACCTCATGTTATCATCCAACCTAATTTCATAATACTGCACAGTCCATGCAAGGATATTCTTGAGCATTGATATGTTTCAAAATCAAATATTTAAGGGGCATCAACCTTCTGAATCTTGATTGTGTGTGGGGCATATATCATATTTTTCCTATTTTCTGACATGGGATGAGAAACTGCTTTGGTGCTGGCATAGGCTGGAGAATAATTAGTTTTTGATGTTTTGCAAACCTAAAATGTTGGCCCAATGCAGCATAGAATCATATTAAGTACAGTCGATGTGTTTGGAACAATTTCCCTCAACACTGATATTGAAGTACTGTTCAACTATCCCTGTCTTCTTAAACAATAATGAATGACGAGGCATGCAGAATTAGTTTCTTTTTAACTACAGCAATGATTAGTTTGGCACGAAAAGTCTCCAAGCAAAAACAAATTACTGGTTGGCTGGAAAAAAATGCAAATGTACAGATGCCTTATCATTCATTATTGCCATTAGATCAGTAAGTTGGAAGTAATGTTATTACATGAACATAATGTAAGGAATAATGATTAGCATTTAAAAATGACAGGCGTCCTACTTCAGGAAGTATTCATTGGAATTGAAGTAAACTAAGGTTCTTAAGTCAATATATAAGGATGTTCACAGAACTTTAACAATTTGCAGTATTACTATTGTTCCAATACTGCTGTTTTGATAATTAATCACAATGTGATGTACCTTGCAAATTCTGTGATAAATGCATTTAGAATGGGTATGCTGTTGTTACCGTGGACATAGAAATTAATGATAAGCAGGCTCTTAACCTCTTAACTAATGGAATTTTTCAAACTCACTAATACATATGCTTTGTGCATTCCAGGTGACCATATGTATTTTTGCAAGGTGAGCTCTACAATCAGCCCTGGTCTGAGGATAAGGCAATCAGCTCAGGTTCAAAACATATTTTTCTCCCAATTAGGTATTTGTGCCGATTAAGTTAAGTGCTGGCCACTAAACTCTTCCAATTTTGAGCACTCAACTTGAACGTATCTATCAACCAAGTCACAATTGGTGCAACCAGATACAAAGTAACATCCCTTTAGACACCTCTGAAAACCTGCTAAGTTGCCCTTTTAGGGCTATCGTGTTTGTGTCTTGCATTTGCCGATAAGCATGAATCTATCAAGACTTCCTAAGCTCATTCAAAACAGTATCCTATCAACTCTTTAACCGGTAGATAGAAGACATTTTCAAATTCTGTGGTTTTTTTTTGCTGGACATGAACCTGGATCGTAGAGGTGAAACATTAATAACATTATTCTTTACTAATTTTTGTAGTTCTCACTTGTTGCTGGTGTGAACTGCCCAGTATTTTAAAATGGAAATTTATAAAGTTAGGTGAGGTTAGGAAGACCATTAGTAGACACAGACAAAGTTACATAACCAGAACAATTACTGTTCAGGTTCTCACTTGGTAAAAGCCCATTTGAGCTCAGTCTTGGAAAGCCCATTTAGAATATTGGGTTTGCTGCAAATGCCTTCCTGGATCCATGATGACATCAGCTCCAGTATGTGGATCTTACATTTTATTTAAGTACGAATGTAAATTTGCACTCCCCAATATCAACCTGTACCATAGTAGAACATTGCCCTGTTGTGATCTGAGCTGTAAGTCTCTCCTATCAAAGGTGGAACCTGAATATAATTATCAAAATCAGACTGGATGCAATTTTACCCCAAGCATTTGGTATGCAAAGAGTATTAGGGGGGACATGACACCAGTTGTTCTTTTCCACCTGAGTAAGAAGTTATTTAGTAATTTAGGCGAAATACATTTCTGAAGGTTATATGTCTGATATTAGTCCCCACAATGCTGGGGATTCGATCATCTTGACGTGCTGACATGGAATGAACTTTTTCAGACAAGATCTGTTGGTCAGTTTTCCAAGTGGCTGAGTTTGTGAATCCACAAGTGGGGGTGAGCTCAAAGACCAAAATGTTTCCAGTTCAACATTTCATGTTTGCTGTGCTAATCCTTCCCATTACAGTCTTCAACAACTGATCTCAGAGCATTCAGATAAGACCAATGGAAGGATTCGTTTCAATCAGCAGGGGTTCCCTCATATTATCCAGTGAATTCTGCCGGAAGATGAATTTTATTTTGGCTGTGATGCCCCATAGTCTGAACAAACAGCTTGTAACTTGATATCTGATGATTGGCTTTGTCAGTGAAGTACTGAGTGGAAATTGTCTCTAAGTATATCTCCACTCATGAAGAGGAAGAAATTTGGGATAAAATTTTGTTTTTTCTTCAAGTGGCACATTGCTTTTGTTTATCAGACTTAGCTTTCAGCAAGCATTGTCTGATTATTGTGCTTCCAATTAATTAAAATTTCAAGTCAATAACTGAGCATAATCAATCATCACTTAATCAACTCATCATTACACCCAAGGTATATTGGACTCACTGCAGCATGGGTTTAATTTGTAACACATCGCTAAATTTACAAGCCTCAGTGATGTGGAGTCAACCTGTTTGTACCACAATCAGAATCTTAAACAAAAGTATGTACGGTAATTGAATCCATATAAATGTGCTGCTTAATTGTTAACTAAGTGACTAGCATTTGCGTAACTAGATTTTATTGATATCAAACCATTGCTCTCATGCCTTTTTGCATTCACTTCCATCCCATTGCTATTTCCTTAACATTATCAAACACTTCAACTGTGCACGGTCTTATTTCAAATACAACGTAATCAACATGTGCATGTACTTACAGCATTTGTAATTTCAGCAAGCTTCCTCCTTTTTTTATGCAGTTCATTACTCATGCCTATGTAATTAATCTAATGGAGCTTTCGGCTTGTTGCCTGAAAATCTGATTCCCTTTTTAGTGCAATCTCAGCTACACTGGGCAGAATTTTAACCATGGCACTCTATTCCCGATTGTCAATCAGAAAGTGCACACCACTTTTACTGTCTTGCATTTTCCTGTATCCCACACAATTACAATTACTACTTAAAGGGCCAGTGGCGTACACAAAAAATATGTAATCACATGACAGGGAAAGCTTCTTCCTTCTGGAACCTGCCAACAGCTGACAATGTCACAATGCACAAAAGAAGCCTCCTGGATAAGCAGTTCTCTGTGCAATTCTATTCTAGCATAAGATACTGAGAACGCAAAAGTGGGATGGACATTTAGCAAAAATAAGTTATGCACGCTTTTTGATTTTACTCATTCTTGGTAGATTTTAGTTGTCCCTAAGTAAATTAATTTTAGCAAAAACTTGAGGTTCAAGTTAGTCAGTGCAATTTATGTACAATTTTCTGATTGTACCAGTGTGGAAAGTCTACCCAGTTGAATTAACACTTAGTAAAGTAATCATCAATTGAAGATAAATTAGCTCGAAAAATAAACTGTTCCTTTAAAGTGTGCCAACTTAAAACAAGGAAATCTTGATAGTTAGTATTTTGAAGATGAGAACTGCACAGACATTCTTCCTTAATAAAATATTTCCACAGAAAATTAAAAGGCCCCTTAGTAAGAAGCCTAGCATTTGTGTTCTTTCACTTTTGTACAATTAATTTTCACAAATGACATAACAATTAAAGTTTAATGAAGTACGGTTAAGCAGAAGAGGGAGATAAGCTGCCTATTTTGCCTCCCTTTGTAATCAAATGTTTGTTCTGTTTTACTGTGCCCCTGACAGTACCCATGTTTGTAAGATTTTGATTGGAAATTACACAGAGGCATCTGGTTGCATTTACTGTAGTTTCTTCTATTATACTTGTTTGCTTCACACGAAGCTCAGAAAAAGCGAGAAATTTAGGTGCTGTTTTGCAAGCAAAAGGAACACAAGTTGTACAAAATATTTACTGTGGTCAAGTGATACTGTATTCCATGCACAAAACACAGCTAGAGGGAAAGAATGCTGCATTTAAAACAAAACAGCATTGAGCAGGGAAAAAAAAAGCATTGAGCAGTGATGAAACATCCTCCAACTCCATACTTTGAACATGAATTTTGTGAACAAGTAATTTGCATTAAGCAGATGAACTGTGTTTGAATTGCATAGATTTGTGGCTAACCCAAATGTAAAATAGCCCAATTCGTTGACTATTACGACAGTAGGATTATTGCTAAAGTTTCTTAAAAATTGACTCCAAAAAACAGCAAAGTGGAACGACTTCTACATTCTCCAACTGGCTAAAATGGTGATAACAAGGTGTGGGACTGGATGAACACAACAGGCCGAGCAGGAAAGCTTGACGTTTCGGGCCTAGACCCTTCATCAGAAATGGGGGAGGGGAAGAGGGTTCTGAAATAAATAGGGAGAGAGGGGGAGGTGGATAGAAGATGGATAGAGGAGAGGATACGTGGAGAGGAGGCAGACAAGTCGAAGAGGCGGGGATGGAGCCGGTAAAGGTGAGTGTAGGTGGGGGGTGGGTAGGGAGGAGATAGGTCAGTCCAGGGAGGACAGACAGGTCAAGGGGGCGGGATGATGTTAGTCGATAGGAGATGGGGGTGGGGCTTGAGGTTGGAGGAGGGGATAGGTGAGAGGAAGGACAGGTTAGGGAGGCAGAGATGAGCTGGGCTGGTTTTGGGATGCGGTTGGGGGAGGGGAGATTTTGAAGCTTGTGAAATCCACATTGATGCCATTGGGCTGCAGGGTTTCCAGGCTGAATATGATTTGCTGTTCCTGCAGCCTTCGGGTGGCATCACTGTGGCATTGCAGGAGGCCCAGGATGGACAGGTCGTCTGAGGAATGGGAGGGGGTGTTGAAATGGTTCGCGACTGGGAGGTGCAGTTGTTTGTTGCGAACTGAGCGCAGGTGTTCTGCAAAGCGGTCCCCAAGCCTCCGCTTGGTTTCCCCGATGTAGAGGAAGCCACAATGGGTACAGCGAATGCAGTATACCACGTTGGCAGATGTGCAGGTGAACATCTGCCTGATGTGGAAAGTCTTCTTGGGGCTTGGGATTGGGATGAGGGAGGAGGTGTAGGGGCAGGTGTAGCACTTCCTGCGGTTGCAGGGAAAAGTGCCGGGTGTGGTGGGGCTGGAGGGGAGTGTGGAGCGGACAAGGGAGTCGCGAAGGGAGTGGTCCCTCCGGACAGCAGATAAGGGTGGGGAGGGAAAAATGTCTTTGGTGGTGGGGTCAGATTGCAGATGGCGGAAGTGTTGGAGGATGATGCGTTGGATCCGGAGGTTGGTGGGGTGGTACGTGAGGAGTACCTTTTATCTCTAGCTAAAATGGTCTTGGTTTGTGACATAAACATCCTTTGAGATATCATTTATGATATTCAGCTATGTAATATATGTGGGAGCTTCATCATGTTTGTTATGGAGCAATAGGACATCTATTTTCAGGGTGATGATTCACGCTAAACATCATTAGAGTACACTATCAAGAAAAAACAATACCTTTGTGAATTCCCATATTTCACAGACTATCATTGAGCATTCATGTTTAAGACTTGCAGTCACACAGCCCATTAGTTATTATGGAATGTCAATAAATTGGGATCGGTCTGAGGTTCCAAACTCTGTGGCAGAGAGATGGCTGTTAGTAACACCAGTCTACAATTACTCTTGTTGTACAGTGGTAGTGTTCCTTCCTTTGAGCCAGGAGGCCTGTGTTCAAGTCCCTCAAGCTCCAGAGGTGTGTAATAACATCTCTGAAAAGCTTAATTGGAAAATGTACCGTGACTTCACATTCTTTCTGCAAACATTTATGTGCATGCCCTTCAATCTGCTTTCTAGTCATTTGAATAGTATTGCATTATAATCAGATAAAACATTACCAATAACAAACTAATTAATAAGTGCATTCTTTAGCTGGTAAAGTAACAACTGAAAGCTTCATCATGTTTTCATTTGCTTCGTGAATACAGTGTTCTTTATTTTCTTTTTTTGGCAATTAAAAAAGGATATAAAAAGATAAAACTTGAAAAAAACCCCAAAAGAATGAATAAAGCGCAGCATATGGAATGCTTCAATTTTTAAAAAATGCAGCTACTAATTAGCGGAGGATCCATTTTGTCTGATTACCATGAAGGTGTCAAACCTGAAAATGTCCTCTATTTTAGTGGGCACATAACTTCTCTGCTGACATTGGTTTCAGTATTTTCTAAAGTTAATATTAATGTCTGAGATACTTAATATTTTTAAAAAGGTTACATTTCAAATATTTTTAATTGTAGTCTGTTTTATTAGATAATTAATGTGGATGCAAAATTGGTCCTTGACATTTTATATAGATTCTTGGAGTTATACACCATGGGAACAGACCCTTCAGTCCAAGTCAACCAGACATCCTAAATTACACTAGTTCCTTTTGCCAGCGATTGGGCCATATCCCTCTAAAGCAGTGGCTAAAGAAACATTTCTAGCAGTGTTGTTTGAAAATTGCTTACTTTCTCATTGTTTATCATTGGTGTGTACAATTGTTTCTACGTGAAGATCATTCCATCTGTTGAGAACAGCTGTTACTGAAAACATGGGCCCAGAATGTCCAATTGGCTTTATATTCAAGTCAGCAGTAACCCATTTCATTAGTGCTCAAATAGAATTGGCCAGAATTTCTAGACGATTGAAGCTGCCGCTGTTTGGTAATATCAATCATTACTAATTCATAAGATAGTTCTTAAGATCTTCCTAATTTCGCTTTCTCTTTATTTTTGTGCACAATAATTGAATTTGTTTGATGGGTTTGGATGATGCAAGGTGCTGGAAATAACTGAATTTAAAAAGTTAACCTTGCACCAAGGACTTTGTCTTGCCATGGATGTTTGCAAGAGTGAGCGATAGTGATCTGGAATCCACCATACAAAGTTCCAGTCTTTCACCTTCATTTTAGTTGAAGAACTCTATTTTGAGATTAACTGCACAATTCAAACAAGACGTCATTTTTGACCAAACTAATTAAAGTACATCTACAAAACAGAAATGTAGCATAATCTGAAATGATATCACAATGCCTACTGAAGCAGTCACATCAGCACATGACTACCTCTTTATTTTGATTCTTATTTTGAAAATTTTCTTAAAGGTGTTGATTTTGGCCTCTGAGTCATTGGCTCAAGTCTCACGCCAGAATGTTTAGGTTGACAATCCTGAGTATTACTGTGCATGTGCTGCAATGTCATAAGTATCGTATTCCAGATGATTTATTACATTAGGAGCCTGTGTGCCCTCCCGGGTGGACAAAGGATTTTCCGTGGCAATATTGCAAGGTATAGGGGAGACTTGTCCTGGATGCCTTGGCCAATATACAGATAACATTATCAAACAGATTATGTAGTCATTATTGACAATACTGTTCGTGGGAGCTTGCTGTGTGCAAATAATATATTATCTATTACTCTTGAAAAGTATGTCATTGGAAATGAAGCACTTTGGAATATAGTTTGGTTGTAAATGACACTATATAAATGGTAGGTCTTTCTTTTCTCATTCTTTCTTTCCTTTCTTTTCTTCTATATTGACTTGAATAGAGAGGTGATCAGGCATTGTGTTTAGTGTCAGTAATTTTGGGCCAGACCAATATCCACAATACATCGTTATTTTCTTCGGAGAAGGTGTTTAGGTGTTCGTAAATTTCTAAAAGACTGAAACAGATTTTAGAGCCACAGGCTATTACTCAAATGGAAAAGGAATGTTTCACGTTTGGTTGAGCCTCATACCTGTTGCAGGAATGATGAATGTAAATTACAAGAAAGTTTATAAATGTTTTCATATGATCAAAGCTAGTTGATGCTGAATATTTATTTGATTTTGCCATTTTTACTGTCTTCATGCAAAACTGTTTTGTCTCATTAATTAGTAATACAATTACTTTAAATTTGCTTTGTGCAAAATGCAAACATTTTTTAAAAAACAGATGTATGATTTTCACAGCAGGCCAAGCAGCATCATAGGAGCAGGAAAGCTAACGTTTCAGGCCTAGACCCTTCTTCATTTTCTGAAGAAGGGTCTAGGCCCGAAACGTCAGCTTTCCTGCTCCTATGATGCTGCTTGGCTTGCTGTGTTCATCCAGCTCTACACTTTGTTATCTCAGATTCTCCAGCATCTGCAGTTCCCACTATCTCTATATGATTTTCAGTTTTCTTTTGACTGCAACAGGGCACTGTTGAAGAGAAAGGCAAATTACAGTTTCCATCTTCATGCTTGTAAACAGAATATTAGGCTTCTGATTTTTGCATTGTGATTCGCATGCATCATGGTAACTGGCGATTGACTAGACATCATTTTGGCTTGATATTTTTGATCGTCTAAGGCCATGATCATCCCGAAGAGACGTTAAACTCTTTTTTTTCTTAAAAAAACACAAATCAGATTGTAAGCATGGGGCTGGATGAACACAGCAAATCAGATTGTACATTGATTGTAGAGTATAAAAAGCAAAATTGAGGTACAAATGGATGGAACTTGCAAAAAGCGTGTTCTGACTAATCATATACTAGATCCTCAATAGTCTAATCTATGGTCCTTAAGGGTGTCTCAGACGTATCACTATACAAGACGTTTTATGAGCACCAGTTGTCTTAAAACATGTTTACCATCACTTATGTACTTTAGAGTATAGTTACTGTTGTAATATAGGAAAATTGGTCACCAATTTACTCACGGCTAGCTCCCAAAAGCAACGGTGCAATAAAGAACAAGTAAGCTGTTTTTGGGATGTTGATTTAAGGGATCAATATTGGCTAGAAAGCCAGAACGAACGCTGCTGCTATTCTTTGGAAAAATACCTTGGGATATTTTACATTCGTCTGAGACAACAAGATAGCACTTCCAACAATTTTGCACCACTCAATATTGCAGTGTGAGTACCAAAACTAAATATTTGCAACCAAGTGCTGGATAGAGACTTGAACCCACAACTTCCAGATTTAGAGCTGAGAAGGTTATGAACTGAGACACAAGAAACCCACAATGACCGAATGATATTAAGTTTTACTTCTGCGGGCCTAGGAGAGAACAGAGTTAACAAGGTTCATTCCTCCCCTGACCCCCACTCCCCCAATCTCTTATCCTCCAGAGATTCACCTCTTCCTTAAAATGACCACCTAGTTGACTCCACAGGCGAGTTGGTTGAAATGCTGCCGTTCATGTCCCCCAAAACAGCAAGTTGCAGCAAAACGACTTTTGGGTACATGTTTGATTTTCGCACCTCATTGACACCACAACAGCAAGAATGTTTCTTCTGCCCTTTGTTTAAAACAAATAGTAACGAGTCAATCTTACCTGATAGATTTTAAAACTTCATTGTACTGTTGAGGGTTGAGTCTGTTTTGAATATGTGCTATTAGTGGGTGGTGATATACCCAATTAAATGACTGCACCAACACAATTAACCTCCACGTTTTCAGGTTCTTCAACATAGATGACACATGGTGTGGTTGAGCTGCCAATCAAACTATCAGCAGTTTCCTCCTCATAAGTTTGAAACAATTGAGATTCGTGAACACATGTAAAATTGGTGATAGGGGCTTTGGGGTGTTTTTCCATGATTTGATTCTGACCGGAGACATCAGTATTCCTGATTTGATTGAATCTGACTAAGACTGGTCTCTCCCCAGACTCCAAATGATGGGAAGGGTCAGAGGTGAAGTCTTTGGCTTCCTTGCAGCTGGAATAAGGTGACATACAATTCAGAAGAACTAAGGATTAAAACCACAGTGGCCACTCAAAGGGTAACTATTCCTTGCTTAAGTTGACAGATCTCCTACCTTCAAGAATCACTATTTAGAAAAGCATACTTCACTTGTTAACACATGCAGTGTTTTGCTTTTCTATAATATGGGGCCATTATGAAATAGATTAACATGGACTGTAAATTCTGTCCCTGCACACTCATATATTTCTGACTTACTCTGTGGTATGAAGCTAATTGTATATTACAGTCTACATCAAAAGAAATTAGGAAAATTGCATGCAGGACCACATGCAGAATTACTGTACCAGTTCACATCACGAGGGGTTTGACTGTCATAACCTTAAGATCATGCTATCATATAACTAGATATTTGGCAATAAAGGTAACTTCTTATCAAAGGTGACTTGGGATTCACACACAGAAGAGATCAAAGGCACTGAGCATAAGTGGATAACTGTTTGGGGCTTGAAATTTGTAGCAGTTTCTTTTGGAGAATAGTGACTCGCACTGGTATTGCTGAAGAAGCATTCTGATTACTTGGTTAGATTTTAGCTGTTTTTCCTAATGTCTCATTTTCTAGTTTTGATAAATTGTTGTCCATTGCTTCTTTATTTTTGTTCCTCGCCCATGATTATAAGGACTCAGTCCCTTCATCAGTAGGAAGACCATGGCTGCATTGTGTACTGCCTACAAAGTACACTGCTGAAGTTCAACACTACCATTCAAAACTACAACCTCAACCAAGCACAGAGGAAGTAGGTTAGTGGGAACACTATCACTGTTGACTCACATATCACTTTGACATATATGTTTATTGGCTTATCAAAATCATGGTCCTCCCCTTTAAGTATTGCAGTGGAAGCACCTTCAATTCATTGAATTGCACATGGTAGGCACAATAAATGCTGAATTTGCCACAACGGACACACAGTTAGAATAAACAAATCTCTTCAGGGCACTAATTCATACCAGAGTACAGAATTTGTGGATGTTAAAGAAGTTGTCATTCTTGTGTGTACTAAGGCTGCAGGCTTGAACTAGGAGATATGACGGTATTATTTGTGGATTTGACTTTGAATCCACCATAAACATGCCTATGAATTCAATAAAAACCGTAAGATGTAGGAGCAGACCTAGGCCATTCAGCCCATCGAGTTTACTCCACAATTCAAAGATAGCCAGAGCTCGATGGGCTGAAAGGCCTTTTCTGTGTTTTATGACTCTATGACTCTCTGCTCTGAGAAGGATTTGGCCATTTGGCCATTACATCTACTATTTCAGCAGTCACTTCTTTTATGACCCAAGGATGAAGCCCATCTGTACCAGCGAATTGCTCATACTCGTGTATCAGAAATGAAATTTGGGACACGTTAAAGAGAAAAGTGGAATTTATATTCTAGGAATAAAATTAACCATGAATAGTTGCCAATAAAAACTCTGCTCACCCTACATAGATAGGACAAATGAATCATTACGGTAATTGAATAATTGTTTCTGACTGTAATGGTTCATGAACCTATGCCTTGTTTAGGAAATTAGTCGGAGATTTATTGTTAATGCTTCCAAGAGCCTCTTGTTAAACCAAGATGTTATGTCGCTTTTTTGGATGACCAATTGTATCTTATGAAAACAAAACGTTAGGTTTCACTAAATTTCTCTTTTATGAACCCAGCTCATCTATTGAAAGCCCTAATAGATTTCCTGTACTCCTCATTGGCAGGATATATTATCACCGAGAACAAATGATTTACAACACTACTCTCTGTAGAGAGAGAAAAACTTTGATTTACACTAGCCTGGCCTTTATCAGGACTATTAACATTTTAGGGGGCATTGGATGTTGCTGGCAAGTCCAGCATTTATTGCCCATCCCTAATTGCCTTTGAGAAGGTGGCAGGTGCTTTGTTGAACTGATGCAATCCATCCAATGTAGAAAGACCCACATTGCTATGACGGAGGGAGTTCCAGGATTTGGACCCAATGACCATGAAAGAACGGCAATATCGTTCCTAGTCAGAATGATATGTGGCTTGGAAGGAATTTGCAAGTAGTGGTCTGCATCTGCTGTCCTTGTCCTCTTTGATGTGTTAGATGCCATGCTTTGAAGGTTTTGTCAAAAGAGCTCTAGTGCAATTGTTGCAATAAATCTACTGCTGATGCAGGGAGTGATTGGCATTCCAACTGCACAATCACATCTTTTCATAATGGTGCCAAGCTTATTGAGTGGTGTTGAAGTAGCATTCTTCCACCAAAGAGGAGAAAACTTGAGCACACATCTGACTTGTACCTGGTGGCTGATGGACAGGTTTCTTGGAGTTAAGAGGCAGGTTACTTTCTTCCCATCAGAATTATGTATGAAAATGCTATTATCATCTTATGGCCTTGCATATAGCCCATATTAACTCTGGTTGATTACCAACTTCCGAATGGCTGAATTGTTGGTTAGAAAGTAAGTGGCTGATTCGGAGAATGAAACAACCTTCTGTTGTCTGACCTCTTGTAGCTCTTGATCTTTCTCACCTAACCCATATGAGGATCAGTTTTGAGCATGGACTATGGGTTATTCACCCGTGGAATTTATTTATTCCTTCATGTGCGCTTGCAATAGGGATTCATGAGTTGCAGACAAAAGCAGCATCTCAAATGTTGCTTGAATTTGTTTATCTCCTCCATAACCTAATGACATTTTTATTGCCCTAGACAAAATTCATCTTTTTGTTCATTCATGGGATGTGGGTGTAGCTGACTAGACCAGCATTTATTGCCCATTCCTAATTGCCCAGAGAGCAGTTAAGGATCAACCACATTGCTGTGGGTCTGGAGTCACATGTTGGCCAGACCAGGTAAGGGTGGCAGATTTCCTTCCCTAAAGGACATTAGTGAATCAAATGGGTTTTTCCTGATAAGCAGCAATGGTTTCATGGTCATTATTAGACCCTTAATTCCAGATTATTATTGGATTCAAACTCCACCATCTGCCATGGCAGGATTTGAACCACGGCCCATAGAACATTACTTGGGGCTCTTGAATAATAGCTTAGCAATAATACCACTAGGCCATCATCCACCCAACAATGCAAACTTGGGATCAAAACCAGAACTATTCCTGGTACATAATTGGCGGTCTGCACACTTACAGCCCTATTAAGGGTAGAGACACAGTGTACTTCAGATAGAGAAGAGGATGTTTGAACTCTCATGTCTGTGCCGGTAATCACATATCAACTCTCAACCCATTTTCCAGCACTTGGCTTGTAGCCTTGTTTGCTACGATGTTTCAAGTACTCATCAAAATACTTTATAATTGTAGTGATGGTTTCCACCTTGACTCCCTTTTCACGTATTGAGTTCCAGATACCCATCTCCTTCTGGGTTAAAAGAATTTTCCTTAAATTCCTTCTAAATTTCCTGCCCCTTCCCTTAAACCTATATGCCCTTGATATTGACCACTCTGTTGAGAGAAGTTCCTTCCTATTTATCCTGTCATGCCATTCAACTTTTGTATACCTCAGTCAGGTCTGCCCTCTGTATTCTCTGCTCTAAGGGGAAAAAACACACACATGCTCTATTCGGTCAGTCTTCATAGCTGAAATTCTCCAGCCCAGCCAAGCGATCCTGTTGAATCTTCTCAGCACCTTCTCTAGTACAATCATATCCTTCCTACAGTGTGGCAACCAGGGCTTCACATAGTATTCCATCTGTGGCTTAACTAACATCTTTAAACAGTTCCATCATAACTTCCCTGCTCTTGTATTCAGTGCCTCGACTGAAGAAGCATAATATTCTACATGCCTTCTTAACCACTGTATCCAACTACCCTGTTGCATTCAAGGATCTACGGACACGTATATCAAGGGTCCCTCTGATCCTTTGTATTTCTCAGGGTCTTATCATTCATTATGTACTTGCCTTGTTAATGTTCACAAAATACACCACCTCACATGTTTCAGAATTAAACTCCACCTGCCATGGTTCAGCCCATCTCACAAGCCCATCTATATCATTATGTAGTCCTCACTATTCGTCACCTCTACTTTCTATTCTATTGAACTGAAAAAAATTGTTTAAACCACGACCAACACCACCATGAGCAAGCAACCCCATCACCTATTTGCAAGGGTGTTGATCCTGTTTCAGTTCAGGGCTACCTTTTGGACTTGTACAGGTGCTACATTCCCCAGAAACCGACCCAGTGATCAGGAATATAAAACATTCGCTCCTGCATCACTCCTCAGCCAAACTTTCATCTGCTGTATCGTCCCAGTCCTATACTGATTAGCTGATTGCACTGGGAGTAATCCAGAAATTACAAGTTTTGAGGTCGTGCTTGTCAATCTGCTATCTAGGCTCTTTAAATTCTAATGTCAGGATCACATTCCTCTTCTGACCTATGTAATTAGATCCAGTGTGAACCACACTTCTGACTTTTTGCCCTGCCGCCTTTATAATGCCCTGAAGCCATTTGGTGACCTTTGATCCTGGTACCAGGGAGGCATCACACAAACCTGAAGTCACACCTACAGCAACAAAAACACCTGTCTGTAATCCCCATTGTTGAGTGTCCCACCACTATTGCTTTTCCTCCCTTTCCCCTCTTTCTTTTGAAGCTAGGCTCTGGCTACAGTCTGCAGAGGAACCACCACTTTCACTGTTTTTCAGTGCAGTAAAGCTGATAGTGGACTGCCAATGCTGCAGACCCACCGAGAATGTGGGAAACCAACTGGGAGAGTAGGTACCACTGAGGCACGCAGCGACTTGAATCTGTTCGATACATTGGTTGGAGGAGAAGCCCCTCCTCAGGCTTATTCGGTAGCTGGGGTGTGGCCTTTCAACGCTAAGGCCCCAACACTGGGGACATGGAGACTTGGTCTTCATTGTCCCCCCTCCCCCGACCTGTCACTAAGAGGCCACCTCAGTTGAGCATGAACTGTACACAAGATAGAGGTTTGCTCCAACGTTGGTAAAATGTCATTGCCAGCACAAATTGGCCCCCGGACTAAGCTTTTAGTGGACTAATTAGCAGCCTGCCTGTATGGAGCATGCAATTGACCCAGTTTAGTTCAGTGCCCAACCTCAAAAGTAATGCCTCAACTTTGCCTTCAATCCAGTGTTCATGGGGATGGAAAAGTCTAGAGCCTGGTGTCAGTATTACACCACAAATTTTATTTATTCATTGATCCAAGAAGATGGGGAGCTGTAGTCATAATGTGATCCAGAGGTATCTGCTTGTACATGAAGACTGAAAGAACTGCAGATGCTGTCAATCAGGAACAAAAACAGAAGTTGCTGGAAAAGCTCAGCAGGTCTGACAGCAGCTGTGAAGAAACATCAGAGTTAATGTTTCAAGATCTGAGGAAGGGTCGTTGGACCTGAAACGTTAAATCTGATTTTTCTTCACAGCTGCTGTCAGACCTGCTGACCTTTTCCAGCAACTTCTGTTTTTTGTGTTTATTAGTACTCTGGGTGCACAAGGGTTTAAGTTCCATTATAGCAGCTAGTGGAATTTATATTCAATGCATAAAACTTGGAATGGAAAGCCAGTCTTAGAAATAATGACTACGACACCAGTCAGGGTTTTACAAAAAACAAAATCTGTCTTATTAATATCCTTTGGGGATGGAGAGATGCTGTTCTTATATGGCCTACGCATGATTCTCGACCCACAGTAATGTGTGTTTGGTAGTAAACAGCATTCTGCAGTGGCCGAGCAAGCCATAATTGATTCAAGGACAATTGGGGATAGGTAACAACTGCCGGTCTAACCAGAAACGTCCACATCCCATGAAAGTATAAATGAAAAGACCCATGAACATTCATGTTCTGGAGTTCTTTCCACAACCATATTCTCAGTGGGTTTGCCACTTCTTCTAATATTCTTCATAACTTGTAGCATATACTTTTCATTGGTTATATGTCTGTTCTGGCAGTGTCACTGACTATCTTGACATTGATCCATGCTTGTGCTCTAGGATATCAATTGCAGTTGAGGAGTAATTTGCGCCACTGGAAAATTGCTCTGATCATGTGATGTAGAGGTTTTCTATATATATATGTGTATATACGTTTATATGTATATGCAATACATACTTACATTTTTAAGTGGAATGGAGGAAATAAGCCAAGTATACAGCAATGCACACTTAGCAGGGCAGACAACAAGAGGATTGTGTATTATGCTCAGGAATATTATTCGGCACGTTGTGCATAGGAGTATCTTTGAATGGATATTAATGACAGAATAATTTTTATGAAGGACTACATGTGGAAGATCTGGGTCGTGGAGAGAGCACGTGGAAAGTGGGGAAAGTAGATCAAGTTTATCACCACATGTTCCATCTGAAAGAAGCATAGAACTGAGCACCTGCCGATCTTCACCACACTCATGTAATCTTTGGGCAGAAGCCAAACCAAAACCGAAGGAAAACACCCAGGGTCCTTAGGAGGTCACAGTATCATGCTAACTTTCTATCCTATTTAAGTACTATTTAAATATCTATTCTATTTACGTACTTCCTTTTAGTCTTACCTCAAAATGGCACTGGAAGGTGGTGTCAGAACATTTTTCACTATACCTCCCTGGAAATATGTGACAATAAATAAGTCATATCCTTGCCGCCTTAGTCCCTGGCTAAGTATTGGTAATGTAAATTGGAACATTGGCTAAAGACAGTACAATCTGTAAATCAGACCTCAGGCCTGGGACCTAAACTGAACTATTCACACTCTTAGCCACTGAGCTGTAATCAGATACTCAGTCACAAAAAGGCATGTTTAGTTTTACTCACAGTGGGACCAATACATTGGCCTCATAAAGAAGTTCAAATGGTCTGGGTCAATAAAATCAAGGGTATAGTTCATTCAAATACAAATCTGTCTTTGGTGTGGGATTCAAGGGTTAAGGAAAGACTTATTTCTCAACTGCTTTGCTCTGTGGAGTATGAAATAAGTTATTTTATCTTAGCTAGTCTCCCGGATATAACCAGTGTTGCATGTTAGCGGAATGACCCCTGCATGCAGAAACTCAACATGTGTGTGCAAATGAGAGAATATTTATATGGAGAGGATGACATAGAGGATGTATCATAAGCTAAGAAAGTAATTTTGCTCCAATAATGGCTCTAAAAAGGAACAGTTTAGAGTTAGAAGTGCTTCATTAGCCATTTGGATACAAGACAAAGGAGTTCACTCATGTGGTTCGAAACCATCTCAGGACTAATTTTCCACAACATAAACTCAATGTATCCTTTATTTCCTGTTAAATGTAGGCTGAAAGGTTGAGCTTGTCTTGCATTTGGTGCGATATGTAAACTGTTCTCCCACACATACTTCTATTATGTGCTTGACTTCTACAGGGTGGTAGAGAACATCCGGCAAGTAAGTGAGATTATTGGTCTCCTCACCTGACGAAGGTTACTTGCTTTTTAGAGGGAGTAATTCCTAAAGTGATACCTGGGATGAAGGATTTGTCCTGTGAATAGAAATTGAATAGACTTTGTTGATATTTCCAATAGTTCGGGAAAATGATAAGTGATCTCACTGAAACATATCAACCCTCAGTCTTCCGAGGAGCAGCTCCATTTTTCTGCAGCAACTGCGATTTGCTATTTTTTGGCCAGAATTTCAGAAATGCAGATAGTAACACAAACAGACATTGAGACAAGATTATCTCTAAGCAATGGTAAAAAACCTATTTATGAGTTTAATTTTTTTTATCTCCTTCATTAATACACAGCTTCCTATCATAGCACTGGATGAATACAAACAAGAAATCAAGAATTCCCAATATGTAAGTTAGACTGGGTATCTGGACAGTTTTAGCTTGATGATTGTTCCTCCAGGCTGCCATCTTGGAGAACTGGCACCAACTTCTCACAGACAGCTTCCACGGGCAACCCAAGTCCATGGACACTGGCATCTGACACCTGTCAACCTCTCCGCACTATCATAAGATATTTCTGATCTATTTGTTGGATATTTCTGTACTTCAGCGATGAATATCAGGGCACAACAGCAACTATCATTGAAATGCTGCTGCAAGGACACTTTGTGCAGGAACAGGCACTGGGTTCCTAGACTGGACCAGGCTGTACTTCAGGATTGCTCCTTTGGCGCTTATTCACCATCCTACTTCTTGTGAATGGTCACAGCATCTCTGGTGTTCCCTGCCACGCCTTTAAGTGCAGACACAGCTTGTCAGCAGTCACCACTCAGGAGGGTGGACCAGATGCTGCACGTCACTACGTGATGTAACTGTTATGCCTACACTCTGTCTACAGCGCAAATGGCATACAGTGCATGTGCTTCAACCAAACGGTCGTGTCTCAAAGTCTGAGGAGAGTGGTACTCCATTACATCAAAGGAGACATAACTCTCAGGCAGGGCCCCTGCTCAATATGTCAACAGTAGCCTCTGATATCAAACCAGAGGCTTGGAAATGGTCAAATTATCATGAGCTTCAGTCCTTAGTTGCTAACTTCCCAGGAGTTAGACTGATTTTTAATTTGTCTAGCACGACAGGGTACCGAACAAAGTAAGTCAATTGGGACTGTCTGCAGTCTCTAAACTTAAATCCGCCTTGGAGTCAGAGACTTGTTTGGATGATCCTGGGGAACAGGTGAATTGCCCATTGGCCTTTCTCTGGTGCACATTCACAGATTCTGTTTTTTGAAAGCAATTGAGAATGATGGTAACTTCATTCTGTCATGGGGTCACATTGAATAGGAACATCAGTCAAAAGACATGGCCTTCAGTGCAGCTCCTGCTCACCAAGCCAAACTAGTGAAGGTTCCATTCCAAGAGCTGAGGTTTCCCTTCAAAGCCTGCCAACATCATGGAGATAAATTCAAATCAGATACCGGCTGTATTATTCCATAGCCCACCCCTCCTCACATTCTGGAAAGGGGCTCAGTGTAAGCAGCAAGTTCCCCAGCTTGCTAGAGGCAGTAACGTAAACTTCTCAAGAGCTTGAAAGGTCAAAACTGGCACAGCTTTTCATAAATGTTCTGCAGGATTACATCTTGGGAGTGGAAATGTGCTTTGTGCGGGAACGTGGTGATCACCTTTTTCATTAAATGAATGCTGCACGTTTAATGAATCCTACACTCGAGATTGAACACTTATTTGATTCCCATTTTCCTTTTATGGAATAAGGCAGGATGGGGCATTGTAAATGCTTTGTTATTTGGAATTTGCTGGTTTAAAATATTTTTTACAAAAGCCAATTTAATGGCTATCTGTGGTAATGAAACATAAAGTAAATGTTGCAATATATGTGCTTTTAACACCGTTTATTAACATGAACTATGTCTAAATTACAAGTTTATAAAATTTGTTTCATGGGAATTGGGCTTTGCTGGCATTTCGTGACCATCCCAAATTGCCCTTCTGAATGGCTTACTAGGCCATTTTAGAGGGCAGTTAAGTGCCAACCATTTTGCTGTGAGCCTGGAATCACATGTAGGCCAGAGCAGGTAAGGGAGCAAATTTGCTTCTTAAAGGGCACCATTGAACCAGGTAGATTTTTGCTACAATAAGTAATGGCACTAATTTCAGATTTTTGCTAATTGAGTTTGAATGGGCCTGGTGAGTCCATAACTGGGTCCACTGGAGTACTGTTCCAGTGATTTAACCATGACATCACCGTCTTCTCACTAAAATCTAAGGACCCGGCAGGTCTGAAGAAGGTCATTTGTCCCATTGTTCCAACTTCGGAAGGTTCCTGTCATGTACTAATTAACTAATTCTAAAAGCTGAGTACAGTACTCCCAAGTCAGGCATAGGGAATGTAAAACAAGTTTCCAGCGTTCAAATCCTGGATGAGCCCTAGTGCGTTAATTCTTTTCAGGGACTGAGAGGAGCATACAACATGTCAGCATATGAACAACGAGCAAGAGTTGGGCACTTGTCTCTGTGAGACTGCTCTGCATTTAGTAAGATTATAGCTGATCTGATTTTAAGCTCAACTCAACGCTCCTACCTATCCCTAATAGTCTTTCCTCCCCTTGGTAATCAACAATCTATCTACCTTTAAAAATGATTCAAGATTTTGCATCCGCTGCCTTTTCAGGAAGGGATTCCAAAGACTCTTAACCTTCTGAGAGAGAAAAATAAAAATCTTCACTTCTGTTTTAAATTTACATTTATTCTTCAACTATGGTCCCCAGTTATAGATTCTCCCACAAGACGAAACATCCTTTCAACATTCACATGGTCAAGTCCCTTCAGGATCTTATGTTTCAGTTCAGTCATCTCTGATTTTCCTGAACTTCAGAGGATACAGGTCCAGCCTGGCTAGCCTTTCTTCGTAAGGCAATCCATGCATTCCAGCTATTAGTCCTGTAAGCCCTTTACAAACTGCTTCCAAAACGTTAAGATCCTTCTGTAAACGTGGTGACCAGTATTCCAGATCTCATCAATGCCCTTTACAACTCTTATAGCTGCACAGTCTCCCTAAACTTGCATTCAATTCCCCTTGCAATATCACATTACATTTTATTGGATTTCCTGATTACTCGCTGAATCTGCATACAAAACTTTCGGGTGTGCTAGTGCATGAATCACAGGTCTCCCTGCATCTCAGAGCTCTGGACCTCTCATCATTTAGATAACAAACTTATTTTTTAATTATTTCTGCCAAAATGGACAATTTGACACATTCTGACATTGGTATTCCATTTGTCAGATCTTTGCCCACTGACTTATCTGTATCCCATTTTAGGTTCCTTATGTTCTTTTCACGACAAACTTTCCTACCTGTCTTTGTGTCATCAGCAAATTTAAGCACCGTACCTTTGAAAACAACATCCAAATCATTTCTTTGAATTATAAATATTTGAGGCTGTAAAATAGACTGGGATGAATGTGCAATGAGTCAGCACCACTTAGCATCACAGAAAATCAGTAAGTCATTGGTTAGTAAGTATAATCTATATTAGAACACAGAACAGTACAGCACAAGAACAGGCCCTTTGGCCCACCATGTCCATGCTGACCATGCTGCCATTCTAAACTAATCTCGTATGCCTGCACATGGTCTGTACTTCTCTCTACCTGTTCATGTGTCTTACTAAATGCCTGTTAATCGTTACTACCATTCTGCTTCTAACACCTGCCCTGCTAGCATGTTCCAGGCATCTATCACCCTCTGTAAAAAAAAAACTTATTCCTTGCTTATCTCCTTTCAATGTTCCCCCTCTCACTCCCTAGTATTCGACATTCCCCCCCCCCGGGAAAAGACTCTGACTCTCCTGCCTATCCAAGCCTCTCACAATTTTATATACTTCTATCACGTTGTCCCTCAGCCTCTGACGATCTAGTGAAAACACTTTATGCTTGTCCAACCTGTCCTTTAAAGTTTATACACTCTAAACCAGGCAACATTTTGAAAAACCTGCATTGTACCCTTTCCAAAGCCTTGGCATCCTTCCTATAGTGTGGCCATCAGAACTGCACACAATACTCCAAATGTGGCCTAGCTAAAGTCTTATACAGTTTCCACACGACTTGCCAACTTTTATACTCAATGCCTTAATCGATGAAGGTAAACATGCTGCACACTTTTCTTACCACCCTATCCACTTCTGTTGCCATTTTTAAGAAGCTTTGCACTTGCACTCCAAGATTCCTCTCTATATCAAAGCTCCTAAAGGCCCTGGCATTTACTATATACTTTCCACTTGGACCTCCCAAAATGAATCATCTCACACTTGTCTGGATTAAAATCCATCTGCCATTTCTCTGCCAAAATTTCCAACTGATCTATATCCTGCTGTATCCTTTGCCAACTTGCCTCGCTGTCCACAATTCCACCAATTGTCGTCTGCAAACTTACTGATCAGACCACCCACGTTTTCAGCCAGATGATTTATACATTTTACAAACAACAGAGTTTGGCACTGTAAGTGGCTGTAAAGTGGAAAGTGCGTTTCTTTAAAATTGAAGTTTATCTGAGAAATACCAGGAATAAGTTACGGTCAGGGCAAATCAATTTACCAAAGTAACATAAGGGCTCTTGTGGTGCAATGGTATGCGTCCTTACCCCTGAAGCAGGGGGGCCTGGGTTCAAGTCCCACTTACTCCAGAGGTGAGCAGTAACATCTCTGAACAGGTTGATTTTAAAAATATATTTTTTTAAAAAAGTAATAAAAATGAGCAGGAAGTGGAGTAAAGTTAACTTAAGAGAATTAAGTTTTAAGATGTGTCAACACAGATCGGTTGAATCGAATATGTGGCCAGTAATGTGTGGAAAGTCGTGTAATCTTACTGGTGTCCTAGATGACTACATGTGCAAGAAGTGTGTTCATCTGTGGAAACTTGACCTTGTGATTTCAGAACTTGAGTTGCAGTTAGGGAGGTGATGGCTGAGTGGTACTATTGCCAGACTAATATTATGGAGACCCAGGTAATATTCTGGGGATAGTAGGAACTGCCAATGCTGGAGACTCTGAGGTAAAACGTTGTGGAGTTGGATGAACACAGCAGGCTGAGCAGCATCAGAGGAGCAGGAAAGTTGACGTTTCGGGTCGAGACCCTTCTTCAGAAATGGGGGAGGGGAAGGGGATTCTGAAATAAATAGGGAGAGAAGGGGAGGCAGATAGAGGATGGATAGAGGAGAAGATAGGTTGAGAGGAGACAGACAGGTCAAAGAGGCAGGGTTAGAACCAGTGAAGGTGAATGTAGGTGGGGATTTAGGTGGGGGATAGGTCAGTCCAGGGAGGACGGACAGGTCAAGGAGGCGGGATGAGGTTAGTGTGTAGGAGATGGGGGAGGGGCTTGAGGTGGGAGGAATGGTTAGGGAGGTGGGGACTAGCTGGGCTGGTTTTGGGATGTCATTGGGGGAGGTGAGATTTTGAAGCTTGTGAAGTCCACATTGATACCCTTGGGCTGCAGGGTTCCCAAGCGAAATATGAGTTGCTGTTCCTGCAGCTTTCGGGTGGCATCATTGTGGCAATGCAGGAGGCCCAGGATGGACATGTCGTCCGAGGAGTGGGGAGGTTCAACTCCCTCCCGTTGCCACAATGATGCCACCCGAAAGCTGCAGGAACAGCATCTCATATTTCGCTTGGGAACCCTGCAGCCCAAGGGTATCAATGTGGACTTCACAAGCTTCAAAATCTCCCCTCCCCCAACGACATCCCAAAACCAGCCCAGCTAGTCCCCACCTCCCTCACCATTCCTCCCACCTCAAGCCCCTCCCCCATCTCCTACACACTAACCTCATCCCGCCTCCTTGACCTGTCTGTCCTCCCTAGACTGACCTATCCCCCACCTAAATCCCCACCTACATTGTTCTAACCCCGCCTCTTTGACCTGTCTGTCTCCTCTCAACCTATCTTCTCCTCTATCCATCCTCTATCCACCTCCCCCCTCTCCCTTTTTTATTTCAGAATCCCCTTCGCCTCCCCCATTTCTGAAGAAGTGTCTCGACCAGAAACGTCAACTTTCCTGCTCCTCTGATGCTGCTCGGCCTGCTGTGTTCATCTAGCTCCACAAAGTTTTATCTCTAATATTCTGGGGACCCTGGTTCAAATCCTGGTGGAATTTGAATTTGATAAATATCTGAAACTAAGAGTCTAATAATGACTGTTGATTGTCAGGAAAACCTGATCTGGTTCACTCATATCCTTTAAGGGAGGAAACTGCCATCCTTACCTGGTCCGGTCTCATCTGACTCCAGATCCGTAGCAATGTGGTTGACTCTGAACAGCCCTCTGAGGATGGGCAACGAATGCTGGCCTAGCCAGCGATGCCCACATCCTGTGAATAAATTTAAGACAAAGACACTGTGGTACGTCTGTGAAGCCAGGAGTTACATAGCACTATTAGAGAGATGGTCCGAACACAACTTTAGAGAGTAGAGACATGAAGGGAAAGGGTGATTAATGAACAGTCCAGAGGAGGAATCTCTCTCACCCAAAGGTTCAAATTGATAAGGAAGAAATGTTGGTTCAATTGATGGCACTAAGAGTCATAGACTGATAGAGATGTACATCGTGGAAACAGACCCTTCAATACAACTTGCCCAAGCTGACCAGATATCCAAAACAAATCTTGTCCCATTTGGCTCATATCCTTCTAAACCCTTCCTATTCATCTACCCATCCAAATACCTTTTGAACTTACCAGCCTCTACTGCTTCCTCTGGCACCTCATTCCATATGTGCATCACCCTCTGCGTGAAAAAAGTTGCCTATCAGATCCCTTTTAAAAACCAAAAGAACTGCGGATGCTGTAAATCAGGAACAAAAACAAAGTTGCTGGAAAAGGTCAGCAGATCTGGCAGCATCTGTGAAGGAGAAAACAGAGTTAATGTTTCGGGTCCGGTGGCCCTTCCTCAGAACCCTTCCTTTCCCAGACCCTTCAGTCTGAGGAAGGGTCACCGGACCCAAAACGTTAACTCTGTTTTCTCCTTCACAGATGCTGCCAGATCTGCTGAGCTTTTCCAGCAACTTTGTTTTTTTCTTTTAGATCCCTTTTAAATCTTTTCCCTCTCACCTTAAACCAACACCTTCTGGTTTTGGACTCTCCCACCCTGGGGAAAAGGCCTTGTCTATTTACCCTATCCGTGCCCCTCATGACTTTATAAACGTCTATGAGGTCACCCCTCAGCCTCCAATGCTCCGGGGAAAATAGCCCCAGTCTATTCAGCCTCTTCCTTTTAGCTCAAACTTTCCAACCCTGGCAACATCTTTGGAAATCTTTTCTGAACCCTTTCAACTTTCACAATGTCCTGCGTATAGCAGGGAGACCAGAACTGCACACAGCATTTCAAAAGTGGCCTAACCAATGTCCTGTACAGCTGCAACATGACCTCCCAACTCATATATTCAAGGCAAGCAAACCAAATGCCTTTTTCACTATCTTCTCTACCTGTGACTCCGCCTTCAGGGAACTATGAACCTGCACTCTAAGGTCTCTGTGTTCAGCAAAACTCCCCAGGGCCTCATCATTAAGTGCATAAGTCTTGCCCTGATTTGCCTTTCCAAAATGCAGCACCTCACATTTATCTAAATTAAACTCCATCTGCCACTCCTCGGCCCATTGGCTCATCTGATCAAAATCCCGATGCACTCTGAGGTAACCTTCTTCACTGTCTACTACACCTCCTATTTTGGTGTCATCTGCAAACCTACTAACCTTACCATCTATGTTCACATTTATGTAAATGATGAAAAGCAGTGGACCCAGCACCGATCCTCGTGGCACTCCACTGGTCACAGGACTCCAGTCTAAAAAGCAAAACACCACCACCTTCTGCCTTCGAGCCAGTTCTATATGCAATGGCTTGCTCTCTCTGTATTCCATGTAATCTAACCTTGCTAACCAGTCTACCATGAGGAAACTTGTCGAAAGCCTTACTGAAGTCCATATAGATCACATCCACTGCTCTGCCCTCATCAATCCTTTTTGTTACCTCTTCAAAAAACTCAATTAAGTTAGTGAGACATGATTTCCCACACACAAAACCATGTTGACCATCCCTAATCAGTGCTTGCCTTTCCAAATGCATGTAAATCCTGTCCCTCAGGATTCCCTCCAACAACTTGCCTAGCACTGATGTCAGGCTCACGGGGTTATAGTTCCCAGGCCTAGAAAATAGCACAGTCTTCCTGCTCTAAACATCACTGCTCCAGGCTAATTTAGTACCTATGTTTTATTTTCTTTTAAGTTCAATCATGAGACAGGTTGCAATAAACAATATAGTCAAAAATGAACCCACTCTAAGCACTATCGTAACTTTATAAAAAATCCCAGTAAGGTTACACTTTAAAAAACGCCTCTTATCTGCTCCCTTGCTGTGAGCTTACCCACACAGGTTTCTTTCAAGGACAGCTGAGAATTTTGCTGCTTGTTTATTTTTCTTAGTTGAACTCAGATGTCCAGAAATACTTGAAATCAAACAGGAGAACAGTCAGCTGTGCAGATTCACTAATGGGTCAGACAGCAGTGCAGATTTATTACCGTGTTTCATTCACTTCCCGCATGGTCGCTACATTTGCCTGTCTTCCTCCTTTTTAAAGTACCATTGTTTTGATCTTTTTTTTCCCCAAACTTCCAAAACAATGCAACAGCCTATAAAACAGTAATTACTGCTCCTAGAATTCGAGGAAATCAGCTCCAACATTGAAAAAGCCTCAAAAAGGGGAGCAGCTCTTACGGCCGCTAGATTTTCCTGTCCTCCATCTTGGATCATCCAGAATCCTTTTAAAGTTGACAAGGCACTGGGACCATTTTAGATGAATCCAATGACAGTGAAGGAAGTGAGAGTGGAAATTGCACAAGCAATAACAATAATCTTTTAGTCATCTCTCAACTCAAGGGATGTACCAGAGGACTGAAGAAATTTAAACATTATGACCTTGTACAAGGAAGTTGTAAGGTTAAACTCAGCAATTATAGACCAGTCAGTTTAACATTAGTGATGGGAAACTTCTAGAAACAATTATTCTGGATTGTCTTAGTAGTTACATTGAAAAAAAGATGTGTTGGTGAGGAAGAGTCAGCCAAGATTTCAGGTGGAGAAATCATGTTAAACTAACTTGCCTCAGTTTTTTGAAGAAGTAACAAAGTTTCAAGGGTAACCACTGCTAATTTGGCATACATGGACTTTCAGGAGTCTTTCAAAACAGCGCCATACAATAGACTTGTGAAATGAATTATAGATCATGAATAAAAGGAACAATAACAACATGGATATAAAATGGGCTGAGTGGTAGGAGACAGAGTAGTGGTCAATGGCTATTTCTGGAACTGGAGGAAGGTTTGTAGTGGAATTCCCCATTGGGACCCTTGTATTTTTCTCACATATGTTATAATGATCTGGATCCTGGTATGAAGGGGATAATTTCAAAGTGGTTGATGATATGAAACTTGGAAGAATTGTGAACTGTGACGAGAACGGCGGTGGCAGATGAGGTTCAATGCAGATAAGTGTGCAGTGAAGTATTTTGATTGGAAGGACAGTGAAAGATAATATAAAATAGGGTGTACAATTCTAAGGAGGTATGCAGGAACAGAGAGACCTGGGTGTATATGTGCAGAAATCATTGAAGTTGGCAGGGCAAGAGGAGAGTGTACTTTATAAAGTACACAGTATCTTCAGCTTTATTAAGTGAAACATAATGAAGAGTAAGGAGGATTTGTTGAATTTTTGTAAGACATTTGTTAGACCTCAGCTGGAGTATTGTGTATAGTTGTGGGTGTCACATTATAGGAGGGGTGTGAATGTATTAGAGAGAGTACAGAAGAGATTTAGACAAATAATTCAAGAGATGAAGAGCTTCAGTTACAAGGTTAGATTGAAGAAGTTGGGACTGTTCTCTTTGGAGATAAGAATGCAGTTGTTCATTTGCTGACTGAGCTGGTTGTTCCGTGGTGTGCAGACGTTTTGTTACCATTCCAGGCAATGTCATCAGTGCAACCTCTAATTGAAGCATTGGTCTTCTGCTCCATTCTGAAATTATATGATCCTTTGGTGTAGTGGATCTCGTCACTTCTGGTTCGATTTTTCAGCAGTGGTCTGTATACGGGGTCTATTTCTATGTGTTTGTTGATAGAATCCCGTGTTGTGAACCAGGCCTCCAGAAAATCCCTTGTCTATCTGTTGTTTACTTGTCCCAGTATACTCACTTTGTCCCAGTCGAACTGATGGCCTCCGTTGTCTGTGTGTATCGAGACAAGTGAATATAGGTCGTGTCTTTTTACTAACAGCTGGTGTCCGTGTATCCTGGTCATCAGTTTCCTCCCATTTGTCCAATGTAATGATTATTGCACTCGCTGCATGGGATGCTGTATATCACATTAGTCCTGTGTACTGTCGGTATGGGGTCTTGAGTCTTTGATAGCATTTGACGCAGTGTTGATGTAGGCTTGTGTGCAATCATGATCTTATGCGGCCTAAGGAATCTGGTTGTCATTTCTGATATATTTTTGATGTAGGGTAGCATTACTAGTGTCTTCTGCTGTACCCTGTTCTCTGACTGTTGTTTGTTTTGGAGGCATCGGTGGATGAAATTTCTTAGGTATCCGGTGTTGGTAAATACTTTGTACAGGTGTTCCTCTTCCATTCTCCAGAGTTCTGGGATGTTGCAGTGTGATCTGGCTCGTTTAAATAGTGTCTCAACGGAGCTCTGTTTGTGTATGGTGGGATGGTTGCTATTGAAGTTCAGGATTTGGTCTGTGTGTAGCCTTCCTGCATACTGGGGTCCGGGATTCGCATTTAGTTAGCCTTTCTACCATTACATCTAAGAATGGGAGCTGTTTGTTGTTTTTTTCCTCTCTAAACTTCCTCTCAAATTCATGCTTGTGAGGATATTGTTGACAAGTAAGTGGGTTTCTTCTACTTTTGCGTGTTTGATTATTACAAATGCATTGTCCACATGTCTTATCCACAGTTTTGGTTGGATTATGGGAAGGGCTGTATGCTCAAGTCTCTGCATTACTGCCTCTGCAATGAGACCTGAGATGGGTGATCCCATCGGTGTGCCATTGATCTGTTTGTACATCTGGCTGTTGAACATGAGGTGCATTGTGAGGCATTAATCTAGTAGTTTCAATAAGCTGTCCTTGCTGATGCTGTTGCTGGTGTGCAGGGTCGGTGCTCCTAGTCCTTCTAGTAGTGTGGCTAGTGTCTTTCTGGCTGATGGTATGTCAATGGACATAAATAGTGCTGTAACATTGAAGGAGATTGTGATCTCGTCCTCGTCAATTTTTGTGTCCCTGAACTGTGTGAGAAGTTCTTGGGCTGAATAGATGACTGTGAGAATCTGCTAATCAGGTGTTTAAGTCTCTGTTTTCATTTCCTCGCTAGCTTGTGTGTAGGTATGCCTGGTTAGGAGACTGTTGGTCTGAGTGGGGTTCCAGGTTTGTGTACCTTAAAAACCTATGGGCACAGCATGCTAAAACAGGCCCAACAATGGGGAGAAAATAGAACTGGAAGTGACAAGGCCCACCAACAGAGGATCATATGAATTCGGACCGGAGTAGAACAGCAGCACTTCGATTAGAGGTCACACTGGTGATGTTGCCTAAGATGGTAACGAAATGTTTGTACACCACGGAACAACCGGCTCAGCAAGCAAATGAACAACTGCATCCACGACCAGAGCTACAAATTTTCACTAGGAGAGAAGAATGCTAAGAAGGGATTTGAGAGAGGTTTTCAGATTTGTGAGTGATCTGGATGACCACAAGTGGTTCTTGTGAGGTCACAACAATGGTCTGCCAGCTGTAGCCATTTTGCTTTCTGAAATTTTGATGCGGCTTCATACAGCGCCACCATTTTGAGACGCCTTCGCTGTCGCCTACTTGTTTCAGCAGCACCACCCTCTCCTTGGGGTCAGATCAGCCATCCACATCTTCAGAGCCTTTGATTAGGTCTGTACCCTTCAGGAGCCCAACCGTTGTTCTTAACTGGGTGGTGAAAGCGGAGGTGGCCTTCTAACCAGCACTCCCTACACTAGAAAGATCAGGATGTAGGCTTTGGGCTCAGGACTCAAGACATTGTCCTGACACTCAGGAATCTATAAAGAGCCGAAGATTCTGTGTGACGTCTTACTTTGCTGACTTTTCATCCAAATTAAAGATGTGTCAGGTTTTGAACAGGTGCAGAGGTGAGGAAAGACAAGACGGGAGGAAGAAATATCAGGGAAGTCTGAGGAACAGATCCACAGTGACTACCTGAGCTGTAGAGAATGACCAATATTTTCTATTTTTGTTGCCGATTTCTGTGAGAGTTTACTTTTGCAAAGAAAAGCTGTGATACACTTCATTGACACATTCTGAACTTGAAGTTATTTAAGCTGTACATGGACAGCCCAGGATACACTGGGGAATGAATGATAAATGGTTTTACGTTGAAGAACTTGATTTGGGATCTTTCTGCTTGAAACAGCACAATGTTCAATAACCTTGGTACAGTGCAAATTGATTCCTTCAGTCAGTCTGATACCTGCAATTTGCCTGGTACAGTTGAGATCAAGGCCTTCAGTTAGTTCGATATCTTCGCGAGTACATTAGTGGTGCCATTCTTTAAAATATCCCACTGCCTTTTATTTACTGGAACAACAGAAATTCTTTCCCTTTCACAGTGAAATTATAGTCACTGCCACTGGGAGTCAATCGCTTCTTATTTTTCTGGTCTTTGAGAAGTTGTAGCTTGGGGCCTAAAAAAATCAGCAGCAAATTCTAATTTGCTGTCAGTGCCGCCACGTGTCATTGTTTCTTCACTCAATCAGGCCTGACTCTTCTCAATTGAATTTGAAGATACACCACTGAGCCAATACACTGTGATTGAATTACGGATATTGTACAAAATGGAGCTGCCATTGTTCAAGGCGCAGAGGGGTCTAGAATATTTCACTGTCAGCAGAGAGTTCATTTCAATCTGTGTAATACGATCATTATCCACAGAGAGTTTAGAATGCTAGCTGTAAAACATAACTATGCTACACTTCCTGGGAACATTGTGGTGGTTGACCGCTGAATATTGTGTTTTGCAGTTGTGTAAAACAAACATTCTGTCTCACACAAGCTTGTCCCACTGTAAAATGAGATCATACCAGATCTATATCCTGACTACATCTGCCCACGTAGATTCAAATTCCCTTAATAAGGATTAATCATATAGTCATAGAGCATGGAAACAGACCGTTTGGTCCAACTCATCCATGCTGACCAGATATCCTAAATTAATCTCATGCCATTTGCCAGCATTTGGCCCATATTACTGTAAACCCTTCATATTCATGTACCCATCCAGATGCCTTTTACATGTTGTAATTGTACCAGCCTCCACCACCTCCTTTGGCAGCTCATTCTATCCAAACACCACTCTCTGCGTGAAAAAGTTGCTGCTTAGATATCTATTAAACCATTCACCTGGCACCTTAAATCTGTGCCCTCTAGTTTTAGACTACCCTACCCTCAATAAAAGACAGACCCGGCATGATCTCATTTTACAGTGGGACAAGCTTGTGAGAAGCAGAATGTCCTCCTGTTTATTTTACACAAGTGCAAAACACAGTATTGAGCAGTCAACCACCACAATGTTCCCAGGAAGTGAAGCAAAGCTGCTTTACAACTAGCTTCTTAAACTCTCTGTGAATAATAAGCGTATTACACAGATTGGACCCTATCCATGCCCCTCATGATTTTACAAACCTTACGTAAGGTCACCCCTCAGCCTCTGACACTCCAGGGAAAAAAGCACAAGCCTATTAAGCCTCTCCCTTTAGCTCACACCCTCCAACCCTGGCAACATCCTAGTCAATCTTTTCTGAACCTTTTCAAATTTCACAACATCTTTCCTATAGCAGAGAGACCAGAACTGAATGCAGTATTCCAAAAGTGGCCTAACCAATGTTCAACAAAGCTGCAACATGATCTCCCAAGTTTTATCCTCAGCGCAGTGCCTAAAGAAACGCATTCTTCACCACCCTGTCTACCTGCGACTCCGCTTTCAAGGAATTTAATCAAAGGAACGAGATAATTAAACTTGTTGTTGGAATTAGCATCATCTACTTTTATTGGTTGGGGTCTTGGTGGAGTTTGACATTTCAGGCATCCTTTATATAAATAAACATTTTTTTGCCTGACTGCCTTTGATAATAAGAGTGTTCCTCCTTTTTCGAAACTCTGACTACTAACTTTAGCCAGCGGAAAAAAGTTTCTCTCCAACTAGCTTCTAAATTTCTTTGCCTATAAGAAAGGTGACTTTTCGAATTTTTTTTGTACCATAAGGGATTAATAACAGCTGTATCAAAAGCTGGAGTGCATCATCAATGATGTCAGTTTAGATAGAACTAAGAGTTGTGGGAAGGAAGTTCTAATGGAATATTACTGAACCACATCTCTGTGTAAATAACTAATAAATATTCATCAGTTTGTAACAATATAATTACTAGTCCTCATCTTTCGAAAGCTCCCAGAACCCCGGTTGTGATTCTTTTAATCATTTTCATGCCTTCACAGGATCGTTCTGCTAATGACACACTGTGTTTCATTTTATCCATTCTCCTTGACTTATACGTGGTAATAGTCTGGATGACAATTAGCCGAACAATTTAAGTGTGGGTCTTGCCCGTAGTAAAGCCTCCAGAAACGATAGCATCCAGCTAAAATAATCAAAAGTAGAAAACTAACATTGCCGCAGTATCCATTTGAACTTTTCTGTTTCTATTTGAAGGAACGATTTGTCCTTCAACCCTTGTGTGATGCATATATAGTCACCTTATACAAACACAAAGGAGATTGCAGTGAATAATAGTCTTCCAAGTATGTCCTTGTCAAATATTGTAGGCAGGGCCTAGGAAAGAGTTGTGCAGACAGTGGTAGTCACCCAAGACCCATGGCTTTGCAGAGGGGCAGAGCTTGGGCGACAAATGGGTGCCTCATGCCTCAAAAGTGAGTGACTCTCTGGAGGACACTGGACCCAGAGCCACTGCTTTCACCTTACTGACAGCATCATCCTTTTGCTCAGGCAGCAGATGGCCATAACCACAGGCTGTGCTGAATGTTCCTAGTCTGAAATGCAGTCATTGTCCCTGGTTCAGCAGCGGTCCCAGAATATAGCACCTCAATTGTCTGCCACATGAATATCTACTTGACAGATTTACGATCTCTCCCAGGCTCTCCTGCTATCTGCAGAGCCTGCAGGCAGCTCAGATGAAGGCAGTGAGATGGTTAGATGAAAATTGCAAGATGCCTTCCACTCGGTAGGTCATAGGTAGTACCCACAAGTATTGACAACAATTGATCAGTTGAAACCGGTGAAAGGGAAGAAAATCCATTTGAATATCCAAAAAACTGTTTAGCAATAGTCATTTGGTAGTACAGAACATGAATATTCCTGAAAAAGAGCATTTTTAAAAGCTTTTTGTCTTGTGCTCATCAGGACAAGTAATAAAAATACCCAATAAGGGGCAAATCAACATTTATACTGCATGGGAGGGCAATGCTGACGAGTTGGCAAGTGGAGCCTGGTAGAGGTGTTGCCATTAGAGAATACACCAGTTAATGACAATTGACTGTTAACTGCCAGGTTTTGTTTAGATTTTAAACAAGGCAAGTTGATTCCCGTTGGTCAGGGCATTCTCCTGAGAAATGAAACCGTGATTGCCTTTCACTTATTTTGTTGAGTTCAAGTAGGCACAGTTTAAATGTAAATGTAAGGTGTTGCAGTCCAGATGCAATTTGACTGGTCAAACCACCAGATTTGATGCAAAACACACTTTATTCATATACTATGATTAAAATACAACAAAAGAAAGAAGAAATTAGAATAACTTAACTTTATTGAAAAACAAAACAGAATAATAAAATATTTTACTACTAAACAGTAACTGCCAGGACAAAAGGACAAAATACACCTTTTAAGGTCACAATATCATCATATTGTAAATAGTCTAAGGGATATGCTGTTTTGTATGACTCCTCAGATTTGGAGGCGAGCAGCTTACATACCTGGTGTCATACATGCATTGAAATTCAGATGCCATACCATTCATTTGTGTGATGAGCAGAGTGCCTTTTTGGCTTGACAGGAGGATCCTGTTGGGAGCAAACACCACTCATGCTCAACAGCTCAAACTGGCATGAAACAGCCAGTTTCACCTGTTGGCAAGATTTTGAGACACTTTCAGGATAATTGAACGAAGATTGGGCACTTTTCAGGACTAAGAGTATCTGCCTTAGGGCCTTTCATGAGGTTAAGTGATTATAAAGCAAGAAATTATGAGATGAGGATAACCATTATCTGAAGGATGTCTCTGTCTCACCCTCCTGCAGCATCAAGCAAAACTGAAAAAGTGTATTGAAGAAGTCAAGAGATAACAAGGTGTAGAGCTGGATGAACACAGCAGGCCAAGCAGCATCAGAGGAGCAGGAAGGCTGATGTTTTGGGCCTAGACCCAAAATGGGCTTTCTCCACCCCCCCAAATATCCAACTCTACCCAGGACTTTCCCACAATGTGCCCGCCGCCATTGGCCATGTGGCCACTTTTGGAGCACCCACGGATGACATCAAAGGGTCTAGGCCCGAAACGTCAGCCTTCCTGCTCCTCTGCTGCTTTGCCTGCTGCGTTCATCCAGCTCTACACCTTGTTATCTCAGATTCTCCAGCATCTGCAGTTCCTACTATCATTGAAGAAGTCATACAGGACATGAAATGTTTCTTTTTCCACAGACCTGCTGAGTTTCTATAGCACTTTCTGTTTTTATTTCAGACTTCCAGCATTCACCACATTTTGCTTTAACTAAAGAAAAAGTGTAGATTAATTTGGTTCCATTGATGGGGAGAAATTGTAAGGAAAAAGAAATTGCTTCATAATTTAGAAATCATTTATAAAGATTTAACTGAACGTGGGATATTCTCATCTTTGGTTTAAGTGTGGGGCTGAGCATGTTAGGTGGCAGCTAACACATCATCTTCGCTGCCTAGAAAACTTGTCCAAATGCCCACCAATCAGCTCATTAAGAGCTGACAGGTGAATACTGGTGTTTAGCGACTAGCAGATAGCAGGAAGTGCAGAGTCAATACAGTGTAGAGCTGGAGGAACGCAGCAGGTCGGGCAGCATCAGAGGAGGAGGAAAGTCAACATTTCGGGATGGGACCCTTCATCAGGACTGTTGCTGGAGCTGGGAGTGGGGGCGGAAATTGCCTTTGGAGTGGGTGCGACTATGGGAATGGTCAGAAGGGCGGAAGCAGGTGTAGTGATGTGGTCAGCGGAAGGAGTGTTGTCGGAGGAAGTGACGTCAGAGGTGGCGTTGGCGGAAATGACGTCAGTGGTGTCAGGAGGAGCGGCCGACCGATCGCGTGTTTAATGGTGCTGGGCAGATTCAGAAGGAGGTTGGGGATGGGGTTAGGGTCTAGGGTAGTGGGGGAGGTCTGTGTTTGGAGTTAAATATGAGTGAGTTTGGTGTCCTTACGATGTTTGATGTCTGATAGGGCGGAGAAAAACTGTTTGTTCAGGGTGTGGATTCTATATAGAATGAAAATCGGTAGAGGTCTTTTGCAGATCTGGTAAAGGGAGGCTCTGAGCTGGGTTAGGGCTGACTATAGTCAGAGAAGATGTTAGCACAAAGCTGCGAGTGTGGACCTGAGGATCCATAGGGAGAACCATTTCTAGAGGCTTTGGAGGTATTGTACATAACAGTTGTCGTGGTTTGGTCCAAATTGGGATGGTCTGAAAATTGTTTGGACTCCATGGGGGATAAGCCGGTTGTGTAGGCAGGCTCTGAGAAAGGAGCTGTGACTGTAGTAACGGGTTTGTTTCGGGATGTGGTCAAAGAGCTTTAGGCAAAGGGGGTTGCCGTGGGAGAGAGACCCACTGAAATCTCTTCAGAGGGAGCAGGACAATTTCTTCAAGATGGGTGTTCTTGGAAGAGGCTAGGAGATAGCAAGAGTTGATATGGTGTGGAGCTGGAGGAATTCAGCAGGTCAGGCAGCATCAGAGGAGCAGAAACGTCGACGTTTCGGTTAAGTTCGGGACCCTTTTATCAACAGTAGGTCCTGATGAAGGATCCTGACCCGAAATGTCGACTTTCCTGCTCCTCTGATGTTGCTTTACCAGCTGTGTCTTTCCAGCTCCTCAATGTATCGACTCTGAATACCAGTGTTTTTTGGCCAACCACAGGTCTCAACACGGCATCCAGGCCTTCTCCTCTGGTCATCCAATGATGATAAGCAAATCTTTGTGTACTCTTCTCGTGGGTTAGGGGACATTTGGCAGTTCAGATTCTAATTTGTACGTGGTATTAATATTTGTGGTGCTTATCAGGTTCAACAGATATTATTTCAGGCCAAATTGAAAGAGGTGAAACCAATTTCTTAATATAAATGACCAAGCTGTATGTAGTTGTCTGACAACACTATGGTTGTAAATTGTATCATTACTGAGTCCTACGCTTTGTGTGGACCTTCTAAAGAAGGCATAGAATCTGAAGTTAAAGGGTTTTGCTGAACCAACATAACACAGTTCAATGCCATTGTGACTACAGTTTCCAATTCTGAGCATGAGAAGGATGTGACGGTTTTGTTCAAAAGAGATATACTAAAACAACTCTGGGAATGTGGGATTTCAGAAAAGTTAGATTGTTCCACCTAGATGCAGTAAGCCAGATGGGTTTTAATGGAAGTATTTAAAAATATGAAATCTTAGAGTAAATTGAAACTCTTTCCAATAAGCTGTAAGATTGTTTAATCAGAGAGCACATTGTTGATTGGCCAACAAACTGAAACAGCAAAGGAACACCGGAGAACACAGGGTGTTTAGCTTTTGGACAGTGCTTAGATGCTGAAATTGTGGTAGATACAGATTCAGGAAATTGTATACCTGAGGCTGCAGTGAGATGTCGGAATGATTGACTGACTGGATTTTTCTTTGAAAGAACCAATAATGAGTCATTGAGCTGTGTGGCCTCCTTCTGTGATACGCTACTCTATTCTATATGGCACAAAGTGCACCATGAAGGCATGTGACAGATGCTGTTGAGGATGAAAGGATTAGCAGAATCCCTAAGCAGTCTAGAAACAGGAGCACCACCAGTGCCCATCATTGCAATATCAGGAAAACCAAAGTTATGAGCTAGGGCGCAGTGACTCCACCTTTCATCAATGCAGACCACCTCACTCTGGTGTTGACAGTTTCACATTCCTTTGATCAATAGTTAGAGACAATCTATCTGATAATGTTGAAATTAATGCTAGGATTTAAAGCTGCAACCATCAAGTCAATGTTGAGGAATGTGGACCAACAGCAAATTAGTCATCACTACAAAGTTCTGGGTGTACCAGCTTCTGCTCTTGGCACTCTCCTTTATAGCACTGAGGGACAAGCAAATAATTGCAAGCCGGGGAAAGTGGCTGAACAGCTTTTACCTCCACTGCCTCAGCATAATATTAGGTATCTTCTGGCAAGTCAGTGTGCCAAATCTGAACACCAGCATATTTGTTCCACTGGGTCATGGGAGCTGAATGGATGATGGCTGCATCCATTCCAAAAGCATGTTCAATGACGAGCTTGGTAGATCTGCGATACTATGGTGTTTGCAAGTGAGATTTAAAGTTCACAGAAACCAGAGTCAGTGCTGATCCTCACTGCTGATCAGAGTGCCTAGAGACAAGCAGCGAAGAGAAGAATGGGGAAAACAGAGGGGAGAAACATTTACCGGATAGAAGAAAAAGTGCTTGCTAAAGTAAGAAAAAATCAGCCAACCTCAATCAGACTCTACTCACCTGCGCCAGCTGCAGAAGGCACTGTTACTCACAAAGCCACCTCTACAATGACAGCAGATTGTTAAATCCAGAAGTGACACGTACTCTTGGTGCAGTCTGTCATTTCTGGCAACACACTCATGCCATCATCAGAGGAACAACTTAATTTTTTTAATATTAAAACGCTTTTCTCAGATTTTAATTGAAGGTCAGAACGCGAAGTGTTTTCAGTCTCAAGTGAATTTACTTTGAACAGCTCTGGACTGATTGAATAAGTTGTCAGTTGTGCAAACAATATCATTTTTCAAGATTTCTTTTGGTTACTGTGGTAAAGCATTGGCTGTGTAGAATTTAAATGTCCGTCTAGGCTTACACGTGGCATCAAAAGTATAGACAGTGTACACTTTGTGATTAAATAGCCAGGAAATTGTGTGAAACTCTTATCCCCATTTAAGGATGGAATGTCTTGCTAGCCACTAAAACTTCTCACTTACAAAAAAAATACCAAGTTTATGTGGTATTCATAAGTGTGCTCGGTGCCTTTGGAACTGTGCTGCAGAGTCAGAATAGGAAAAGGAGATTTGCAGAGATAATTGAGAAAATAAACACGCTTCCACAGCTACTGTGACTAATTGACAATTTAGTGAAAATTTAGAGTCTAAAGCTGAACGGTTAGTGGCAGAAAGGGCATCTGGCTGTAAAACCACCCGCCAAATCCAAAATTATGGTTGATCTCTATGTGATCAACCAGCTTTATTGGCAACCTCATGTAACATGGGAAAAATCAAAGGAAAAGACTAAGTAAAAAGAAGACAGTCATGCATTGCATTCCGCAGTAGGATGCAAACATCATAAATCATCGATACAGATGGAATTGCAGTGTTTCATGTATATTTCTGCCTTAAAAAAAGGAATGTATGCCGGAACTTTCAATTTGGCCAGGGTTGTAGAATGTCTGATATTGGATCCACTGCGCATTATGCAAGTCACCTGGTTTTCCTTTGATGTTGTTGACTTTACATTCTCATTGCAGCTGAACATTTCATTCATATTGTTTTAAAGGGTTTCTGTGGCAAGAATTTACACATTGGATTTGACTCAGTGGCTAGCACTCTTGCCTTGGCGTATGACGGTTATGGGTTCAAATTCAAGAACCACTTGAGAGACCTGAGCCGAAGATTTGCTATGACGGTCCAGTGTGGTAGAGTGTTACACTGTTGGAGAAGTTACTTTTCAGATGAGCAGGTAGACTGAGTCCTTGTTTAGTGCTCAGGTAGAAACAAATGTTCCCGATGTACTATTTCAAAGAGGAATTCACCTTAGTGTCCTGGCAATGTTAATTCCTCAACCAGCATACAACAACTTCTGTTTTAGTAATCACATTGCCATCCATGGCAGCTTTCTGAATGCATCTTGGCAGCCACATTCCCTATATTAAAACAGTAACTACACTTCAGATGTACTTCATTTGCTGTAAAGTATTTTCCAATCTCCTGAGATTGTGAAAGGCACTATATAAATGCAAGTTCTTACCCTTGTTTCATTTGCAGTGTCATCTCACTGGATTTCACTGTTTAGGTCAAAAAGCCTGTTCAAGAAGTCTGAAGTAACAGCTGCTGTGGCTTTTTTTTTATCACAAAATGTACATTTTTAATTAGCTCTGCATCTCACCAAAAGCAATTCTGCTCCCATGTAGAAGAGCTTCACCATCGAACCACATAAATGATATTACAAAGAAACAGAAGGCAGGATGTGTGTCTGGGGAAAGCAGGAGAGAAGAAGGTTAATGCTTTGTCTAGAACTAGCAAAATTAGAGTAATCATAATAGGATACTTTTCATATCGTAGGACTGGCTTTTTTCCTGTTTGCCTGTGTGAGAATTTGTTTTAAACTACTAACTTCTCTAACATAATGTAAAATGTATTTTTTGCAATCTGTAAGATTTACATTAAATATTATTTCAAGATGTTTTGTTACATAAAATTGGATTATTGTACTAACCAGCCATGTTTCAGCAATAGATCTGGATCCTAGATTCTAGAGCTGTCATCTTACTTTGCACCAATGGTAATGCTTCATACTTACACTATGCTTCATACTGGGACAGTTACTATACATGCATTTCTTTTCCTTCACAAAGCTTTCATGCTGTTTCTCAGCTATTTAAGAATGTTCTCCCCTTTCAAAAGGATGATGTTGGCATGGTAAAACATTGTAAATAAGAGAAAGCATCATAGTAGAGTCCAAATTCAGAAGGCATTTTTCCATTTCAAAATTATTTCCCCCGAACAAATATAGAATCAATAATCTTTTGCTTTGTTCTTTTTAACATTTTGTTGAAAAGTCTTTCAAGGCCGTTAAGGGAACTGTTTTTGAGGAGGCACCAATCATGACAGAGAGTATGATCTCAATTAACATTAGTGAAGATACTCATTAAACTACGCATGATTCAATAATGGTCTTATTCAACTATCTGCACATATATGCATGTGTGTGTGTGCATGGACTGACTGCCCTTCACTGTCAACTTTAACAACTCCTTAAAGTCAATCCCCTCACTACAAAACTGAAATGAGTTTCAGCAAAACATTGTTAACTTGATCATAGGCAGATTTGTGGCTTGCCGTAGTGTTCCAACACATTGGTTACACTTTTTGATGAGTGCTCCTCTATCTTTAGGACTTGGTATTTTGCTGAGTGTGCAGTAGAGTCAGAAGTAGGGATGTTGATTGCACAATATTCAGAACCATTCTTGACTCCACAGATACTGAAGCAGTCCTTGTTCCCATACAGGCAGACCTGGCAAATATTCAGGTTTGGACTGATAAAAGGCAAATAACATTAGTGCAACACATGAGTGCCAGGCAATAACCATCTACAATATTTAAAAACCTAACCATTTCCCCTTGATATTCATTGACATTGCCAATGCTGAATTCCTCAATATCACCTTCCTGACCTGAAACTGAACTGGACCAGCCATATAAACACTGTGGTTTACTGTAGAAGAAATAACGTAAACACATAATACCATAAATTCAATGGAGAACTTCAGATTGATGTCATAGATATCACAGAGTCACAGAATTAGTATGTGCAGAGGAGACCATTCAGCCCATTGTGCCAGAACCAGTTCTGTTACCTCCCTGCCTTTCCCCCATATTCCTATACGCCATTGCTATTCAAATAATCAACAATACCCTCTTGAATGTTTCAGTTGAACCTACTTCCACTACATTTCCAGGCACGCTGTGTGAAAGAAAAGTTGTTTTCTCAATCAGCTTTGCTTCATTTGCATATCACTTTCAATTTAAGCCCTTTCATTCGTTTTGCTTTTACAAGCAGAAGCAGCTTCTCCCTATCTCCTCTGTGCAGCCTGCTCATCATGCTCCTAGTTGACTTAATTACCGAAAGGATCTTAAATGCCCTCTGGGCAATTTGTGATGGGCAATAAATGCTGGCCCAGCTAGCAAAGCCCCCATCCCATGAGTGAATTTTAAAAAAAGTACATGATGGATGAACACATAGCGGATGAGAACCAATTTATAGGGTAGTCTTTCCTTCTTCTAGAGTTTCTTGTGCAGTTCACAACTAAGCTTGAGTTGCAATTGTACAAAAAGTGCCAGGGAAGAATGTATATTTCCCCTCCATTACAGACAAGGTAAATACCTGTGACAGGCAGCTTCATTAGATAACTGTAGACAATCAGCATGTACTTTGCCAGTTAAATAGCGAGCTTTTACTGGAGGGCACCTGCTGACCTTCGATCAATTATAGCTGACACCAATGTTTGTTGTGAGCTTCTCCTGGATATAATAGGAGAGTGAGGCTGCCGTGGCAGGGAAAATGTAATTTCCCTCCTTCTTTTTCTCCACTCAGACTGCAAACTATAAATCATCCTCTTGAAGAGATAATGAAGCAGCAAACGGATGCGTCTTTAATTCTTGTCAGGGGAAATCTTCAATATTTGCCGAAATAATGTGATGGGAGAGGGCCAAAGGTTCTAGGTTAGAAAAACTGCCCTGATTGGAGGCTTCATTGTGGAAAGAATGATGGATGGGCGATGAGTTGTTTGAAGAGGAGGAGGAGAAGGAGGAGAGGGAAGTAGAAAAAATGTAATTGATTTGTTTCTGCAGAACAGGAGGAAGCTGTGTTTGCTCAGCAGTGTTTGAGGTCTGATGGGTCTATTGGTTAATTCAGTGTGGGTTGCAGGCTTGCTTACCTACTAGATAGAAGGCCAAACAGAGAACTGTTTGCTCTGAAGATTGCTCAGCAGCACAGAAACTATTATACTCCAGCTGGAAATGAAGAATTTGTCAGCAAGCAACAACAAGCTATTACAGAGAGATGGAACATCCTGAGGAATAAGGCTTGTGTCTCAAAGGTGCCTCATGGGACTGATCTCCGATGCAATTGTTGGAATCACTCAAGTGGAATTTGTGGCTTATTCTGTGATTTTTGATGAATAGGCAACAAAATACTAACACTAACTTTGTTTAACCTGGTTCATTTACAAGATTACTTCAGTCCATCCTAATTAGAGCAATTAGTTTTAAGTTTTGTTTAAGATCAAAGATTCACTATTGGTGCTTTTTATAAAGACCAGGGCTCAGAGATTGCACTCTGTATCCAGTCTATGAGCTGGGTGCAAATTACTCAGAAAATTGCTCCAATTTTAAATTCTTCCTCCTCGAATTTCTGGTCAACTAATTTGCGTTGCATTTAAAGGCACTGGGTGTGTAATTTTCCAAAAATGGCATTGAGATAATTCCTTTAATGTATTTAGCTGTAGTATCTTTAATGTAGATTGAATAATACAACAGAAAATGGATTTATCACAAAAAGTAAGCACTTTCACTGATTGGCTTACTCACAGGTAATTGATTTGGACAATTTCAAATAACTGAAAATGACTTTTAAAGGAAGCATACAGACAAGCATTCATTGGTGTACAGTTTGTTTCCTTTTAAATTACAAAAATACAGTCTAAATATTTTTTGGAATTAGTGCTGTTTTCAAAAAAAAATCATTTTTGAGCATTTTCAAAGGTATGCAAACAATTACGGCTCGTGGAATTCCCAATGGTGATGAAATTGGTCAGATATGCTTTTCATATTCACACAAAAGGCTTGTAGAATTTTTCTTTGCATTGGCCATAATTTGTGCTTAAATACCTTTCATCTGCTTTGCTGCTTTATCTGATTTTAGATAAAGTGGCTGGAAAAAGCAATGTAACCTCACAGACATCCCAAGTCCCAGTGAAATAAATTATTTTGGTAAATGTGACAATCTTTCGTTTCTCCAGCCTCTGCATTGTTTTTTCAAATTATATTTTCTTTTCCTCTATCATTTTTGATTTAACAGAATCATGTAGAATGAAAACAGAAAGTTTGATGTCAGGAAATAAACACAATAGATCAGCAACTGTAGTTTGTGACTGCTGTTTGTGGTCATGGGATGACAGTTTGAGGTCACATGCTCTGGGGTAGCAATGACAACTGTTGAGCACAGACTCTGGCCTCTGATTCAGGACTTCCATACCAGTTCTTGTAATAGAGGAGATACTCCAAACATGCCAGCCAGAGTTACTTTGAAATGGTGGGACAATCTCCAAGACCAGCACCATTACCTCCATGCACAAATTCTTAGCACTGAGGCCTTGTCTGAACCATCAAAGTGTTTGTGGGCAAAACCAATAGCCACCAATCAACAACTCTCCACCCACCCACCACACACCTGTACTCCCCTTCTGCTTTGACTGTGAGTCATAAAGTTATACAGCATGGAAACAGACCCTTTGGTCCAACTCTTCCATGAGGACCATATATCCGAAATTAGTCTAGTCCAATTTGCCAGCATTTGGCCCATATCCCTGTACACCCTTCAGGGCCTTCTAAATGTTGTAATTGTACCAGCCTCCACCATTTCCCCTAGCATTCCATACATGCACCAAACTTTGTGTAAAAAAGTTGCCCCTTAGGTCCCTTTTAAATCTTTCTCCTCTCAACCTTAAACCTATCCGTTCTAGTTTTGGACTCCCATACCCTGGGAAAAATACCTTGGCCTGTGCCCTTCATGATTTTATAAACCTCTATAAAGTCACATGTGGTTGCATCAATTTTCACACTTTAAAGGGGGTTTGCAGCAGGGATAAAATTGGGAAGACTTGTGGTTGATTATCTACCCTATATAGAGGTGAAAAACACAAATGGATAAAGGTCCCGTTTTTAGGTTTGAATGAAACTCAGCATAATGACCCTAGACGCAAGTAAATACATAGATGTTAACAAAGGCCACCCTGTCCCAAATAATCCCTGGGCCTGATTTTTTTTTACCAGAGATCAGCCAAGTCCCAATGTTGGCATGTTTCATGGAGGTTTTCACTCTGTGAGCCTTAGCATGTTTTCTTGTGCTATCTTCCTAATGTTGCCTCTTTACCTGGGCAGCATGTCCCCATGGCATCCCACTTGTGGTATTCTCCCAATCAGCACAGGCAAAAGTATTGACCACTGCTGGATCTCCTGGGATTCCTGACACCAGTGCCATCTTTAGAGGCCAGTCATGCACCTGGTCAAGTGTTGGCTGCCTGTAGCTGCCCTACACGATTCCTGTCCACAAATTGGGGTTCCAATCGCAAGGCACAGTGTCAAAGTCATGGTGTATGGTTGTTGGTGGTAAGTGCAATCATTGTCATGGAGCATGCTCTGATCTGTAGGTGCCTGGAGTCTTCAATCGAGGGCTGCAGAAGTGAGCAACAAGCTGGAGTTATCTAGTTATCGCTCTGGCTTACACGTCGGAAATCATTGTCATCTAGTTTTTTCTATTACAGGTGCGAGAATGGGTAATTGCAAGATAATGAGGTGAAATGGCATCATAATGAGAATGTTAATACATGTAAATAGATCTCACTGCTCCCTCGCAAGAATCCTGTCCCACTGTTCAATGCTTGTTTCAAAAATGAGACTTTTTGGTCTCCGGATCGGGAATCTCTTTATGACCAATCTGTCCAATTCTCCCAGCTGTTTTGTGAAGGCCCGTGTTGTTCACTCACTGGGAAGATTTTATTCCGTGCCTGCGTTTACCCTTACATGCGCAGGTAGTCTTAATTGTATTTTCAGGTTCATTTTCATATCCCTTCAACACAATTCCATTCAACTGCTTAGGCAATCGAAAATGGAAATACAGATGTAGTTTCTGCTTTGCCTACTAATCTAACTAAGTGAAATTTGCCACCTCTTGATTCTCTATGTAAGAATTTTTTAACACTCTCTGTTCCCTTGCAAACCAGCTTCTTCAACTATTGGAAACAGATTGCTATTGTCTACCCATTCCTTTTTTTCCATAATTGTAAAACTCTTCTATCCTATTTGTCTTGAATCTGCATTGTTTTGTTGAACAAAGGCCCAAATTTTCAATTCCGTCTTTTTTTTCCGTATGTATTTGTGTGTTTCCTTATATCAGACAGTAAAAAATCTGGGAGAATTGCCTTTCTAAAGCTTCAATGCCTTTTGAAGTTGTTGAATTCACTACTGCACCTGGGTTCTGAATGAAGCCTTTTTCTTCTTTAGGTTCATCATTACATCTTTCTTTGTACTTTCTAAGCCACATCATGTTAAACCGAAGCATCCACTTCGTTTATACAAGTGCTGTGCTCCTCATGTTTGATTACAATAGTGCAATGTAGTAAATTATATAAAATCATTTGGAAAAGTTCAGTGATACAGTAATATTATAATACATGTCCCGTTGAGTTTATAATTCAGTGCAACTTCTGCTTAATAACTTGCAGAGAAATGTTTCAGGCAATCGCTATAACATCTTCCCATGATTAACATCATTCCCTCAAGGGTGCGATAAAAGGCTGTTGCTGAAGTCTTGCGTGTCACACTTTCAGCGCTCTTTACTGCTAACAGACAGTGAAATGCTTGCATTCATTCTCACTCTTTCAAAATTGATTCTCAGTTCTCACAACTTCTCCTCAGGGCACTTTCAACATCCCATAAAATTCTCCTCATGCTGAAATGTAAAAGCTGAAGGTTGATGTGCATCTACTTCTGTTTGCTATCCCACATATCTGTAGAAAGACACATACAAGAAATCAAATGCATTTCTAGATAATAAAGATACTGTGAATGCTGGAAATGTGAAACATCAACAGAAAATTGTGGAAATGCTTGGTAGCTCAGGCAGCATCTGTGGAGAGGGAAAGCTGTTTCTGACAGAACAAGGAAGAAATGGAGATACAGTGATCTTTAAACAAATAAAAAGGCAGGGAATGCAGAGGAGGGAGGGAAAACCAAAGGGGAAGGTCTGTGCAAGGTTGGAGTTAGGAGAGATTTGATGAACAGCCGATTTAATATCAGCACTGGCAGACCAAAACAAAAGAGAGCAATCATTATGATCTAAACTTTTAGAATTTGATAGTGAATCTGGCAAGTTGTAAATTACCAAAATGAAAGATAAGGCCCTGCTCTTTGATTCTCTAGTAATCTTAATTTGGAAAATGTACAAGACTGAAGATATTGAGGTCAGATGAGAGTGGGATCTGAGTTTAAAATGTCAGTGATCAGAATCTTCAGGACTGAAAGAAGATTTGAGCTTCCCAGTTTAGTGAATACTACATCATGTGCTGTTAGTAGAATGTACTAAACAAAATAGGGCATATATTAATATTTCACCTGGAAAGAGTTTGAGGTCATGAATGGTTGAAAGGAAAGAAGTAAGAGGGCAATTGTTGCATCTCAGATAATACAGGGGAAGGTGTAATGGAAGAGGAAAGGTATATTGTTGGTCATTGAGCACTGGACCAGAGTATCACAAAGGAACAGTCCGTTCGGAATGCTGAAAACTGCTGATGAGAAGAGAAGATATTATTGGTAGTGAAGTCTGACTAGAAATGGCAGACATGGTGAATGACAACCTGTTGAATGATGGAGGATGGTAGGGTGGAAAGTGAAGACATGGAGAGCCCTGTCATGAAAGAGAGGGGAAAGGAGATGAGTGTAGAATTGCAGGAAGTGGGATGGATATGCCTACGGGCCCTGATAGCCATGCTGATAGGAGTGCAAGGGTGTGCCTTGCTTATTCCTTACTGAGGAATAAGGAGGACATATTGGATGTACTACAGTAAAGGGCAGCATCATCAGAATATATGCAATGGATATTGAGACACTGGGAGTATAGAATTGAGTATAGAATTTCAGGAACTAGGGTGCGTGGAAGTGTAATTGGAGGTTGGTGGGGATTGCTGAGCTTTTAGTCGATATACTAAAGGCATCCTGTTAACAGCCCCAAACCAAAAATGGAAACAAAGAAATTGAGGAAGAGCAGAGTCAGTAATGGCAAGGAATAGGCTTGTACTTGCCTTGCCACAATCTTCAATAAAACCTTATATGTGGATAAGGCAGAAAGGAATAGAAGATTATACAAATAAGGTGAGAGTAAAACATAGTGGGTGTAGGCTCACGTGTCATATTAACATTGATTTGGTTTAGTTGAGACAAATGGTTATCAGCATGCTGAAAAATCTGTGTAATTTTAGAAGTGACATCTTTGGATTTAACTTAACACTGACAATTAGTCAAAACCTTATTTTCCCTCAGTCACAGAATAAATTCTGATAATGCTATGAAACAGAGGTTTGATAGAGAGTTTGGAAGATTGTACAGTGCGCAATAAAAATATGAAGTCCTGTTCCTTGTGCTTTTTTAATTTTAATTAGAATAGCGTATAAGACCAAGGGTAGCAAAATCAAAATCTGTTTGTGATTCCATGATTGAAAAGTTCTTATTCATAGTCATGAAGTCATAGAGTCATACAGCACGGAAACAGACTTTTTGACCAACCAATCCATGCAGAACATAATCCCAAACTAACCTAGTCCCACCTGCCTGCTTCTGGCCCATATTCCTCCAAACCTTTCCTATTCCTGTACTTATCTAAGTGTCTTTTAAACGTTGTAACTGTGCCCACATCCACCATTTCCTCAGGAAATTTGTTCCATAGGTGAGCTACCCTCTGTGTAAAAAAAAATTGGTCCTCATGTCTTTTTTAAATCTCTCCCCCTCACCTTAAAAATATGCCCCCTAGTCTTGAAATCCCCCATCTTGAGGAAAAGACACTTACCATTAACCCTGTCTATACCCCTCTTGATTTTATAAACCTCTATCAGGTCACCTCTCAATCTCCCTATGCTTCAATGAAAAGAATCCCAGCCTATCCAGCCTTTTCTATAACTCAAACCTTCTACACTCGGCAACATCTTGGTAAATCTCTTCTGAGCCTCACTAGCTTAATATCTTTCCTATAACACGGTGACCAGAACTGGACACAATACTCCAGAAGAGGCCTCACTAATGTCAGGTACAACCTCAACATGACATCCCAACTCCTATACTCAATTCTTGCTGAACAGTTCCGAGTCTGCTATGAGTTGTACTATCGCTGAGTTTAAAATTATCATCTGGGCTTGTAGTTTAGCTCACTTAAGCTTACGACAAAGAAGCCACATAAGTACAGACACCGGGACCTCTCCTCTGCAGAACAAAGGAACATATTGAACCTTTTTTTAAAATCAAGCAAAAGCTTTGGGGCAGTAGATCCTGATGCAAACTCTATGGCAGCACCTCAACCAATCAACTTGCTGGTTCTTGTCTAGCAATAATTGTGGCATTCTTGTGTGACCCAATGTATAAAGACAACAAATTTTGACAGCGTGTCACTTTTTTTTTCCAGTAAGATAGGAACTAATGAATTTCCGGATGTAATTATAGAGTGTAAAATGGAAATTTAGGATTGATTACATCATGGATTTGAATCTCTGTGAGAGATTACAAAAGGAGTGACTTCAGAATGACTGTTAGAAACTTACCAAAAATATAGAATAAATATTTGACTCTATATTTAATTAAATAGGGAATAGAACCTGTGGAATTAAGAGAGCAGATTAATATGTTCACATAACAGCACCATTTCAAAGATCAAAATTTGAGGAGCTTTGCACTGTCATTTCAGCCCAGAAACAAGATCCCAGAGTACAGTGTCTGTTTTACATATATAATGTTTGCATACACAGCAACATTTTTTGGAGGAGGCTCTGCTTTAAAGCAGCAATTTGTTCCTACAAAATATTGTGATTGATGCCAACAATGTTTGGTATTCATAGTGAAGGATTATTTCATTGCTACCACAATGTAAAATCAACTTTGGTTTAGCAGAAATAACAGGATTAGTGTACATTAAAATAATCTTATATAGTCGTTCCACGGTTTTACAATTCATTTCTTATGCTCTTTGTGATACAGCACTGCTTAAAAATTTAAATACCATTATATAGAATGTACAGCTCAGAAATGGGCCATTCAGCCCAACTAGTCCTTTCTGGTGTTAAGGAAAGGTAAAGCTGCTACAGCTTCCAAAAACCATAGGGCTTCTGTCTCATTAGAGAGAAATGGGTGGTAGTGAGCTGAACCTAAGAGTCACCACACCTGTGGCAAAGGGCATGGTTGAGAAGGTGGGACCTTCATGGTTATTTCAGTTAGTGCAGGAATTGAATGCACACTTTTGGCATCACTCTGCATTGTAAATCAGCCAATTAAGCAAGCTATTTATCTGTTCAGCTGTTAATGATCTACTCAAGCCTCCTGTTTTAATCTCCTAATTCTATCGGTATGATCATCATTTCCTTCCCCTTATATGCATATCTAATCTCCTGTAATCCCACATTCTCACCATTCTCTGGGTAAAGGCATTTTTTCCGGATTTTTTTATTTGATTTCTCAGCAATGTATACACAGATGACTCCTTGCCTTAACAAGGTGTGGGGCTGGATGAACACAGCAGGCCAAG